>JAAWXA010000018.1:8626673-8924173 GCA_038090715.1 Florisuga fusca
ATGGGATTTTTGAAATTCCATTCCATCAAATAAAATAAATAAGCTCAAGACAGTTGCCCAGAGTGAAAGAGAAAGTGATATTGTATTTATGAATTGCTAGGCAGAATAAGGGACATTTGGTAGCAAAATACCACCACACAAGGCCTTTCCTATTAGAACTCTGAATTGCACAACTCTTTACTAAAATACCAGTGCCAGTAGTACAGCATTTATTCTGGGAAATCGTAAGTACATTAAATTCAAATAGAGCTGCATTCCAGAAGTCCTAAATACTCCCTTAAATAATAAATATTTACTGAGATAATTAAAAATATGACAGAACATTAGACAGAAAACTTGTAAATGACCTAGTAGGAAAACTGAGATATTTTGCTTGGGGGGTTAGAACGGGAATGTAATGTTATTGATGTGATTAAAACAAGTAAAGAAGTCAACAGATTTCTTTTAATGAAGTATGTAAGTAAAGGCAAAGGTGGGACTGGGAATATGTAATTTTGATAATCAGCTGGGGGCTGGTTAGTCTTAAAGAAAAGCCTGCCATTTACCTTCAGAACAGGTTTCCTCAGGTGCAGTCTTCTTGGATCTGCAAAACATGAGGGAGAAAGCTGTCAGAGGGCTACTTGAGGGGCTCAGGTGCCTCTCCCTGCCAGGCAGAGGGGCCCAGGGTGCAAAGATGTGGGGACCCTGTGTGCCAGCTGTGCCTCTGGGCTTGGGGAGAGCAAGAATTGGTACAGAATAGGGGGCACGGCTGGGTGGAAATGCTTCCATTTTTTGTCTAACTTTTATGAGTTTAGGATCATAAAGGGTATTTTGATTGAGGAATTTATAAATTGCCATAACTATTGGCATTATAAACTTAGTCAGAAATGGCCTGCTTTTTATAAAAAGAACCTAGTGTCCTTGATAAGAACTCTGTCCTCTACTTATGTGTATAAACCAAAGTAAATAAATATGAAAAATTAAATATAATTAAATTTCCAAAGCATGGGACAATGATAGTCTGACATTTCAAGCTCAATCAATGACAGCATTCCCACTAACCTCATTTGGAGCCCGCTGAGGCACCAGGCTCGTAACTCATGTTGTCATGTCCAAACCCAAACTGGGATGCTGTGGTGTGTGGGATGCTGCACTGCACTGGGCTGACACACCCTCCAGCAGCAGTCTGAAGTAGGCAGGTCCTTAGCAAGAATGTTCCTCAGCTACTTGCCGGAATAATTTTTGTTTTACAAGGTTCACATAATGTTTAATATTTATTTAGAAGGATCTTTTCAGATATTCTACTGATGCTTGTTTTTTTGTTTTTTTGTTTTTTTTTTCCCCCAAGAAAAAAATCCTCTCTCTTCCAAATCACAAGTTCCTGTGTAAAAAGCTTACTCTTCCCTAAAAAGAAACAAATTTGTGTGCTACATGTATGGTCCTGAGTAATCCTCTTCCTTTATCAGCTCTGAAAGAAATGGCAAATGTTTATTTTCCCAGGAACTGGAAGTCTCCATTTTACTATCAGTGCCCCCTCTCGCTGTTTGGTAATTTGCCTGTGTTTAGTGCACTGCAGAGGGCTAACAGATTCCTCAGTCTACCTCCAAATAATTATAATTTCCACACTTTACATAATGAAGGTAAAAAGTGTTAAATTAGTGAAGTCTTGCATATTTTTGTGACTGATTTGTTTAGTAAGTTAGAAGCATATGCATGAAGGACAGGGGTAGAATTTTCTACTTTTTTCTCTTTATCACAAGTGTCCAGGTGACTGCCAGCCTCTGCATCACACTGATCTACCTTTGGCTGCTCTGCATAGCAGGGTTGGTTTGTTTTGTTTCTCCTTTTGATTTTAAAGGAAAATTTAGTGTGTGATAATTAGTAACTATAACCTTTTGAGAGAAGAATTGGAACTGTTACTTTAAGTGCAATTTTTATTTTAGGGGAAATGTGTGAAATTAACTTAATCTTTTAATAATATGTGTTAAAGACAAAGTGTACCATCAACTTTTGCTTTTCCCTGTCATCATTAAACTCTTTAGTATATTCATCAGGAAGCTAAAATACCTATTCAGAAACACCTAGCACTGTATAATGTACTAAATCAAGAGCAGACTCCACCTTTGATTACATTTCAGAAAAGCCATGAAGGGTTCATCTGAGAGTTTAATTTGATCCAAGTAAAAATCAAACCAAATTAATTACAGAGTAGGTCTTTTCATTCGCCAGATCTTCTGCAGCCAATGATGGTTCAGTCATTTGCCATAAAGTTATTGCAGGTGCCTGTAGACTCAGTGTCCATCTTGGTAAAACACCAGAACCCCCATGCCACATGGTGGTTGTGGGATGGTTGCTGCCTCAGGACAGTGCCCTACACTACAATAATCCCTACAAGGAATTCCTTCTGGATCACTAATCTGCCACAATTGACTTCACAGGTGGATAAATCCTACTAGCTTTAGGGTAATTTTCCCAAACATCCTTAATGCATTTATTTAGGATCAAGCTGGTGGCCATGTTTTGCCATGAGCTGGGTCTTTACCCAACCTTGTCCTCCCCTAATGAAGATCTTTCCTGTAGCCACTGTGAGAAGAAGGCTGTTACAGATGGCACGTGTTTGGACCTGAGATGTGCCTGGAGGGGTCAGCTCTATATTAGAGTCTGCTCTGTATTAGCCAGAGGAGATTTATGTACATAGTCAGGTGCCTCTTATCATGAACTATTCCTTTGATTATTCTTAGGACTATTTTCAGGATTGAGACTGGTAATCAAGGACTCCAGTTGAATGTAGAGTAGTCAGGGGGTTACCATACTTTTTGGTATCCATAACTTTGGTGGGTGAAGCTTTTGTGTGCAGAGCTTTAATGGGTGAAGACATTCCTGGGCCTTCCTAAAATACAGCTAGTTGTGCTTTTTTGGTATATACTTCTACAGTAAATAATTAAAAAAACTTCATGCACGGCTTTTCATTTTTATGGCTTTTCCTGGTCAACATGAAATAGAGAGTTTTAAAATTTTAATTTCCTTTTTTGTAATCCAATAAACATATAAACTTCACAGAATATTGTAATTTTCCCAGAAGACCATCTTGGTTGGTCCTGGACCTGTGTGTAAACAAACATATACTTTTCAATTGTTTTATAAAAACTTTTATTATATATATGAACCTGATTGGATGTACTTTAATCTATCTGGTATTTTGGGAGTTTCATAAAATGCATATTTTGAGACCAATAAAGTGGAATGGCTCAATCAGAGCCATTATTGTCTATTGGACAAATATATTTATTCAGCATTTTCCCCATCCATCCTGTTATGCTCCAGATCAGAATGGCTGCTTTAGAGCCATTCTGCTCTCCTGGGTAATGCACACAGTACTTGGGATGTTTGCTGTGGATAGTAAATGTATTTATGAAAATTTATACATTAAAAAAAGGAAATCACCCTAGCCAAGATTTAAATGAAAATAGTTCTCCCTTTGCAAATGCTTGTTACTACTCTATTATAGTATTATTTTAAAATGGCAGCATTCACCAAGATGCCTGGGACCCAGAGGTCTGTGTTATGAGAAAGCTGTGAGTTCAGCCCAGTAGTCATGGCCAGAGAATTGGAGACACTCACAAAGTCTTTCTTCCTACATGGCAAGCAGACAGCCATCACTGCCTGCTCTTACTTCTGAGGCAACACACACTTCATCTGTTTAAAGATGATCATACCTCAAATAGAAGCTTGTGTAGGAAGAAAAGATTTAGAGCAGCTCTTCCCAGGGAGGTCCGGGCTCACTGAAGGTTTGAATGTAGCTTGCTGACTTTGCAGTGCAGCAGATGTGTGGTACATGGACCGTTCCAGCAGCAGTGTTGTGGGACTGAGCATCTCGGTGCAGGAGGCAGTGCCCATCCATCCTGAGCCACTGCAGCTGGTCCTGCAGGAGTGCCAGGTCATAGCCAGAGGTGGTCCTGGCCATTTGGGATTGCTACAGCAGCCCAGGAGGTCAAGTCCAGATCTTCAGCATCCAAAATCCCAACTAAAGAGATTTGCCTCCAAGAAATTTAAACCTTGGAGGTTTTTCACATATTTCTTGGTGAGGGAGTAATTTACTCGTCTTAAAGAAGTAATCGCTGTTATTTTCGATTTTCACCAAAAGGATATTCTTAAATCAAGCAAAGAAATCTGAAATGAGTTTGCTGTATTGCATTGCAGTAACTGCTGTAGCCATTGGCCATTTAAGGAAAAATATTCTGTCAGATAATCATGCCCATTTTTGCATTTTAAGGGGACAAATGTCATATCAAAGAAACACATTTTATTCAGGACTTAATTATAATTTATAGTACATTGCACACAGCATTTGTTTTCTCTTCATCATTTATTGCTCTTCTGCCTTTTCCCTAAATTTATGCATTAAATTGTGTGTCTGTATGCATGTATCTGTGTGTATATATGTACACATATGCAATATAATAAAAAGTGGTGTAGTGGGGACAACAGACGGCTTCTGTGTGATGTATTATTGGCATTTTTCTTTCAAATTACTGTTTTCTTGCTGCTTTGGGAGAAAGCCATGATTTTGCTGTGATTAGTACACTTTTAACAATCTGGAATGAATTCCTGATCTTATTCATGTGACTCGTCCAATGCCCATTTTTATGTTTTAGTGCAAACCCCTACATATGTGCCTGTAATACCACAGAAATAAGATGTTTCTTTGTGGAAATTTTTATAGAATTTGGATCCTGATCAAATATTTTTAGAAGTGGAGAATTAATGCGGCTTGACCATGTAAATGATTTTTTTAATGAAAAAGACTTCAGTATTCATCATTCTCTCTCTCTCTTTCTCTCTCCCTTGTTTGTGTATTGCTTTGTGCTAATCTTAAATAATGGATCCATATCAAAGTTAATAAATTAGTAACTATTAGCAATGTTTGGATTACAGTAAGTAGCCCAATGACACTTCACTGACATTGACTTTTTATATGTTTCAATAATACATTTTGAGTTTTGAAGATAAACCAAAGGAGAATTGTTTGGCATTTGAATGAATTATGAACAATACACAGGCATGGGGTTTGTTTAAAACCAAGGCCCCTGCTTTAAGTATAGTTTCCTTTAAATGGTCCTAAAATCCAGGCTTTGAGATCCATGTCTTTCTCAAAACCTGCATTTTCTTACTCTGGCTGATGCACCATGTTGGGCTGCATCAGTCATGCCATGTTATGAAACATAACACAATGTGACTGATGCAGGCTGACATGATGTGTCACAAAGCAACATGTCAGATCACAAACTTGAAAGAAAAGAAACTATTTTTTTTTTCCGAATCCTAAATTAATGAAGCAGCATATATTTTTAAAAAGCTGGACTAGTTTCAGACATTGAGAGATTTTTTTCTGAATATTAGTCACACAGAAAAGTTCTTCATCCTGACTAGAAAGTATTTTCCATCCACACTCCTTGGGCTATCCAGGCTGCAGTCAAAACTAGGGACAATGATGATCCTAGGTCACCTCAGCATTGCTGCTGCTCCCTTGCTGGGTCTGACCCTGGAAGGTCTGGATCCCTTTCTGAGAACAGTCTTCAGCAGGTGTCAAAGGTGGTTAACCTTACTGAGAAAATTTGCACATTTAAAAATGTTCCTGGGAGTACATCTACCACTGTTGTCATTTTAGCTATTTTTTATTATTATTTTCTACTGTTTGATTTCTTTAGACTGTCAGCTTCTACCCAGAGCATTATGAAGTCTCTTCACACACTCAGTGACAGACTTCATAGAACATTGCTCTGCAGCAGGATTATTTCAGCTGCAAACAATATTTTGTCCTCTATCCTCACTTTTTGAACAGAGAAAGATACACCATAATTTGCCCTGCCTTGTTGGCCCACCTTTAGTTTAATTCTCCTTACTAAAAATGCAATGCATTGCACACTATCTCATGAACTATCAGGAAGATTTTTTTTTTTTTTCCTAAAGGGCTTTCATATGATTTTAATGGGTAATATATAGTGGGTAAGATATATATGAACTATAGCTTGTTAAGAAAGAACCTACCAACTGCTCTGCTGCTAGATAAAATGTTATAAATTTATTGCCAACTTATCTGGGAAGGGTTATTTTAAGAGCCTGCTGCCCACAACAAGTTTTTGAGCTAAAATTAATGGATAGGGTACCTGAGAGAAATGGGCATTTTCCTTCACCCCTTACTTACAAGCAAATTGCAGATATTGTTGTCCTTGCAAATGAGAATAATCTCTAGTTTTTGCACTACTTCTGCTGTAAACAATGTACCGCTTGCTTCCCTATGACCCTCACTCTGTATACATTTTTATATATTATTCATACCAGATTAAAAATGAATGTGCTCTTTACCACAGTTGTACTGCATAGTGACAATACAAATTAACTTATTGTGTACTTACTTTTCACAAGGCAGTGATGTGAAATTTTGATGGCCTGAAAAAGTAAGTCGTGGGGGAGGCAATGCAGAACTGAATCCTTGTAGGTGCACTTTATATTGTCTGATTTATTAAAGTGCATTGAATTTACAAATGAAATTCTCTGTATGGAATTGCATGGGTTTGAACTTGGTTTGATGGTGGGCAGAAAGAGTTTGCTTTCAGTCTGGTGCATATGAGGTGGTTGGCTCCATCCATGCTTTGTGGATTCCTTGTTTAGAATTTTGTTCTTTGCAGGAAAGCATTAGGGTGGCCATTTAATGACAAAACATTAAGAGCTGCTTGGTGAAATCTTGCACTGTTGGCTGGTGGTACCAGTTCTTGCTAAGACTGCCCAGTGTTATTTCTGTGCTGTGCAATGCTTGAGGAGTTCAGAGAGTGGCTGATGGGCAGGTTGTGCCTGCTCACTCCTGGAGTCCCATCACTTCTATCTGTGCTCCTTGCAAGCTGCTCCATGAGGAGTTATCAGGGATGTCATAGCATCTGTGCTACAGCCAGGTGCTGGCCACTGCAGCACACAAGAAGGACCACACATAGAGGATATCATTTTGCTTTTTCTATAGCATAGTAAATAAGGCTAAAAGGATGTTGTACCATTTGTCATGACTTAGCAGGGTGTGTTCTGCTCCTAGCCAGGAAACCAGTGATCGAACGAAACAGTGGAAGTACTGAAAGGGAGCTGGTGCTCTTGGTGTAGTCCCACATCTCAGTGGGTGTGACAGTGGCAGTCTTTTATCTTTTGGCAAAAGGGAAAAATCAATTCACTTCTTCAGTGGAGCAAGTCTCCTTCCCCTTTATATACCCTACCCAGTTAGTTTTGAGAGTGATTCCAGTTTTCAAAAGTATTATATTCAAAAATTTTCAAGCATATTTGTGCTTCTGTATTGATTTTAGGACTGAATCTAAGAGGCACTGGGGACACCTTCAATCTCCTTGTTGACTATTTCCTCATATCTTCCAGCTGAAATTTTTCCATAAAAGCCCAATACAATTTCTGTGACGTTATCTATGTAGGTTTCTTCCATTGCTGTTGCTATGAAATTTTCCACTGAAATTTGACTTTGTAATGATTAGCAGCTTACAGATCTAATTTCTTTTTCCTTATGAAGTTGTTGAGGAAAATATCTTTCTTTATCCCAGGAGAGAACTAGAAGATCGACCCACATTCCATTTCAAGTCTTATGCATTAACATGGATGTTGGAGGTCTTGGGGAAGTGGTCACACTTCTGGTAGTTGTCAGTTTGTAAAAGCAGAGGGTGGAGGGGATCTTTTCTCCTTGGGAAAAGAAACAGGCCTGTAGTCTTGGGGCACAAGGCTTAGGTAACTGGATTGGACTTAATACTTCTCTCCTGTGGGTAGCAAACCCTGTGTTTTGGAGGGCTCAGTCTTCAAACAGCAGTTTTATGTTACAGTAAAAATGGTAGGTTATTTGAGCACCCAGAGCACTATTGCGCATGCAGGTCAGTTTACTCTGCTAGAGATGCTCATGCTGGCCATGGATTGAAATTAAAATCAGCAGTTATCCAGGCTCCTGTCTCTGCTGGGAGGACTACAGCAGCGTTCGCACTCCAGTATGGGTGACATCAGACCAGTGCACAACAAGGGTTATTTGCTTATCTGTTAAATTTCCACTTAAAACCAAGGTGAAATGGTGCCAGCCTCTTCCCACATAGCAGGAGGCATAGCCCTCCTCCTCTGCTACACCAGTGTCTGTTTTATGCCTGCTAGGTAGTGCCATGACAGCAAAGGAAACTGTGCTCTTCAACAGTGGAGAAAGGGTATTGTTTTTCACTTATCCTTGCTTTATGTAGATGGTCTGGCACATTTATTTATTCATTTATTTGAGCAAATTAAAGAAAGCTAAGCACATTTGACCTCAGATGGTCCTGGTTTAAGTTAATTTGAGAGACAAAGCCCATAAAGTTCCAGTAAAACACATCAACAACTTCCCAGCATAGGTTGAAATGTGATTGCTGAAACATAACCTTCAAAACCAGATACAGCATGAAGATTCAAAGTCACAATAATCTGAAAAATATGGGAGAGTATATTGATAGCCTTACAAAAAAGTGATATCTTTCATTCATGTCTTCATTTTGCAGTCCTTTGCTGTTTCATCCACACCAAGTGCATCTATCAGATTTTGTGCATTAACATTCCTTTTCTGATCTGGCTTGGACATTTTATTTTAAAGCTGGCGATAACCTCAGGCCCTGGTCCAGCAAACAGTTGTGTGCTTGCGTACCTTTACTTGCTGGAGTAATCTCACTGGAGTAAATGTTTGCAGGTTTGAGGCCCTGGTTATCTCAGTGCATTATTTCTTTCCATTAAAAAGTAATCTGTGTGATTAAAATAAAGCATACAATTCTTTACTCAGAAACCCACCCAAAGACAAAGTGTTTATTAGACTCAGGGTCTGCACATTGTCATCCTTGAATTGCACTTCAATAAAAGAGATAATTAACAAATGTAGAAGAAGGCAGTCTCCTACACAGTTGCACTGTATTTACAAGAGTTTAGTTTGGATCACAGGCTGACGGATTTACAGTGGGATCTGTGGAAGATGATGAAACAGCTTCACTTCTCCAGAAAATCCAAAGCAGGGAATTTTTAAAATGCAGTTTCTTTAAATAAGTGAAAAGCATGGCTCTCTTATTCTTGCTGAAGACGTATGACAATGCTCTCCACCCAACAGGAGGGATTTCTGCTGGGGGGGGTTCCTTCATCTTTGATTCTGTCAGACTGTGCCACGGGCGGGTGTGTGGTGTGCAGCACATAAAATAAAAAAACTAATCAGGTTCTTGTCTGTCACACAGGTCACAGGCCTTTCCAGTGCAGATACTGCCCCTACAGTGCCTCTCAGAAGGGAAATCTGAAGACCCATGTTCTCTGTGTCCATCGCATGCCTTTTGACAACAGCCAGTATCCTGACCGCAGGTTCAAGCGCTCCAGAGTTGACTCCGAAGCTTCTGGGAATTTGGAAGAACCTGGAGCTGTCAAACCAGGGTGCTCAGCAGAGCCAACTGAGGAGGGCAGCAAGGCCCAGGAGTGATGCAGCTTGGCAGCTCCAGCTCCATGCTGCAGTAGCCTTTTACACAGGGCTGAGATGTGTTTGGGTGAGGGTCAGCTAACTGCTTTCCAAGCAAAGGAATGGTGTGCAAATTCCCAGAGGTTTACAGGATGCTGGAAACATTCAAGTATATGTATATGTACACGTACACATGTGTGTGGATATATTTATATATATTGACACACACAGAGATATTCAGACGTATACAGGTCGGATATATATCTAAACACACACACATACACGCTAGACACACATTCCATACATGTGTGTGTGTGTTTAAATATATATATGTTACACACTCAAAATACATTTTCAGCCCTTGAAAATGGCTGCTAAACTGTTACCTGGCAACAAGTACTTCCAAACAATGTAGGTGGGATAATAAAGTGATTCAGAAATGTTAGGAGGTCATTAGTTATTTAAAAAGCAGGGCAAATTCAAACTTTAAAGTTGTCTTTGTCCAAAAATAATGCTCTTAACAGAAAAATGATACTGTCTAAACGATTTAGTGTTGCCTTGAAGATTGAGGGGCTGTGTTTTCATTGTTGAAAACACCTTTATAATATGACACCAGCTGCTGTCATTTGCCTAGCATAGTAATGAGATGTGTTGGTAGACTGCCATGGTGCCAGTCTGACTGGAGCTGTCATTGCAGAGAAAATCAATTCAAGTGGTGTTGCAACTGCAGTATAGGAGAAACCTTAGACGGCCCATAAGCTAGGGTCAGTTCTGACCTATATTGAAAAGTATTGTGATATTACATTTTCTGTATTTTTTTAAAAATATACAACCAAATGAATCAGTGGTTAGAAAAGATCTGCAGCCCCATGTGTGATGGCAGATTTGAAATGTAATTCCATTTTTTGTAGTCATCTTGCAGTACTGAGGAAAAAGCTTTTATTCTGTTGTTTTGGGTTTTTTTCCTTGTTGATGAAGAAGTTGCTATAAATGTAGAAGTACAATATATAGAAATATTGTTTAGTAAAACTAGTCAGCCTTATCTATAGAAGGTTCTGGTGAGAAACAGAATATAGAAGGTTGGTAATTTTTTTTCTGCTTTTCTTTCTTGTTTTCTTTAAAACTTCTTTTAAATTTTTTTTTTCATTTTTTCCATTTTTCTTCCCCTTAAAAAAAATAACACAACACAGACAACAAACTTAAATGAAGGATTCCCCAGTCATGGTTAATTTTCATGTGTTATTTTTTTGTAAGTGTTACAGACATAGTGCAGAAGTTTCTTCTGGAGCAAGCTCTTATAAAGTAGCTTGACCTAAAATATGAATCCAAACTTACTGCTCTTTGTCTCTAATGAAAAAAAAAAGTGTTTTAGCTGATATTTCTTTGGTTTTGTAAAGCAAATGCGTTCTATATTTTTGCAGATTTTAGCTTTTTTACTGATTAGATGCTCCAAATTTAATAAAATCTTTGCCACATAGGAAGCTTCTGAGATATTATAATGAACCACATACTTTAAAAAAAAAAAAGTAAGAAAAATAATTAAAGGTTTATTCTGAAATTCTCTGAATGGCATAAAATTTTAGCCTCCTAGTGTACTTCCTTTGATAAAAGCAAAATTGGTGCTGTTTATTGTGATGGTAGAGAAGTATTAACTTCTTCTAAAACAACGCCATCCAGACTTTAAAAAAAAAAAAATCAAAAAAAAAAAAAAAAGGTCAATATTTCTTTGCAGGCTGGGAGCACAGAGTAAAACCCCAGGGCCTTAAAACTTCAGCTCTGCCTAAAGCAGTTTACAAAAAATACTAAACTGCAATCAATGTAAATAAAATTCTTAGCGCTACCCTGAGACTGGAAAAAAAAATCTCAGGCTAATAAGGAATACGGTTTGCATATGCTGTCGGAAAGGATGTCATCCAACTGAAGTTTCAGTTTAAATGAGGTCACTGTGTAACTTGGACCCATCTGGCACAGAGCAAGCTGCTTTTCTTGTTTTTTCTAGTATAGTTCTCACTGCCTTACTTAAATCGAGTTGATAAACTTAATGCAACTGTTTCTATGATCCTAGACAAAGGATTGAAATGTTATTGAAACTTTCTGACTGTAGTAAGCTTTAGGATTTTAACTGCACTACTGTGTTTGGTGACTGTGTCAGTCGCTTGCTTTTGTGTGTTTGCGCCGCCTTCAGTATCTTAGGAAAAAAAAAAAAAAAAAAAAAAAAAAAAGAAAAAAAACCCCAAACCACCCTCCCCCCCCACATTCCATTTCTTGCACTTTTTGAGCTCTTTCAGTATTCTTTTGTGTCTTCTGAGCATTTTCAGATACGACAGGCAATAATTCTGTTTGTGACACTGGAAACATCTCCCGCTCCTTGTGATGTGTGTGTTGATTCCATTTGGTCGGGTGCTACTGTCCCTCTCCTCCCCTCTGACATAGCCCTTTTTTCCAGAACATTTGTAACTTGTAATACAAACAAGTGACAGCAGCAGTGATGCATTGTCAGTTTCTGAATATCATCATGCTTCTCATATCTAAACATGTCAAGTTTTTTCTCTGTAACTTCTGTAGTCTGTGATACTGGTCATAATACTGTCTACATTCCTACACAAAGAAAAATTTCTATCTTGGAGGAAATCTGAGATCAATAGAGTAGAGGATTTTGTTGCTATGCTTGTAACAATTAGAAAACTTTGTATTTAAAGTTTATTCTTGGTCATTATTTATTATTATAATACATCAGTTGACAGAACTTTATTCTGGTATAGAAGTATTAAAAGTTGTTTTTTCAGCAATGACTGTTTTCTTTCTGCTGTTAGAATAAAAATGTCTTTGAAGCAGTACAGTTTTATCCAGTGTTTTACGCAATAAAACCTCTACCTCTGAAAAAAAAGTTTTCCTACTTGCTTATGTTTATTAGGAATAGTTAAAACATAATTTTCTGCAGCTTTGTCAGATTTAAAAAAAAATTACTGTCAGTAAATTCACAGTTGTTAGGCAGTTACTGGAGTGTATTATGCTGGGTGTGTGTGCTCAGTCCACTTATTAATCTGAACAAATCTATATACAGTATATACATATATATATTATATATATTGTGCTTAATTAAAAGACTGTGGAAATCTGTTTTAGCATGTAGTAATAATTGTTTTATATACTACTAATTCTGTACTATAGAAAAAGTCTTGGGGTCTATCAAGCTTTGCTTTGAAAGTGTTTGAAGTGTGTATCATACACTATGCTGTATAAAGTCATGTTTTCACATTAAAAAAATTGTTTGTATAGATCATATATTTGGCTTTAGAAAATGGTGGGGTTCATTGGTACGGTGCATGTTCAGAAAGCTGCCCACATTCAAATAATATGCAAGGGTAAGAGCACTCCCATTCTCCTGGATGAATCTTTATTCTTCCTATGTATGGTTTTCTTTGCATATTTGAAAAGAACTAAATTAAAGGATTTTTCACTTCTTGGAAAAACTAAAGATTATTAACATCAAAAAAAGATGCACCACATCTGGGAAACTCTAGCAAGTATAGAGAGGAGAAAGAAATGTGGCCTTGCACAAGAAAAGCTGAGGGGGAAAACACATTTAGAAAAGGAAAATTTTAACATTAGATGAAGCCAGTTGTACCCACACTGACAAATTCAAGCTGTATTCTGTGGTAGGAAAAGGTATAAAAAATGTCTATAGGCGTTAAGAATTAAAGCATAGCATCATGGAAATTAAGTTATTTCCTGTCTGAGAGTTGCAGCAAGGAGTTGATGTTACACATGGACTGGCAGGGTGCAGGCGGCAGGAGGGGTCAAGGAGCTGCTGCCAGACTCACTGGGGTATAGGCTCATGCCACAGGTCTTTTCATCTGCAGAGAATAAAATCTGTAATGCATCTAATTTTAATCAAGTTCTAAGAAGTTAATTAACAGCTTTTATGTTTTGCAAAGTTTAGGCCGTCACACCCTCTCTTGGGAGGAACCGCTCTTAGGCATAAAACTGTAGTATGTAAAAATGTTGCTGGAGGATGGATGAGCTCTGGGCTCAGAGCTGAACTCTGCCTTGCTATGGGATCCTTTCAGGTAACTGCTGTGCCCTGGAGCTGGGGAAAAATGACTGGGGTGAATGGGAGGATCTCCCAAAGGCTTTCCTGCTTTCTGGTCTCAATAGACAATAAATGCAAATGTGAAAGCCTGTTGAAGGAGCAATGACCGTGTCATTGCACGTCTGTGGAAATGCTTACGAACAGTCTTTATGGGCCCAAATGTCTGTTGGGAAGAGGGCACTAAATGGTACATTTATCCTCTAGGAAATGCTAAAAATGGCCACCAAGTGGCCTTGTTCCACAAAGTGTGGCATCATTCACCACAGCAGTCCATGGGGAAGAAGTTGTGAGAGCAAAACAGTTGTCTCACCTAAGTCTGTCTGTGGAGATGTTTGTTACCCAGCAGCAGATTGGCAATCTTCCGAATGCAGATGGTGGGTGTCTTGACAAGACTCTTCCCACCTAAGATCAGATGGCTGCTCTCAGCTCTAAGACAATGTTTCTTGTTGAAACTTTTATAAGGACTATAACCCCTCTGCCTATTGTAATTTGGGAGTTGACTATTTCCCCTATCTTCTTAACAACTGTATTGTAACAGTATATTATAAAAATTTCACCTTGTGTATTGTAAGCATGATCCCGGCGAAATTATCCTTAAGTATTGTGTTTTTCATTTCTGGATATCACTGCTTGGCATGATCCATTGCAGTGGAAGTATGTTTCCGTGGGGAAGCCTCGGGAGGGGGCGGAGGGAAGGTAAAGCTGTGGTGTTAATGTCATATTAAAATGTCACCCAGCTGAGCATTATAGGGGCTGGGAGAAGTTCAGCAGCTCCTCACCTGTTGGTACTGCTCAGGGTATTGTTTAGGGGCTTTTTGGTTTGTTTGTTTTTCTTGTCTTATTTTGGTTTTTTACCAAAAGGGTCTCGGTGAAGAGGGAAATAGCAGGAAAAGAGGAAGGAGAAAATTTAAATGATCCCAGAGTGAACTGTTTTGCTGTTAATACAGAAATACAGAGCAAGACACATTTAATGGGCTCTATTTTTTATTATACTATGCTGAATAATTAAGTTTGAGGCTAAGTGTCACATAGATTTATCTTTTAATTAAAAAAGCATGGTTCACGCATATTTGAGTGGTAGTCCAAATAAATGCAATATAGAAATTTATGTTTGTTTATCTAGGTGTTAATTACCTAGAGATTGTTCTGGATTACTTCTTTTTATAAAGTGTCATAGGCTCATGTCACAAGTAATAAAGCTTAACAGTGGAACCTTATCAATTTGCTAACTATAACGCTAGTGTGACCTGGAGGAAAGGGGAAAAAAAAAAAAAAAAAAAAAACAACTTTGGAAAACATTCTCTGCGTGTACCCCATTCAACACATAAAAACCGCGTGGTGAACAAAGCAATCATTTTTAAAATGTTCTCCTAAGTAAAAGTACAAATATATCTTTGGTATTTTACAGCCTTTCATACATGTAATTATTTATATAACACACTGTTATTTATGTCTGTGTACTACATGTTGTGCAAAGACAGACATGGTAGGCAACAAAATGTAGTTTACCTGGTGGGCAAGCTATTCATTTAATGAATGCAGTAACACTTACAAAGACCGAACACTATAAAGTGTGATGTAGCGGATGTAATTTTCTTAATATTTTAAAGGTTTTACAGGGTTCCTAGCCACCAAGAGGATGGGAGAATCAAGCTGAAGTCTAAAGATAAAAGATAAAAGATCATCTATTTCAGTGGTGCAAACAGAAGGAAAAACAGTACAGATGCAAATTGTTCATCAATTTCCCTGTCAGACTGGTTTTTTCTTTGTTTATAACCAGAATTTATATTACTGCTCCACCGAGCCATTTGGAAGGATGCTGAGCACAGGCAGAGAAGGCAAACTTCACAGCACATGTGAGCTGAGGGTCTCCACTGCTAGCAAAAATCAAATGCCATCCACTGTATTACCCTGGGGAGGATCTGGCCCCAGGATTAGAAAGACTGAGAAGTCTTCTGGTTTTCCTCATAGGGGCAAATACCCCTCTCTTTGGGGTTAATTATGGTTTTTTAGAGTTCTCATGATTTAAAATAATACCAGATTTGTAAGGCACTGTTGTGCTGCAGATGTATCTGAGAACCTTCATTTACCGATATTGCAAAGAAATCAATGAATATTTCTTTCTGTGCTCACAGTCATTGATCCTTACTTGATATGCAGATTCTCAAAATATGAAGAAGGCTAGAATCAAGTGTTTCTTCCATTTATTACCCATAAATTATCTGTATAGACATAGATACTGCAAGCTTTGTAGTGACAGTAGTAGCACGTAAGTTACATCTCAGTAGATTTGGTTGAAGATAAATTTGATCTTTAAAAAAAGCTGCTGAATGTGGGATCTTTAGTGATTACTGAAATATTTTAAATTTTAAAGGACTGAAATTGATATAAATGTGTCTGTATACATAACTGCATATATATAAAACATATACAGCTGCAGTTTTTATTTTAAGAGGAATCTGATTTAACCCTTTAACTCCATATTTAGTGTCCTGATGCGTCTGATTTTCAGCAGCACAGAGAAGCCAATAACGGATATTCAGCATTTCTGAATATCAGCTAGTTGCTGAGGACCATAAATATGGACTGAGGTTTTGGAAATCTTAGCCATGGGATGTGATGAATCACTGTAGCTCCTGAAATTCCAGCTGCATAAAGTTGAAATAATTTGATGGTGAATCAAGCCTGATATTAATGAAGCTAGAGAAAAAACCCTTCTCTTTGAAAGAGAGAATTTGTGGAGAAAACATATCCTCAAGTTGTGTGAGATACTACAACACAGAATATGGGATTTCTCTTTAGATTGTGCCACAGTGCTTTCTTGTTATTTTTTTAGGTTTTATTCTTGGGGGATTGTTTTCTCAATTGTTTTCTGTTTGAAAGAAGTTGATGCATGAATGAGTGAAATACAAGGAGTAATAAAGAAAAATGGAGTTATTAATCCCAACAGAGAAAATTTCTCTTTTGTTAAAAATCTCTCACCCAAAATCAGTTCCTGTGGTACATCTGTCTTCACTAGAAAACTCCTGCTCCAGAGTTGTGTACTCCTTACCCTGCTGCCAGTGGAAGCCAATACCCAGCACAATGGGAACATCATTGGCACAGGTCTGCTCCCAGGGAAGGCAACTGGTGGTTGCTATAAGGAAGCCTTCAGTGAAAAATGTAGGTATCTCCAAAGCTTCTTATGATCAACCAGTGTCTGCATTGTTGTTGCCAGAGCAATGCATATCCTCCCCATGAAGCAATGCATTCATATGTCTGCATCTACTGCTGTGGGATCACCAACCCAGGTCACCTGGGCACTGAGGAAAAGCTTCGTTTTCAATTAGCTCTGAAAAACTGGCATTTTTTCCCAAAGCCATTGATCCACCCCATGCTTCCGCTGAGCTAAACCTCCAAACAGTATTGATTTATGGGAGAAACACCTTGTATTGTAAATCTTGATTCTTTAATGCCTACTCTTTCCCTCTCCTATGGATGTTAGTGGCAAAACATTTCTGCTGTTCATAAGGAGCAGAACCATTCTCTGAGTGTCCTGTCTGTGTTCAGTGGTATTTGCTTTTGTGGAAATGCTGTCATCTTCCCACGGCCTCATGGCCATGTTCAATTTCAGCTGTCTGCAGGGAGTCCAGTAATCTCCACCTAAACAAGGGCAATGTGCTTTCAAATAAATCATCAATGCTTAAACTAAGGCATAAAGTGCCTGCCCCTGTCCGTACTTCTGTTTGACACTAGTGAGAGGGGAAGTCGGAGAGGCTGCCCTGAGCTTTGGGCTCCTTTTGGAAAGGATGGCACCCAAAGGTGTGGCTTGCCAAGTGGAAATGCTAAACCCCTGCTTGGGTAGGGGCTGAGAGATGCTGCTGTGCTGTCCCCTTCTGGCCAGTCCCACCTCGAGCGCTGTAACACAGCGCTTGGCATCCAGGGGGTGACAGCAATTGCCCAAATACAGCCAGAGTAAGGAAATGTGATACTGTTAGCTTAACCCAAATTGGAGAACAACGTCTCCACAGAAAACCAAGCCCTTGTTTCTTCCAGTTAAGACCATTGCTAATATCCAGCTAACATCAAAAGACTAAGGCTGGGGGCAGTGATTCTCGCTCCAGTGAGAATGGAAAAGTGAGCTAATGTGGGACAGTATTTGGCTCAGAGAGGAAAATTAGACCTCATTAAGTCTTTATTTTCAGCTCTCACTGAAAATAGTTTTCCTCCAATGCTTCTGAAACTTTTATTTCAAAGTAGTACTGCAGTAAACGAGGGGTAACAGAATAAATGCTACACACAGTCATATGCTTTAATCCTGTATGCCAAGCATTCCCTCACCCCTCAGCACTGCCTCGGACCAGGTAGGCATCAGCCAGTTTTTTTCAGCAGCCAAGGGAGACATGGAGTTTCCATTTTATCAGATGAAAATGATGCAGAATAGATCACATACTGCCCTAACATCTGATTTTTCCCATTTGCTTAAATAATTCCTTCCAAACCACATGGGTGGAAATATGATATGAAGAACTGATGAATCATTTAAGTACCAAAGACCTGGCACCACTTTTGGACAGAGCTTCAGGTCAAAGGACAGATGTGTTTTCCTATGGAGCTGGCAAACTGCCAGGCTTGGAAAGTGGGATTCTGGATGGGGCTTCTGCCTATGAGGTGGGGTTTAAAGCTGGCCTGATTGGGACTGCTCATGGATCCCTACTTGTCCCCTGGCTGAAGCAGGAGTCCTGCTGAAGCATGAGATAATGAGCCAGGAAAGGTACTGAGCTGCCCATCCTTCCTCATGCCCCTGAGAGAGCTTGAGACTTCAACTGCAAACCCAGACCCTCACATTTTGGGCAGGTCCCACCAATACTGAGCTGTGCCCCAGGATGGGGCAAGGGGACAGGGTCAGGAGGGGGGAAGGGAGGGAGAGAAAGAAAGAGAAGAAAAAGGATGAAAGAAGATAAAAGGAACCATCAAGATCATCATTCCCTTCCTTCTTGTAGTGATGTAATCCCCAATTTTCACAAATGAGGAAAAATAGTCATGGAGCCTGTCTAACTATTTGAATTTACCACCATGTTTCCTGTGTTCATTAAAAAAAGGCAAAAAATCCAACAAATCCAACCCATAGTAAAGTCAAATACTGAATTGTAATGTTTGCTTGGTTGTTATTTCTTAGTAGCAACCAACGTGTTAATCACTAGTATATAATTAGATGTCATTTTGGAGCAATTCAAAATCAAACAAAATCTCAACATGCTCTGAACATGTTGTGAAAGTTTACATTACAATTAATTTATGATTACCCAAATGTGCATCCAGTGATCTTAAGTCTTCTTTCATACGTTACAAAGAAAAAAGACAACTTCTATTCCCACACACTTTAATGCCAGAAGGCCCCCAGAGAAAAGGATATCCTTTAAATAAATGCATTATTCAAATTCTGTTTAAATAGCTGAGCATGAGATGAAGAAATGGGATTAATTTGATAAACTAGCCCTTGTGTATCCTTGAACCTGTCTCTTATTTTAGTTTCTTGTCTCTATTTATTTATTTATTTATTTTGTTTCTGTAAGCATTTTGTTTTTCTTTGCTATCTCTTCCATGGATGGAAAATGAAGGGAAACCAGTTTTATTTCAATTCACACCAATTCACTAGAGCCATGAGTTAATTTCAGCATGTTTTTCCTGAAGGTGAAAAGAAGTGCACATCCTTTTGTCCCAACAGTGAGCCAATTCTGTGAACTGCTGGGTGTTCCCAGTCCTGTCAAAAGAAGCAAGGATGGCGAGGAGTCACGGGAAAGCCTGTACCCATCAGTGGATACAGCCAATATGCTGAATTATGGTTGTGTAGTAAACATGCAAGGTGTTGTGTTAGGACACAGCTACACTAATCACAGTAAGTAAACTTCTAAAAGCATCTAAGACTCCTATCCTTTGTTGGAAACAAGAATAAGACATACAAAAAGTTAACAAATGGCTACACTTAAATCCTCTGCATACAGAATGGAAAAACCCTTTCTACTTCTGTCGTACACAAGCTGCCAGCTGATGTCTTGCTTTTTATGTATGTATTTTATACAGGCAAATGCAGAACAGGGAGGAAGATTATTTTGGGTGTGAAGCAAGAAAGTGGTTTTATCCTTTAACTGTCCATAATGAGAACAGAAAATGCTGAAAGATGCAAGGAAAAGCCTTGTCCAATAATATAGTTGTTACCTCAGGATTCCATCTTCCTAAGTATTTTGAAGATGTTGTTAGCAGAGGAAGGCATATTTTTATTTAACATCTTTATTAATGAGCTAAAGAAAGAAAGAAGTAAACACACTAATTACATTTGCAAATGACAGTACATTAGTAGATATTGCAAACCTCATCAAGGACAGAAAAAAGAGAGGAACAAGTGGGCAAGAATAAAAAAATTAACCTGAAGAAACACAAATTCAGGTCTGCAAGCAAAAATACCCCATATTTAGACAAGCAACAGTAGAAAAGAACAGGGATGTGTAAATGTGAGGGGGTCTGGGGTTCATCAGGGGCCCAGGGGTACATTGGGGAGCCCTCAGGGAGGGGCTGCCAAAGGCCTGGGGCTGTTTTGGGGTGTCAGTGGGCACGTCTGTAGCCACTACCAGCAGAGAACAGGGGAAATCACATTTTTTATTTTCTTTTAAAGAGGAAAACCTGGTCCCCTTGCCTGGAATTCAGATGTGGGCAAAGAGCAACAGGTGAGGCTCTGGTCTCTACCCAGCTGGGCACAGACTGCAGCTCAGTGTGGGCTCAGCCCAGCCTGGCTGCCCGTGGTGGTTCTTGGTTCTGGGCTATAAAAAAGTGAGGCTCAGAACAGCCTGACTGCTGGGAGAGAGGTGGGCATGTTGTGGGGTTGTCTGCTTGGCTTTGTGGGTGAAGGATATCAAGGAGGTGCTTCTAGGTGTGTCTGCTCACTGTGGAGGGGACGCTTTGTTGGTAACACCAGTAAGTAACGTGCCCTAGGTGATCCTGATTTGGGGGGGTATTGGGAGGGGTGTGTGGACTTGATCCTCAGAGGTCCATTCCAACCTCTACTGTTTTATGATTCTGAATGCCAAAAACTGAGGGAAGAGAACTATGTGGGGATGGTCTGAAAGCATCCAGGAGCAAGGAGGTAAAACTCAGACTTCCTGAGTGTAGCTCTCCTGACCTCCTTAGTAAGTTTGTGGGAGAATTGATAGATGTTTTGTCACTCCAGCAACTTAAAATTAGACTGGCTACAACAGGGAAACACAAGATGGTGCCTGAAGCCAGAAGGCAGAGTCCTGGTACTGGGGTCTGAGCTCCCTCCTGCAGATGGCTGCTGGCTCAGGGCGTCCTCTGGGGCTGGGGTGCTCTAGTCTCACCTGTCTGCTCAATTTGTGGCAAACACTGGCCCCCTGTCTTAGCTGGTTATTGCTGCTTAATTTCACAAATTTGCAAACTATCACTAAATAAGAGCTATCTAATGAGCTATATAATTCAGGAAGCAATCACACATGCTTATATACCAGGGAACCACAGTGTTGTGTGTCATCCTTACCCTGTTGATGATTGAATAAGAAAAAATAAACCCACCTTCTCAACCAAGCCCCTGGAGTATGAATAACCTGGCACAGCTCCTTTCCCAGAAACACTCCTAGAGATTTTCAAATCGCAGCCTTCTTTCTTTTAACTTGTGGTACGTGGATGTTGTGTGAAGTTTTAGCAGCTGTGAGAGGGAGCAGTCTGGCTGTCCTGAAGTACTCTCTTCCCCCTCAGACTGGGGACAGCATGTGCCACACTAAAGTGTGCTGCTTTGACAGGTTGTGATGGAGCTGCACACATCAACTCTCCAGTCACTCGGCTGCAAAGGCAACAAGGACCGTGCACCTCGATGGCACTGTGTGAGTGATGACAATAACAGTTCAAGCTAATGCCAATCACAGTGGTGACTTTTGCTATAGTGTTACTTGTGCAGTGGCAATTGAATTGAAACTGCCACATCAGTTTGCATTAGGCCACTTAGCAGCTGATGTAGTTTCTCACTAGAAAAGGAGGAGGGAGTGTGGCTCTGTTGAGACCTTTGGAAGTCAGGTTTCCTACCAGGACTGGGACCACAACTGCACTCAGCTGCAGAAGTTATAAACTGGCTGCCTAAAAAAAAATTTCCTTTGAAATATCAAACATAAACCTTTCCCCCCATCCCCAAAATGTGGTAGGGTGGTATCCTGTGAGTGTTCAGCTACAAAGATGTCTTTCTGCAGATAGAGCAGCTCTGCTGAGCATCTGGTGTCCCCAGCACAACAGGGCTGTGTCCTGATGTCATGAGGTGCAGTGGAGGTGGGTGTGGATGGGAGCATTTTGCTCTCCCTACCTGGAGTTTGCTGGGTGCAGAGAGATGCATATTTTTACTCAGTCTTGCATACTACCTGAAGTGAGTGAGGAGGAGGAAATTTCCCCTCCAGCCTGGGGGCAGCTGGTTTGGGGCTGGAGCCTGGTTTGGGGATGGGGGTGACCATGGTCAGGTTTGCACTTCCCCACCATGGGTGCTCTTACCTTGATGTGAGAGGATCAATATCTCATTACCTATGGCCCTGCTTTCCCAGAGCCTCACGTTTTGTTGGGTTCAATGTAATACACCCACTGTTTTAAATTGCAATATCTGAAACACTGATGTGAGCAGCATAAATCCTTCTTTTAGTGAGGTGAATTAGCTGAGAGGCTTTATTTTTTCCAGTTGTAGAATTGTTATAATGCTTCTTTTGACCAGTCTTGGCTTAAAAAAGACTTCATCTTTAAAAATCCAATTTTACAAACAGTTAGTCTTTAGTGTGGACTGTTGCTTTTTAGTAATTTTGGAGAAAAAATTAATGGCTGATATATTTAATTTTCAGACGCAGCTCTGGCATGTTTAAAGTGTCCTTTTTTATAATTTTATTGTCAACAATATAGGTTGAACACTGCAGAGTTACTTCTCTTGCAGGCTTGTAAGATTAAAATCACAGTGTTTCTGACGGGGCTGCTAAAGTGCCCGTGGAGCTATCTGGTACTGCATAGCTCTGAGCTAATTCAGTGAGCATATACTTTAAATATCAGTACAACAGCTTGTTTGCCAACTAAACAGAAAGCTCCAGATCTAATGTTAGTATTCGTACTGACCTCAAAAGAGGAGCTGAGCCTGCTTAGCTTTCATTTTACTTCTTTCTCTAAATATGGCTAAAGAGCAAAGGCTTTGGATCTGCATAGTGTAACTTGAAACTAATAAGTAAATAATGTACAGTCAGATCTGCAGTAGCCGTAGGGTACAGGTACCTAGATTTTACCTTTTTCCCAGGATCTGCTTTCTTTGAATCCTTTTATATCTGTATTTCTCACTTACATGGGTTAGTGTGTATTTAAGCTGTGAATAATGGTTGAATTCATTCCTGCATGGGCAATACTATATTCCTTTAAAGTAGATCATTATTCTATATGGAATAAATAGTGTTATCCAGTTGATATGCTTTAAGGCTAATGAACCAAAGTCTACCATCTAAGAAGCCAGATAAAAGACGTGTTTCTTCACTGGTTTCTTCTGATATATTAATTAATGAAAACCAACTTTCCTCTCTAAGCGGGAAATATGCTTCTGTAATTTCTATCTTGTTTCAGGAGCTGTGATGGGGAGCAGCCCAGCCGTCAGGGCTTTCCCCCTCCCAAGCTCCTCTGGCTTTGTCCTGCCTGTCTGCTGTCTGATTCTCAGCACTGAAGATTTTTTTGCCATGTATTTGTTATGGCAGTGTCTGAGGCCCATCAGGCATGGGAATGCAGTGTTTGATCAAAGTTAAGCACTGCCTCATCAGTGTGGGTGGACATTTGGGTAGGAGGAAGGAGCTGAGGTCAGGAGGTGGAAGGCAGAGCAAGGGGCTCCTAGGCAGGTGTAAAGTTCTGCCAATCCCAAACATGAGACACTCATAAACCTGACCTAGGAAGTAACTTTCTTCTAGTTTTTTTGATCCTTTAGGGTATATTGGCTGCAAGGTATATCTTCCTTACAGCTGTCAGTTGGATGACTACCTCTTTGAAATAAAAGCAGGTCTCAGACTTGGGCTTTAAGTAGATCAAGGCTGTGGGGACAACTGAACCCCAAGATATGATGGCATTTATTTGGAGAGGTAGCAGAAATTCATCTGTGGCTTATGAGAGTGGTGTATGCTTACAAGAGTACGGGTATTCTCCAGAATAACTGTCTACGAGAGTGTGTCACTACACAAAATTGCACAGAGGGAGAGGGTTAGTAGCATCTTTATTGTATATTTTCCATCTGAGGAGTTTTCTGACCCACCGTTCTCTGGCAGGCTGCTGCTCCCCTGAAGATCACTTCAACTCCAAAGGGTCTTCTAACCTGAGGCACTCTCCAGCAGAAACACCTGAAATACTCTGTGGTGTTGGTCTTGCCCTGTAGCATTCTGCTTTGTGTTGTGAGTTATTCCCTTTGGAGTCCAAGTACTGAGAGTTATTACATCTTTAAAGGCCTGCAGAATTTGAGGAAAAGTAATTGGCTTGTTGCTCCAAACCTCTTGGTGGAATTACGCAAGAAGAAAGCTTTTCAACTTAATTTTCTATCTATATTTGGAGCTCTTGGCACGAATTCAGCGTGTACCATAAACCCACAAACTCTGTGAGTGAGTGCAACTGAATATTACCACAGCATATCTGGTTGGAATAGTCAGTAGGACTCTGCTATGGGCAGGAGTTTTCTGCTCTGCAGAATGGCTGTTTTGTACAATACGTGGCAAGTCTGTTTTTCACTTTTAGTAGTTTTTCAATTGGTGTCCAAGGGCACAGTGTTTCCTTTGTCCTCCATCCGCTGCTGGGGCTTCCAAACCAGTGCAGAGTTCAGTCGCATCTGAGAGAGTATCTTTACATCCTGTATCTGTTGAAATCTCTGCAAAAAGTGTTCGCCATTCTGAATGGGCCATGGACTTTGCTGTCCTCTGAAAGACGGTCGTGAAGATACGAGGATGAACTTTATGGGGAAGCTCCCGCCTCTGCTTTCAGATACAGAATCTCAATTATGATTTCCTGTGGAACAATCCCTCATTCAGATAATAATTTTTATCTTCCAGCTTCAACACCTAGCCTCGATCTGTGTAAGAAATACCCCTTGTACCAAATGCAGAGTCCTCTCTAGGAGCTGTTTCTGCCATGTTGCCATTGTACCCATCAGCTCCACAAAAGCTGACTTTCCATTCCCAGATCCACAGACACCAGTAGTACTCATAATCAGGTTTTCTTGCTGGAGACAAGTCAGCCAGTGAGGCTCAGAGTTTCTCAAGTCTCTGTGGAGGTCTGGTGCACAGCATGGGACACCCAAGCGTTGGCACTGGGGCATCTGCTCCCTCCCACTGCTGCTCTGCAGACAGTGTCTTGCTGAGACATTAAAAAATGTTTTGACTATTTGCCACCAAGGCAGTGGTTAAATTAACTTGCTTGGGCTCTTTCTCTGTGCAGAGACATTCTTCACAAAAATTCAGACCAAAGATAGAGTTGAATAAACTTGGAAGCGGTTGCAAAATACCTTGTGAATGGTTGTGTTGGGGAGACTCAAGTCTTATGGTGCAGTATGTGGGTAAACTGGGGCCTGTTCTCCACCCTGGATGCTTGCACGGGGTTCAGGTAATGACTTCTGTGTTTTAAGGCTTTCCAGGCAGACAGCAGCAGGAAGACATGGGCATTTTGGCCAAGAATTATAGGGAAATCTTACATATGGCATGCATAAGAACATGCTGCATCTCACAGTCTGATAATGCCAATAGAAAGAAACTTGCACACAAGTTCCTTTCTCCCACAACTCATTCATCTAATTGCTTTGCCTTTTCAAATACCAAGTAACAATAGTAATTACTCAACTAATTCCTTGAGAAGCAAGCAACTATCATCAAGTATAATTTAGGCTCTGAAGTTGGCTGTGGGCTGCATGGATGCAGAGATTTGCTTTTGTGGAGCTTGTTGTTGGATGCTGGCCCCTGTGCCAGTGTGCCGGATCATACCAATTGCTTTGACTTTGCAAGGAACATCTTAATCTCCAATAATACAGTATCAGAAAAGGGATGCTGGGTTTTAAGTTTTTAGGCTTATTTAGAGAAAAAGATATGCATGCAGGTGGTACAGTTTTGCTGCTGACATTTTAACATGATTTGTGTATGATTTGCTTGATTAAGAAGAAAAACTGGCAATTTGTTCTATATAGTTGTATACAGGTACTCCTTTTAAATATAGAAAGTGTACAGCTGCACAAACTGAACAGGGTTTGGAATGCCACTGGGCTCCTCTCAGAAACACTTCACCTTGAAAGAGAACCTTTTTAAGCACTTGGTAATGTAGGTTATGTTAGTACTTATTTATATACTATTTTTATAATACAGCACATGGTATATACTATGTAAAAAAACACAAACAGTATGTGAGCCCTAGTATAAAAAGAAGATTCTCTACAAGCTTATATATATATATATCCATATTTCTTTTTTTGATATTTTTGAGATGCATTAAGGCAATGGTTTTACACTGAGCCTATTTTTATGAATTTTTATGCTATAGGCATCATACATGTTGCAGCTAATGAAGTAATTAGCAGGCGAAATGCCGTTCAAATCCTATCCACCAAATTCCATAAGAAGTTAAATAGTTAAAAGGTAGAGAATGTGACAACTTGAGCTCTGGTCTATATGATGTAGAGGTGCAGAACATCAACTGAAATCTCTCTTTTTAGGGGTGCACAAGAAGGATTAAGTCAATCAGTTAATTTGCTCCAAAGGTCAACAATATTCTGTCATAAAAATAAGCCAACAGGAAAAAAAAAAAAAAAAACAAACAACAAACCAACAGAAAGCCCCACACTGAACAAACAAAAACCACAAACCCAACCTGCCTAGGAATCTCAAGAGCAAGGTCAGGGATGTTCTCTTGGTGAAGACCTGCAATGGATGATAAGAAGAGAGAGCAATTTTAAAATCAATGCAATATTTACTAGAATAGTGAAAATCATTCCTACTTTATTTAAAGGGATGTTTCATGGGTATCCATAAATAAAGGATCCCTTCCTTACACTCCAGCCCTTCAGCAACAAGGCAAAGATGCGAGACAGCAAAAAAAGGTCTGACCATATCAGCACACGGTATGATAGACTGCTCCTCGAAATGACACTTTCATTATCAGTAAATTTATGTTCCTATTTCAGTCTGTAATAATGACCATTCACAGCAAAAGCATGGTAGCTGTTAATGGACAGGAGTGGGGATAAAAATGCATTAATTAATGTGGAATTGAAGCATTTCCTCCACACACTTTGAGCAGCCAAGTATTTCACAGCAGATCTTGGCACCCGAGTGCAGGTATAATAATTATACACAATTTTCAGTGATTAAAAGGTTGTAAAGTAATTTTAGATACATCTCAAAATTATTTATCTTATAAATGAGGATAGAGTGAATTCGAGCTGAATCATAAGTACCACTGTTCAGAGCTGAGCTGAAGCACTTGCAGGGGGAGATTCCTCTCTTCAGCAGTGATGTCTCAGCTGCACCACCATGGTGGTTATCTACTCATAATTTTTTGCCTTTCCTCTTCCAAAAAGGCAGGTGCCTGAATGGTATGATTCCATGATTACATGGATGAGACAAAGGGCAATGAGCACAAGTTGCTCCTGGAGAGATTCCAATTGAACACAAGAGGAAAACTTTTTACTATGAGGACAGTCAGACATTGGAATGGTCTCCCAGGGGAAGTGGTGGATTCCCCAACTTTGGAAAGTTTTGAGTCTCAGCTCAACAGGTTGTTGAGACATCTCACATAAACAATAATATTAGAAGGGTTGGACCATACGATCCTTGAGGTCCCTTCCAACCTACCATTCTACAATTCTGTGGTTTGCAAATATCTGTAACATCTTTTATGTAACTAATTTAGGCAATGATATTCTGGTTCTAATGGTATGTTGTTGACTTTGATAACCAGAATGTCAATATCTGTTGCTGAGGTATGGATGGAAATCCTGCATGTTCTTTTTTCATTCTTCCCATCACATTGCATTTATTCTACTGTGGATTAATTTCCATCTCCTGTCTCTTTGTCATTGGAAAAAAAAAAAAAAAAAAAAAAATTGATCACACTGGTTTAGATGGGCAGCACAGTTGTCTTCCATTCCCTGGCACTACTGCCTCCAAGGCAACTGCCTGTGAACCTGTCCAGAAAACAGATTTCCTCTTTGCTGTGTCACTGTCTGAGACAGTGAGATTCCAGTGTGAATGCCAGGATAAACACGTATTTGGGAATAGTCCTAGGGGGGGTCATTATTGAACTTTCCTCTTAATTCTGGATGATGCAAACTCCAAATTAGTTCCTTAATCTTTAGAAATAGACAACAAAAATAGGTCTTTTACCTGTTCCTGGTCTCTAGACTAAATTATTTCAGCATCAGAGACATAATAATTTCATTTCATTGTTAATGTCTGGGAAATTATGGAAAGACTGAATGGACCCCAGTGGTAACTTAAAAGGAAGTAATGGTCAAAACTGACTTGGGATTGGAAATGTCCTGTCTGCATCTGCTAATCCTAAAGTTACAGGAGCAGATAAGATGTCCAATCTGCTTTCTCATGTATTTTCACTTAGCTTTGAGGTTAAAAGGGGAAACCAAATTATTTTTATTATGAACTCAGGAAGAAAATGGACACTGTTAAGGGGGAAGGGAAAACCATTTCCTTTGGGATCAAGCATAGAAATAGGCCATTCTAACACATTTTCCAAACCAGGAACATGCAAACCCCTTGTATTTTAAATGCAAATGAAGCTGTTACTGTCAACTGTTCTACATGTGTCTGATAAAACCATCTAGCTTTGCCCTTTTTATACTAAGTATGATTATACAAATGAAACCCAGAAAAATATATGAGATGGATCAAAATGTAACAAGATACTAGCTGTGTTACATTCCTTCTGTATCACGTTTTCCACTGAGTGGAAACAATGTTTTTTGAAATTCCTCCTGGCATGGCTGTACTAATAGAAGAATGAAAGTGGTGGGGCCATAAAGCTTCTATTCACTCAGTGAACTAAAGCTCTTATTTCTGTCACCTTAGTAGGGTCAACTCACTTCTGATCCAAGCCAGCTAGCAGTTGTATGTGTTAAAAATATAAAACGAGACTTAAGAGGAGGATGAAAACAACTCTAAAATGCATTGCATTCATCTGAAAAGTAGTGCTTCTTTCCTAAGACCTGAAGATGACTGTGAGTAGAAGAGGCGATTGAATTTTGGGGGCATTCTATTGATTTCTTCAATAATCCACATACCTTAATATAAAGCTACAGAAAGAATCCTTACCCAGACCCTGGAGAAAGTTTTCTGGTATGAAGAGATAGAGAACTCCTGCCCAGAGCTCAAGAGAATGTTGGAAGTCTTAGATCTAATAGTAATTTCCATCAAACACACATTATAGTCTTTTTCCCTTTTATTTCTAGAAATTAGAGACTGACTGATGATACTCAGTGACTAATACCTGATTATAACATTAGCTGGGTTTTTTATAAGGGGTGTTATCATGCCCAAAGGGTCTTTTAGAAAGTCTTCCAGACTGAGTTCCATTTGTAATAATGACAAAAGTCACAAGAAGTGAAATGCAGGATTTACTCACTTGATAGTGGAAGATATCTGTTTCACATAGAAAAGATACAAATTAAAAGGGCAGCTGAGCTCCCCAAAATCATCTGTTCATGTCAACAAAGTGAATATTAATGGAAAACAAAATTGAGTTCTTCCTGTGGTTCATTTTCATTGCACTACCCAGGTATTAAGAATGGCCAAAGAAATTGAATCTATCAGTCATTAAAATAACTTTGGCTTCTCCTCTGCAGCAAGTACGACTGCTGCCTGCAAAGGCACAGCGCTGTTATGTGGAGTCTATTTGGACACTTTATACCATGTAATGGAAAGGGAGGCAAAAACATCCAACCTCATCTCTCCCCAAAACATAATCCTGTGCTGGTGAGGAAATATGCTTGTTCCAGAAAACACATGAGCACAGATCAGTCAACCCTGCTACCCTGTCTGTTTCTGCACTGCATGTCTGCACAGTGGGGTTGTGCCTTGGGAATAAATTGGATCACTTCATTGCTGAGACTTAAGATTGATGTCCACACAAGGACACAGGTGTTTGAAAGAGGGTGTAGGTATATATGTTAAAAATTGAGCTTTAAAAAACTCCAGTTCAGCTGCTACCTGACCTGGTTTGAGAAGACCAGGATGAACATCTCCTAGGGCTATACTGGCCTGAGACTGCCAGGGAACCCCCAGCAGCCTGTGGCTGTGGTGATTACAGTGGGGAGAGCAGCTGTGCCTATGGGGAGGAGAGGGTGGGTCAACCACAGTGTTCCTTCCCACGGTGCTCAGTATAAAATGGCTCCCAAGAGAGCCCTTTCCTGGCCTCTCTGGATGCTGTGCTGGGGTTTGTTTGTTGGCCACCATGCTGCCTGCTGTGGCTCCTGCTGCTCCTGCATCCCGTTTCCTCAGAGCAGAACATCAGTCATTCAGACAGGTTGTCTTCTCCTGCCTTCCTGAGTAGGACCACCCCACTGACCTAACACACTGCCTTTGGAAAGGTAAGATTGCATTTTTGGCCATAAGAACGTTGCCTGCAGAAATAGGAGGTAATATTTTTAGCCTGCTTCAGGTAGCTGAGGGGTCTGATCCAAGATGTCCTATGAGTTGTGTCCTGATGAAAAAGCTGTTGGATGGAAGGTAGTACTGGAGAGGGACTTCATGTGTTTTGAAGGAGACGTGTCCTTTCTTGCTGCTGGACTTTCTAATGGTGAAAGGGAAGTTTCAGGAGAGGCTTCTACAGGGCTGTGGGCACTGTGAGACTCATTGTATTCAACCAGAGGTTGGGTGAGAGTGTTCATAGGGCTGGTCTCGTGAATGCTGCACTGCCCACTTTCCCCAGTGTGTGAGAAGGACAAGTGAGCCATCTAACTTAAAGCTGAGGATTTGCTGTGGGAATGCAGTACCTTAAGGATATGTATTTTCATTCTGAGCATCATGGGCCCCTATCTCTTTGGTATCTGGAACTGTGAAAGGAGTTGGTTAGATGACCTGGGGCAAAATAGTTTCCTTTAATTGAACTGTCCATGTTGCCAAAGGCCACCCTAATGGAAAGGCAAGGAATTCAGTCCTGTGGAAGTCAGGTGTGGGGATATCACAGTGCTAGCTAGGTATAAAATAATTTGTGAAAACACTACAGGAAGGAGTGTTTAGAACTGGCAAAATGTTCAGGTATGCTTTGCCATGGGAAAAAGGGTGGTCTCCATCTTGACCAACACACCAGGCAGTGAAGCAAACTCCCATGGCTAAAGGCATGATGTTCCCTGGAGCTACAGCTCTGCAACTGGAAGCTGCAATAGTCCGGATCCTATGTGGGCTGGCACAGAGGGAAACTTACAACAAATGCCTGACAGTTGTTTGAAGAACATCCCTCAATCTCAACATTGACTCTGCTCCCTCAGTTTCCTCATTTTATTTTTGAAATAGTATTTACATCATAAATTAAGAAGCGTAGGTAATAGATGTGGACATGTATTAACTCAGAAATGCTCTGGCTGTTGTCCTTCATACTTTTTGGATACCCCATTTTGTATTTTTATCACACATTGGCAGGCTGAGAGTTCCCTAGGCAGCAAATTAACTTGTACATGAAAAATTCCTTTTTCTGATTTATTTTGTGCATTGATGTTAGCAAACAAGGAAGCAATGGTGTCAATTCCAAACAAGGCTAGTAGCAACCAACCAGAGATGTTGTTTGTGCAGATGCCTCATTCATACTGGTGCTAATCAAATTCTAGATCACCCTCTCTCCAAATGCACAAAAGGCAAATGTTTGTTCTGGCTTGCTTGTGCAGAACTTCAGCAGACATTGAGTTACATGGACCCAGTAGTGACTGGGAACCTTTTTTCTCTAGGAAAGTCTGGCTGATCTTGTGTTTAGCCCAAATTCTGTAAAATGCTGAAGTTCTTTGGCATTAAGAGCTTAAATGGACACTTTCTTAAAAACATTTTCTCCCAGCTCTGTTTGTAGATAACATCTGCAGTTTAACATCTGCAGTTGCCTTAACTGATGCACACTGAGCTAAAACCATTGTTCCCCTTACTTTTCGGCTTATTTACACGTAACAGTATTCTGCTTACACACAGTGTCACTGCTTTTCCCCTAGTTGTGTCTTGATCATACGACTGCTTAATTAAACGGGTGCTTAATTTTGTATAACTTACTTATTCAGGAAAGTTTCCCACTTGATTAAAATTAAGCATATGAATGTTGCATATCTGGGCTTCTAATTAGTTTTCTTGGCTGCTTGGTTTTTTTTATAAACTATGAAGGAAGCAAGTGAAGACAAAGGAAAACTGTATCTGTAAAGGTAGTTTGGGACTTAACAATGGCATCTGACATGCTTTTTACTTCACTGAGAATAAAAAAATCAAGTAAACGCTTCCTTTTAAACTGCTTAAGGATTTAAAAGCTTGAGGGCAGAACAAGGTAACTGCTTCAGACTTTGCTTTAAGGATTTAGAGCCTGATTCAAATCCTATTGAAGTCAATGGAAATCATTTAATGGATTTCACTGGGCTTTGGATCAGGCCCTCATGGCAAACAAGAGCCTTAACTGTGTTAAGGACTTAATGTCCTTAAAGCTGTTCCAGACTTGAAGTGGTTTAAGATCTTAGGGTGCATTTTCAAATGTTGTGGTATAATTCAGAGATAAATTCTTGCATTAATAGTGCTCTTCCATACTGGTAGCCTCTGCAGTAGCAAAGTCTTTAGGACATCTTTTAGGGCAGCTCTAACTCATTCATTTGCAAGAGAGAGGTCTGCCTTCAGTAAAGCTCTGACCCCAGCAAAAACCCCTGAGGGTCTAAGCCCTGGCCAAGCTGCATTGCATGAAGCCAGGCAGCTGGAACAGAGCAACCCATGGGCCACCATTCTGATATTTTCATGGTTTCTGCTTGGGCATGTGGTGCAGGACGATGTGCTGATGTGTGTGTGACTGAAGATGCTTAAAAACACAGATTGTAGGGGGGAAAATATGTCAAAAGCCACTTTAATGAGAGCTTGTTCAGTTTACTGACCACCTTCATCTGCTGTGACAAGCAGCTCCTCCTTGGGGACATGGGCTGAGGCTCTATGGACTGAACATCATCACTGTTTTCTACTGTCACAACCTTTCCCTTCAGCTGCCTACAGGTCTGAGCCCTGGTGTAAGGCAGCAGATCCTGGGCTGGGAGCAACATGCTCCCTCTGGTGTGGACCCATGAGGGACAGTGCAGGCAAATTTCATCTAGCTGACTCTGCCACCCTGTCACTGAAATTTTGCCATTATTATTTCTCTTAATATGATATTCTTGAAGTCTACCTCAGGTCACAAATTTAAAGATGTTTCGTGTTCTTAGTGACCAGCACAGAAAATAAGGACTTTTTTACAGCCCTTGATTACATGCTTTTTCTCCCAGCCTGGGTAATTCTCGAGGAGTGAATCAGAAAGATGTTCTGATTAATTAGATGTGGTATTTTAAGAAGATTCAGACTAATAAAGTATGGACTAGAATCCAGATTTCCCCACTTAACTGCCTCATACTATCACCCCATCCTGAACTTCACACTTGCTGTATGTGTTTGTTTATGCTGGAATCTGCTAGAGGAGGCCTTATTAGCTGGTGGTCAAGATTTTATTTTTAAATGGATCGTTAACTTGTTACATACTCAAGGACAGTGTTATTGCATCTTTGCTTAGGAATCCTTTTCTCCCATTCTTGCACCTGCCCCGCGTGCCCATAATGTGAACCTGCTTAGAGACCTTATGGATTTGCTTCCATTTGTGAGAAAATAATAGTAGTTAAAAAAATAAAAAAAAATCAGGGAAGTAGCAGAAGTGGAAGTGGAAACACATTCTTTAATCATGGTAATGGAGCAGATGCTTCAGTAGCAGCAGCAGCAGGTTCAGTAAGTGCTGTATCTTCTTCTTTCATCCCCCTCTAACCAGAGCTGCTAGCAACGTGCCATCTTTCCTTCTCAGGATTTTGCTTCCAGTAGCATCTGCTGTGCCTCTTTCTCCTACATGCTGCAACATATGTAGCTGCATCACAAGAAGCAGCCAAGTCATACACTAAGGTAATTTCTACTAATGATTTGTACTCGCTTAGTGGGTAAAATCCCTATCTGTAGGCCTGATTCATTGCAGCTGCTTTGTGCTAATAATGTGCACCAAGGAAGCTCTATGACAAGAGACGGATGATTACTGGGTAGCCCAGGACTGACAGCAGAGCAGGAGTGCTTGCATTGAGGGAAATAACTTCCGTGAGGGTAGTAATGAGATCATAGCTTTACATTTGTTACTAGAGACAATGGCTACTGGTTTTCCGTATGAAATTCTTTTCTGTGTTCTCATTGCCTTTGTTAACAGAATCAATTATCAGGAATTTCTAATGTGATTTAGAGAAGCACATGTTTGCATGCTTTACATCAGAAAAAAAGGTGGGAGAGAATAAACTCTTGTTTGTGGGGTATTTGTGGGGTATTTGCAAACTAAACTGAATTTCAGAACTTCACACTTGTATCCATCACAGTTTGCTTCTAGATTTATCCAAATATTGGCTGTGATGGAGCTTACGTTTTGCCATGTCTTGGATTGGTGTGCTTTATTCTAAAGGCTGAAATCTCAACACTCCCTCTTGTGCTCTTAGAAGTGTGGGTGGTTTTACCATGCTTCTATTTGAAAAATGACACATTAAAAAAAAAACAAAACCAACAGGTGCAGCACTCAGCACCTCCCTGGAGCCTTGTGTCAATGTCCCTTGGTTTCAGGGGCATCTGGAGGCTTTCAGGGAGCTCACAGGATCAGGCCCAAACAAGAATACAGTGTTTGAGCTAATATGCAAATTCTAGGTAGTGCAAACACCAACACAGTCAATTACACACAGCAAAAACATACACAACAGCCAGGAAGCCATATGATAGATATCGTGTTGTGACTATGTTGCGGGACTTTCATCTTTATTGGCAAACATTTCAGGCAGCAGTTCAGATTTACATAGAATCACATATGTGCTTAAGAAAGTGTTTTATCTCCCCCTTCCTTTACTGAGCTGCAGTTACTAATACCCTGCTACCAGTAAGTAATTAAGATATTCCATTGCTCTTCAGATAATCACTCAAAATGTCAGTATTTTTTTCCAAACCCCATCTAAATTTCTAGAAGTTGTAAAACTGGGGTAGAAATTTCAGGCAAAGCAGCAGTTTTGCTTCTTTATAAACTCAGTCTGACTTTCTGTGGCATTTTGTTGTTCTTGCTTCCTGCAAGAGCACAAAGAAGAAAGTGCAAAAGGAAATCTTATTGTATTGAGAGAGTTACCCAGAAACAACTTATTTGTAAAGGCATTTAATAGACTTACTGTCAGTGTGTTTATATTAAAAAGAACTGTAGTTTTATTTTTGTCATGTAACAGTTGTATCACATTTCTCCAGCCTTTTTTAATTGTTTCCTAATAATTTCTTAAACAAAATACTTCTGTGAACTTCCAAACTCTTCTGAATTGGGATTTTTCAAAGGGATCAGAGGGAGTTTGGTGGTTATTGAAAATTAGGCTCTGAATGATAGTCCTAAACATAAGGAGCATTACATAGTCTAGTTATAATTTCAATTTCCTATTAAACAGATAAGTGTATTTTTAAATCTTGCTTGCATTTTTCATTATATACCATAAATTCCCAGTGCCAGATGATTTTCCATTTTTGTCTCCATGGTTCAGTTAGGTCTCCATAAATGAAAACATTTATGTACACACTGCTCATTGAGATGCTCAGCAACTAGTGAACTTGGGGAAGGCCAGCAATCCCACTGTTGTACAGAGATTTTTATCAGAAAAGTTTCCCCAAATACCACATATATCACTTAGAAATTTTCAATAAGCTTCCTTCTAAATGAACAGTATTTAAGTATTTTTACAAAGAGCAATCAAAGCATGTAGCACTTGAATTTATGTTACATTAAAGCTCCCTGATTGTGCAATAATAAAAGATGAATGTGGATTTATATTGTATGTGAATTGATTAATCTTTTCAGAACATTGCTCAATATAAAACACTGGGGAGAATCACAATGCTTATCTACTAGTACTGAAAGGCAAACAGAAGAGTTCATATAACATCCTGTGCAGGCATAATGTATGCAACAATTTTTTATCTCAATTTTAATATATGTGCAGTCGCACATACATACCTGCAGCAGTTACAACAAACACTCAGGAATAGTAGTTTCAAGGCATAGCTCAGGACTGTGGCTGTAGTGCATCTGAGGGACATGTTCTAAGGTGCCATTTTGCTGATCCTTTGCAGGAGCAGCTGTTGGGGAATGCAGGGGTGTCAGCTTCTGTTTTGTGATGGTGCATCTCAAAGGATGATGCTGTTCCTAGGGTAACATATGGGGCAAGGATGTGTAAGACATCTTGTCCTACAGGTTCAAGAGAAAATGATCTCTACTGTTGAAACATCTGTAATCGTGGAGAGAACACATTGCAAATACAGAACACAGCCTGGCGGAAGTGTGAGCCTCTTCAGCACAGAAAGAGTGATGATGCCAAAATGTGCATATTTTAATAGCAAGGATCATTAGCAGCAAATGTTCTTAGCAAAATGGTTTGTTGCAAATAGAGGGCGCTGGGGCTCCTCAGGTGTCCTCAAATGTGAATTAGATTGCATTTGCAAACTTTTTTTCTGGTTCACTGTACTGATCAGAGCACAGTGGATCCACAGAGGAAGGTAGCATTTCTTTATATGATTAAGATGTATTAGATGTGAGAGTTAGACTAGGATTAAAACAGAGGCTTGATTCACTCAGTTAAGTGATTTTTTTTTTTTCTCTCCATCTCCTTGTTCAGTAAGTCATTTAACTGTGTTTGAACATTTGCCCAAATAGGATGCAAGTGTTTGTACTCATCAGCCATTGTGTGAATTCAGCCTATGTCTCACAGACCCAATTTCAGTTATATTATGTATTCCTCCAGCAGGAGTTATCCCTTTCTAATGTGTTTCTACTTTGCACAGAAGCAGGTTGATCTGTGTCTGGACCTTCTGGATGCTGCTGCAATACAAAGCTGTACAATAATTCTCTAGCAGTAACTACTTCTGATCATGCAAAATATTCAGGGGCTAAATATGGTGAAGCAACTGTATGAAATGAGTTTTTGAGACAGGCAATATGCGACTGCCTGAAGGAAGCATCCTGGGGATTTCCTCCTACCTCTCTTTTTGAGACCCTTTTTTTCAAAGGTCTCCCAGCTGTCCTTTTCTGCACTGTTAAAAAAAGTGTTCCTGGATGCAGTTAAATGGCTAAAAGGCAACCCTGGTGCTCATGGAAGCCTCAAACATCCCCTGCTGCTCTTTCTCAATTTTGAAAAATGAAACTTTTGAAGCTGAGGCCCCTCCAAAGCCTTAGCAATGCTTAGTTCTCAACTGCTTTTATTTTGTTCATGTTTCCTACATAGAAGGTATAGTTGAAATTTATCTCTGACAATTTTTGAAGCTGGTGACTCTGTGCCTTAAACTCTGAGGCATATCTGTCCTTTCCCACTGGGCTGGCTCAGCGGGAAGTACCAGGAACCCCCCTGCCTCCTAATAGTAAATTTATGTAAGAGTATTTGGGTATTTTTACACTGGAGCCTGACTAGCTCAAAATGTAAGTAGCAGAAACGTGATCTACACTTAGCTCTACAAAGACCTGACGATGGAGTGACAGCAATACTCTAACCATGCATGGAAAACAATAAAATAAGCCTCATTTCCACCACAGAATCACAGAATGCCAGATTGGAAGAGATCTCAAGGATCATCTGGTCCCACCCTTCCAATATTATTGTTGTAGAATCATACCAGTTAATCACTAATTGTGATCATTTATGCAAAGTATTACAAGAAGTTTTTTGTAGGCCTCTGCTTCTGTTTTCTTATTTAAAAGTAGTAAATTCATATTTTGTCATAAAACAATGTTTTTTTTGGGTTTTTTTGTCATAGAATAAGTAACTCAGCACAATATCAGCATTACAAAGTGATATTATTTTTCCTTTGAAGGTTCACTTTACACAGCATATCATATTAGAAACAGTGCTGCTTTCAGATGATATTATGATTTTTTTTCTTTTTCTCCTACACTTCATTCCATTTTGGCTAAAGTTAATGGAACTGCATGTTAATATCTCTATTACTGGCCCTTTTGTATTTCATCTGTCAGTCTGCTCTTCCAGTGAATGACAACAGAGGACGTGATAGAGGTATTTACAGTAATGAATGGCCTAGAGGAATCTACCTACACGTCTCCTTTCACCCTTCAGCAAAACTCAAGACCAGACTCCTGCACACATTAGCTTGATCCAATATTAAATGTATCTGTCCTTGGTGCGTTTTGTGGGCAGTATATGGCCACTGGATTTCTCTAGGAAAAGGCCCAACCTGAACATGTGTCCTACCTTTAAACTGATGTAAAGTGGGCCCCTGAAAGGAACAGCACTGGAAGCAAAATGCTGGTAGGGTTTGCTGTGGTTTATCTTTGAACTGGGGAGTGCAGGAGCCCACAGAATGTCAGGGCAGTGCCAGCCCATTTGCATTAATCACTTCACAGGAAAATGCAGCTTAGTGCTACAAGACAAATTCACTTGCTCCAAACCCTTCATGTTTGACAGGAAAAGTGCGCTTCTCTTTAGGACTCTAAACAATGACTTGAGAAGCCTTTATAATTAACACTTTATTAAAAGATCCTAGATAAGGAGGAAAGTCATTGTCAGAGTATGTGCCGTGCCCTCAGTAGGTGCCTGGCTGCATGTACATCATTTCCTCATACAAATCCTAAAGCTGAAAAAAGATCTATTTAACCCATTGATTCCCTCTTCGATGTCTGTGCTTTAGTACAGCTGTATTGTTTTAATAGCACTAAAAGAAGATCTCTTGTAGTTTTAACGTTTTGTATATTACAGCCATGGGGGATGTGGGATCCTGGGCTGTGTTTGAAGAGGAAAGTAATACTAGGGATATTTGGAGTATTGCTTTTGAGTAACAGCAATCAATTTAAAATAATCTTGGTCTCATGAATGACCTCCAAAACATTATTTATAGGAATATTTTAAAAAATGTTTTGTATTTCTCAGATAACTAAAAAAAATGACTTCTCATTCAGTTAAGCAGAGAACTGCATAGAAGGAGTTCATCCGAGTTTCTGAACTTGGGAAAACCATGTGTGTAAAGGAGCAGATACAAACCACCACTGACATATGAATCTCAGTTGTGTTGTGGATAGTGTTCCTCATCTAAGATGTACAAAAGACAAGTGGTCACAGAAGATTCTGTTTCTGGAAGGTTCCCCCATGCTGTTGCCTCCCTGTGTCAGAGCAATGATAGTCAGAACTGGCTTCTGTAGCAAATAAACATATTTACATACTGAGAGCTGAAGCCACCACATCAAAGACCCAGCTGAGGTCAGGTGTCTGTTCATTTCAGAAAGGTATACTGGATGCTGTCACTGAGGCTGTGAACACTTTACATCTATAAAACATCAGTTATGAAAGCACAAAGTATAAAGCTTTCAATTTAAAGGCTAGTAGCATATTCCTCACTTTCTGATCACCTCCCTCCCCCACAGGCATGCTCACACTAATCCTTCTGTGAGTCAATCAACACGTAGCCAAACAAGCAAGGCTCCTGTTCTCATCTCCAGCTTGGTAAACCAGTGCCTGCAGCTGACCAAAGCTGGGTACCTTGGGGTCAAGACTATAGATGTCCCCTCATTGAAAACATTAACAAAGCCACCTGCCTCTCCTTCAAAGCCCCATCTAGCATGAATGCAATAACCACCTGAAATGAAGCCGAGTCAATAATACTGATATCCTGTGAATTTCAGGAAAAGATCAAGAAAAAGCAAATTTTGTGGTTGATTGCTCTAAAGTAAGATTAAATCTAGAAATATCAAAAGGCTGATGACCTCAAGGGGATGGGGTAATGCCAAAATGATATGACATTCCTGTGCATTATTGAATACCATGCATGTTTGCTCATCCCTTTAAAAGAGTAAGAGCCATGCAACACAGAACATATGCCTCTAGTTGTAAAACTCCTACAAATGCAAAGAAAAGAGAAAGTTTCTCTCTAAATGAAACGAAACATAGGAAGTAGATTCTTTTTGCTAAGTCAATGCTTTCTATGCCTTTTTTTGATCCATTTCTGAAAGGACTGGCAGTTCAGTTGGTAATTAAATAGTGTCTGGAAGAACAGAGGTGTTTTGGAGTGTTTCGAACAGTCTCTCCATTTTCACCTCTTCTCAGGATTTCTTTGAAGAACCAAAGTCAAATGTACTTTCAAAATATGTCTCAACTTTGTGAGCTGCAGACAGATCTAGATTACTTTTCTTTCACAGTGGGAACTTCATGCTGTGTAGTGCTCGGGTGTGTACAAATGTTATTGCATGTCCTTTAGGTTTTCAGTGATTTTGTTGACTCTGTTCAGCAGTTCAAGGCAGCATCTTGAATGCTACTTAAACAACACTTTCTAGATCAGTATTTTTTTTCATTTCCTTTCTATTGGTGAAAAAGAGGGAAAAATAGATCACATTTAACTGTTGCTGTGCAAGCATGTGACATCTGAATTATAATTTCAGGCCATTGAGTGGCTGTTGGCAATATATTTCAGAAAAGAAACTTTGTAGTTTGTTCCTGTTAAACTGAAAGTGATGTTGCAATAGATAACCTTATCTATTTAAAAAAAAACTATAGGAATGAGTTTTCTAAAGGTCTAGGCATTGGTCTGTTGCTGCTTCCTGTGAGCTTTGGGATGAACTTATTGACTTCAGTGGTGACAAAGTTGCAGTGCTGTGCCTTATAGGGCTCTACCATTCACATGCCTCATGAGCTCTTTAGGGAAGACCTATGGGGAAGCAGAGGTGGGAAGGTGGTGTGCTGGTCCTTGGCAGAAGGGGAGTTTCCTTGAGAACTGAGACTTACTACCAATTTTTTTTTTAATATAGCCACAGATGTACATGGTCATCTATTGAGCTAGTGGATATAAATGACCTGGAAGCTCATCTATATTTTGCAAAGAATTTTGAGTGTTCTGAAAAGTCTTATTAGGAACACTCCCATTTATAAATCCCCATATACTGCTCTATGATTTAATTGTACTTGCAGATTTAATTGTACTCACAAATAATTAAACAAATCCACAAAATGTTTGCATTACATTAATTTACTTCACTTGGCCCTGAAATACTATAACCTTAATTACTTACGTATTTCTCTTTACTATTTTTTAACCTCTCTTTGAAAATTGTCAATAAGGATTCTGGAGACAGTTGGATTAAAATAAAAAAAAATACTGAGCATGTGTCTGATTAATATTTTAAGACCACAAGGATCAAATCTAAAAACATGGCGCTTTTTTTTGCTTTTTTTTTTTTTTTTTTTTTTTCAGCAAGTTCAAATTAACTGAAAGCTGTACAGTCTGTGTTGGGGAAGCTGTTTTTTTTTTTTAATCTTTGAGTGATGCAAATCTTTATACTGAAAAATACAGCCAGATCTACAGTAAGTACAAAATGAGAGGGCAGGTTTTAATTTGCACTGGTGGGGTGATCATGGAGCAAGTGGAATGTGTGCTTGACACTCAGCTGTACAATGACTGGTGACCTCAGGCTGAGGTCCTTCACGTGCTGCCATGGGCACTGGCAGGGGAGAGCAGCATCCAGGCTCCACTGGCAACAGAGGTAGGGAGGTGCCAAGCTTGTGCTCTCCTTCCACTGCAGTGGCCAAAATAGGCTCTTATATTTAATTTTCATACTTTTCTGAGTTATTAGGAAGGGCAAAAAACCAATGTCCCTTCTGCATTCTCAGATTCACCATGGCACCAGGTAGTGTTGGAAGCTGAGGCTTTTCCTGGTTACAGTAGGAACCAGCCTTCCTCCAGATCCATTGCAGGTGCTTCCATGCAGGACTGCATGTTCCCTTCTCTCCCTCAATAGACACAAATCTTTCCATGTTAGCAACAGGGCAATTGCCTCCTTTTCTCAGAAGAGCTACACTGGTGACATAAGGAAACTCCTGAACTCCTCCCTTGAGATTTATGGTTAGGGTTGGTCACTACATGGGTTGTGGTCCAACCCTCTGCACAGGTACAAAGTAAATTCATTGTTTGAAGATGTCACACTTTTTCTCATTCTGTTGCTAAAAAGAGATCCAAGTTCCACTTTTCAGAGAAGCATCCACACTTATACCCCTTGTGATGGTTATTTGAAGTACTGTAGTGTCTTGCCTAAGGAGAATCAGCACAACTTCTTTTACTTTCCACCTTTAGAGTTGTGCAATGTCTTCTTGCAGCCATATGATCCCATTGTAAGCTTGGGAAGAACATACCCATCCGGTGACCAACTGCTGAGAGGAACAAATTCATTGCTGTAGGACATTATTTCACTTGAAGTAACTGGTGGGTTCTTGATTCCCCGAAACCCTAATCCTGCATGCTATACACCGGTAAGTAGTTTTCATGTTCCACCCCAGAAGAGACTGTTTTTCAGTGATGGGTGAACTAATTCTTTTTTTTTTTCTGGTTCATTGATATAATGGGGTGTTATTAATCTTTGTAAAGCCTTTGGAGGTTGTCATATGGGAGATGGTGTCCAAGTGACAAATATTTAATTAATTAGGAGCAGTAACATTCTGTTTAAAAAAAAAATTAAGAAAAGACACTTGCCTCTGTAGTGTCTATTTATTGGGTTTGTGAGTGGAACTGGAGGATCGGTACAGGCTAGGGACATGTCAGAGAACACTGTGATGATCCGAAAGGTAAAACTGCCCTTTGCTGATAAACTTTTCCTGCCATCCGTTGAGGAACAGTTAATTCTCTGTACTAAATTCAAACCCAAAATCCCTTAGGGAAGAGGCTAGTGCATTAAGGGCAGTGCATCCATCAAATGTACCACCCAGTCCCCTCAAGCTTTTTCTTTTTGGAACAGCAAGATTTATGGGATTTCTGCCACTTAATACCTTAAAAGAAAAAAACAGTGTCACAAAAAGACACAAAGCTGCTGAGTTTGGCATAAACCCTTCCAGCTGTCCTGGCTTTTGACAAAGCCATGAACCAAAGCACCCGGAAAGAGCACTTCTTCCTCCTGGTCAGGCTAATTCTGAAATTTTTTCTCCTGGGAAAATCAACATCAGATATCAGAAAGGACTTACCTGGATAAGAACACAGGATTTGTAGAAGTATTTGGAAGTATCCTGGTCCCATTGTTCATGCAGGGACAGCTAGCAAGGACCAATGCGTACTTGTAAATCTCCACTTGTAATTTGGCTGCTTAGGCTGCTGCAAAAATTTTGAGACCTAGAAGGCTGGTGGACAACCTTAGCTCCAGAGATCTAAGGAGCCTTCAAAACAGATTTAGATGCCACCCCTAGCAAGCCTTCTCAATCTAGTGTTACAACATTAAGGGAAAGTCACAATTTTTGAACGTATACATCTGGATTTTTTCACAAAAGTATTTTTTGACATTTCTTTTTACATTGTTTTGTGCTGCTCTGAAATTTCATTTCACATATCTTAAGGGAAATCTTTGATTGTCCAATCAGAATAGAAAAATAAAAGCATGCCTTGCATTTAACTTTATAAGCCAGTATAGTATGAGGCAGTAATGCCTTCATTATAGCAATCTGAGTACTTCCTGAATAATTCAGAAGTGCCAAACAGAAGACTTGTTGCTTGGATGTGCTAATGAAAATATCAAGGGAATTAATTAACAGTCAATTATATCAATTTTGGATTTGGACATTGATTATGACACTAAAAGCAAAATCTACATTCTTTACTATACATAATTCCTTACTTCTGAGTGCTAGAACTCAGCTTAATTCCAGTCTAATGTGTAAAGGAAATAAAAATTCGGATTATTTTTTTCACTCTTTCTCCTTCCATTTCAATATGCCGAAGATAAATGAGATAAAAGGTGTAGTAGAAACATATACATACATGTTCCAACTATGTTGGTTCAGATTTAGCTCGTCTGTGCTTTGTAGGAATATGTATTGAGAAAAAAAATTAATTCAGGGGATAGTAAAAATATAATCTAGACATTTATATTAATATTGTTATTTTCTAGTTTACTTCTAAAGTGTAAAAATAATTGTATTTGATCTTTTAATATGTAGGTTTTTTTGAAAGGGAGGTTTCAAGTTTTTTATTTTCTTTAGCACTACACAAACAGCCAAGTTTATTTAGAACTTAAGTGTTAGACTCCTTGTGTGCTTTAAAAAAAAAAATCTCATCTTTGGTGTTAGAGGAAAGCATTTCATTGAGATCAGTTTTTGCATGATTTGGCACGAGTTGTCTAGACTGGTTTATGAAAAATGACAGCTAGTAGGAAAGTAATTAAAAATGTATTTTGCTGAAAGCAAAAGTATTTTTGGAATCTATAACAACCATCTTTAATTTGCCAACCATTTCCACAATTATTTTATATTAACTGGAGGATTTGCATTCTAGAAAATATGTATATTGATGGCTGAGCATTGATAGCTTTCTTGTTTGATGTTCTCACATATTCTGCTTTTGTAACAAAATGGCAAGAGCTGAAAAAGCAATCAAGTAGTACATTCAAATCTCTGTGGCATCCTTTATGAATTATTACGATTGACAGTAGATGGTGATAGGACTCTCTTACATGGATGAAACATTCCAGTATTTTGGCTGGAGCTGAAGGAAGCATTGCTTTATTTAGAGCTCATATACTTTTTCAGGTTTGAATGTAGTAAATCAGTGTCTCCAGATGAACAAGAAATCCCAAGAATGCAGAAGTCTGATAAATGGAAAATTCATAACCTACGATCCAACCCATGTATTATGATATAGGTTGTCCTCCAGTAAATAAAGGAGCTAATTCTTACTGCCAGTGCTCTAGAGCCTTTGGTTTTCACCCAGGCCTCTGAACATCATTTAATCACTGTTCTTATGCAACCTAAAACAGCCAAAATCTTGCCATTAGATATTCTGGGTAACTTTGGTGTGTGAGCAAGTCCAGGGCATGTCCCTGCACTGGGTTGTCCATGAGTCTGAAACAAGTATGGAAATGTCAGAGCACACCTAAAGCTGGTTCTGATCCTTAGTACTGTTTCCAAATAAATGTTCACTAGTTGCAGAGTAACCTTTAATCTCGGGAGCAACTCCTTCCTTTTGCAGGGGGTGGTAGGTAAGGGTGGGGCCTCAGGATGGGCAAGGGGAGCCAAGCCCAGTCCCTTCCCAGAAAGGCAAAAGTAGTTCATTTCCATGAGCTTATTACCTTGGTGTAAATTGATCATTCTCAGGGTACATTTCTGATTCAATGTTTTAGAGATGAGAAATCATATCTGAAAGACAGCAGTGAATGTATGATCATTTATTTTAAAGCTGGAGATTCAGTTAATATATTAATAACAAAAACTGATGGTTGAAATCATGCTTGATAGTCAATTGATCTGTAGCTGTCATTCATTGCTCCCTGCTATTCTTGGTGAGTGCTTTATTTATCACACTGTCATTCTCCTATTGAGTATCCATTCCATACTGGTTACAAGTCCAGAACCAGCTCTCTTGTGAAGAAATTCAAGTGTCATTTCAGCATGATGGGTACCCCTAAGAGCTACAGAATAAGTAACTCTGTACACTGTATTTTCTAGGCTGTGTTCTAGTTCTGAACAACATTGAAAACTCCCTAAACCTCTATGCACAACTATAGGAAACTGCAGTTAGTGCACAGCCTTAAGTGAAGTATGTACATTCATCTACTTGAAGCATATGAAATCCTTCAGTGCAAAGTGAGTCACTGATAGATTGGCTAAATGTATAAGTGCCCAGTTGTGCAAGAAAGATTTTTACCATCAAAGCTGAGCAGGGTTATTGCAGTGTGACACTCCTCTCATGCACAGGAATAGTTCTGTGAGCTGTCTTTCACTTTATGTCAACAAGGCAAGTCGTTGTGCAAAGGTAATACCTATTAGAACTGATTCTTTTCTTGCCCCTCCTCAGTGTCCTAGCCACCTCCTCCCTGCTGTGGAGCATCCCACCCTGTACAAGTGTCACAGACCTTCAAGCCTCCTTTCCTCTGTGATTCTGCCCCATAGGTTTTCATGGCTACATAACTCAGAGCAAAATTTCTCCTTAATTGATATGCATAGTCAGACATAGTTAATCCATGCTTATCCATATGTCTAAGGATCCCAGAGATTTAAAAAATACCAATAATCAATTTTATATGGGAAAACAGACCACTCCTAAACTTTTTGAAAGGGTTTGGACCTCAGATAAACTAGCAAATGCCGGTCACAATTCATGCCTGTGATGGGACCCCAGACTCTGATGTTAGTGGCTTTGTGTCTGGACAGACTTGGAGAGAAAGTTCTAAAACCAATGAAATGATTGCAGGTTTGCATATGTATAACTGTCAGATCATGTCTTCAATGCTCATGGTCTTTCCTGTGGTATTAACTAAATGTGTATACTAATTTGTGTAGTCATTTAAATTTAAGAGACTTTTCAGGCAGAACTATTTTGTCTGCTAAATCTTGTGACGCACACCTTGGAATTCATTTTAATATGAATAGGTAACTAAAGTAGATCACAGAAAAATAGTGTATAATGTGAGAAGAACCAACAAAAAAAATGTCTTGGGTCTTACATGAGATGAAATTTGTGAATGAGTTTTCACTGCAAAGCGTATTGCACTAATCCAGTTTTGTGTGAAATGCTCTTAGGATAAGCTCCTATTAACTGACCCACCAGTCATGTATATCTATAGAGAGGATATTATTTATGAATTACAGGCATCTTTCTAAAAAGCATTTTGTTAAGTCCTACCAATCACAAGACAACAGCTATTCTGTATTGCCTTCTTTGACTAAGCCTGCCCCTGGATTAGTAAATGCCCCTCCTGGAGTTTCAGTTGTACAGTCTAGGGCCAAAGTGCAGATTATGGGATAGGTGACCCCAGCTCTCACCAAGGGCTGCAGAAATCACCCCTATGCACCCAGACCTCTCAGCTTGTGGACTCATTTGTCATGCCATTACAAATCCAGCTAGATAGCCACCCTGCCTTTCTACCCCACTGCTGGGGTGTCTGGTTTGATAACGGGGCTGTTGCATGGGAGAGGAGGCAAAGGAGGGTGCCACCTTCACCTTGACCTCTCACAACAGACAGGGTTGGGCACAGAATCAGAGTGTCAGTGGCACTGGGGCTTCTCTAGGGGTTGCAGGGGCTCCTGTCACTGCTGAGCCATGGGCAAGAAATGGGTATAGACAACTAGAGCTTCTCCACCATCCTCAGCCTTTGCATTTCTTATTTTCCTATTTCAGCACCTCCTTCTCCTGCCTTATTGGAGTCATTAATGAGGGTGTAAGCCATCCCCTTACTAGACAGGTGTACATTTTGGGCTTGATGACCCTGATCCTCCTCATGCTCTGCCTATCTCCTTTCAATTGTTTCATCAGCTGCGTGACTGCTGGCTCACACCTGACAAGTGACAAGTCTCAGGCTCCTGCTGACTAGATAATCAAAGTCTTGTCAGAGCTGTCAATACCCTGCAGATAGGAGAGGACAAAGAGAGGAAAGGTTTCTACAGAAACCACTGCCTTCAAAAAATACTGTCGATTCTTCTTACAGAAATCACCTGTTTGTTTCAAAACATTATTTAGTACTGAAAATATGGTAGCAAGCATGTAAGCGGGATAATGACAGCAGCTTTAAATGACATAGCCCTCGAAATCTTCTGGCCCCAACATTTTGTTGGGAATTGTTCTGAATTGGGAATTGTTTAGTCCCTGACTAAAGGGAAAATATTAATATTCAGCAGTCATTTAACCTTCTTGAAGAATTTAAGGGGGATCATTTCAAGCACAAACATAATTAATGTTTGATAAAAACCACATTTTTTTAAGGCAAAGATTGCACAAGTATGTTCTAGTCTAATATTGCAGACCAGGGTTATTTATGATCTCTTCCAATTTTGTAACATTTTCAAATGCAGATTTGATTTAAAATGTTAATTAAAGCACAGGGCAAATTTTTTCCTCTTATTTACAGAACTCTAAATCTGCAGTCTGCTGAAGCTGATGAATTTCATCTGGGCTTCTCTAATACAAGGAAGTGTCATTTCTGACAGTTATTTGGATAGTCTAACATATTTACAGTCAAAGTATGTGTTAATGTTTTGAGACTTTGGGACAGACAGATGTTCTGATGTGATGGATTCAAGAGATGTTTTCAATACTTTGTGTATTAAAAAATAAATGACCTTTGATTTGAAAGATAGCTATGTCTGAAGAATAAAATTACATTGGTTTTCATAGCTCAAAGTCCTTCAAAAAAATATCTGAGGTGAAGATTTTTAAGAACTAGTGACTATTTAATGTATACCATTTACTGTAACACCAGAAATAAAGTAGTTGGTCTGGCCTGCTGATGGGAGAAAGACATATGCCATTCCTTGCCTCAGAGAGGGGTCTTTAAGCAGAAATTTCCTCAGCACTTTTCATGTGCTTCCTTTCAGTGCCACTTTCAGGCAACTCATGTTTTGAAAGTAGCGCCAGAGTGAGTGCAGTCACTCCCCAAGCCCTGCCTGCAGCAGGGTCCTCTTCTCTACTTTTATTCCTGTTTCTTATTATTAGGCATAGCTTTGTTAGACATGAGCCATTACCTGTCTGGGCTGTGTTCAGCTGTCAAGCACTTGCTGTCTTTTGCTGTTTTTATCAGCAGTCAGCATTAGACAGCAGGAGGTGACAGGAAGACCTGGAAGTTAAAGCTTCTCAGATCCCTGGTGTGTTGCTACCAGTGTGGGGGTTTGGTGGTGAGGCTGGGTGTGTGACACAGCCTGAGGCAGCCAGGGACATCTCACTGAGTGGCTCCTGTGCCATGACCCTTAAATAGTTGCACTTGCAGGGATGAGGCAGGTGGGTGAAGTGCTGGTACCCTGGGAACACAGCCCCAGGGATTTGCCAGTTTGCTGATGGTCCAGACTGTTTTTGTGGGGTTTTTTTTAGGAGGGGGCCCTGCCATTCTGGTAGTGTTTACTCCTGCTCTGCTTGATGTGGAGCCAGTCTTTTTGTCTGAACACCAGTGCTAGAGGCAGGAGAGAGAGAGAGAGAGATTGAGAGAGAGAGAGAGGAGGGATGGTTGTCCTGGGGTCAGCTCCCACCACTTCACATACACTGCAGCAGAGGAGAACAGGATCCATCCTGAAACCTGAGGTGTGGTGGGGCACCTCTGGTGTGATGCAGGGAGAGTGACAGCTGGGAGGCCCTGGGACACTGTCCCAAGCACTGCCCAGGCTTGCTGTGGACCTCCTGACTCCTCTCAGCATCGGTGGCTGCTGGCAGAGCTCAGAGGAAGTTTTCAGAGAGAAAGTTTTTTTCCATCAGAAAATGCCGATTCGTCAAAAGCAAAACATTTCATGAAAACATCTGGCTTTCAATGAATCTTCCCAGAGAACCTAGCCTGCTAAGCAGATTTTCATTGTAAATCTGTCTGGTTTCCTGCCAGGTCACCTGCGTGGCTCCGTGGCTGCCTGCCAGCACTTGCAGCTTGAAGGTAGCCACACCAGAAAGCATGCCCTGCATCACAGACCTCAGCTTTCTGGATTTACATCTTTGTAGGAAGACCCTGTCCCCAGACACAAGGAGACTTCCCAGGCAGACCCCCAGGCTTCCAGCAGGCATGGGTCTGTGCAGCTCTGGATTTCCATTCTGTGAAAAGTTCAGAAAAAGGGGAAAAAATATGTGTGTGTTTTTGAATCTGAATGGAAACTGATTTCAAAATGCTGACATTTCCTGTAAAACACAAATTCTCAATTTTGGCAATTCTCAAATGCCAATCAGTAGAAACTAGTTAGTGAGGCTCAGAGGTACTATGTGGGATATGGGAAACTAGCTTGATGCTTCCAGGTTAAATACATTTAGTCATACCAAGTAGAAAAAAAATGTGTGACATATATTTATCCATAAAGCAAATGTAAGTGATATCACTGGATTTTACATTTATTTTATTAATGTTACTTAAACTAAATAAATGTTACTGCATGTGCCAGATCGCAGAAAATACTTCTGTTCTACATAATTCTTAAACCTCAGTAAGTATCTTTTAAGTAATCTAATTTTTGTTTAGTTAGCATACAATGCATGTCCTGTTAAATCCTGATTAAATACATAATTGAGTGTATTTAAAGTACTTAATTTAAAGTATTAGTGCTTATTTAGACAATAGTTTTCTTATTAAGAGTTAGTTTATTTGTTAATCAAATGTCACTTAAAATGTAGACTGGGTGGAAAGGAGTAATTGTATGATTTACAGAAAGAAAGCTACAGACAAAGTAGGTGGCAGAGGGTAAACAAGAAACTGTTTGAATGGAGATCACTGTTATGTGCATGTTCCTAATTTTATCCATCTGCTTTGAGCAAAGAAATTGGGAAAAGAGAAGAACGAAGGTTGGAACCTGCTATGGGTTGTGAAGCTCAGCAGTCCTTGTCCTAGTGAGAACTGTAAATTCTCCTTAATTTTCTGAAACAGAGTTTTCACTGCAAAACTGGTGAAAAGGTTTAGTTAGGGTTGTTGCATTTAGAGAGCAGGTGACACGTGTCATGGAGACGTGGCCACTTCCACCACGTTTGTCACTTGAGCCCTCTCCAAATCAGTCTGGAGGGAGTGTGGTCAAGAGAGGTGGCTTCTAATGCTGCTCAAGTTTGGGCTCTATGACTCCAACAGCTTAGTCACAGTGCTTGCATTTGGGCAGGCAGTGCTAGAAATGCTTATTACTATGTAGATAAGCTTAAAAAGATCTTTCCTCAGAGTGTTCGAGGTTTTGAACATGCTGTTTGGGCCAGGTTTGTGTTATGATTTTCAGTTTTGGTAATAATGTAAAAGCAGCTTCATTAGAATGGTTATGAACATTTTGGATGAAATTGAATGTAATTTTCCTCAATAAAGGAAGACTCTTGTTTAACATGTCCTGTCTTTAAGGCCTTTGTTTATTGTAGAGTGACTAAGAGTCTTTCTCTTAGCACGGTGTCACTGCTTTCCCCTCCCTTTCTGCATTTCAGACAGTGGAAAAGCCTCAGAGCTGATTCTGGCAGAAGTAAAATGCTGATGAAGTCTCAGCTGCTCTGATAGGTGGGAGCTGTGCAGCAGCAACTGGAGCTGCAGTCACATTTCCCAACCCCAGGGGCTGCCTCTCTGCTCTGGGGGATCTTCAGTGTTTCTCTTGCTTCCCGGTGGGATGGGGAAGCAAAGAGATGGGTAGGTCTCATGTCACTTGTTAATTAATTGATTCTCTGCATCATCTGAGTCCTAAACAGCCCTGTTTCCAAATCTGGTACTTTCAAATTGCATCAGCAACCTGCAGAGAAACATCTCTTTGGCAGAATAAAAGGCCCTGACTTTCAGGATATTGTGGGATTCTGAAGCTTCTCCTATCATTAATTTGTCCTGCATAGACAAGGCAGGGGTTGTGACAGATATGAGGATGATATGGCACTGAAGCAGAGAATTACTCAGCAGTAAAGTGAGTAAATTATTTTTTTCTTTAGGAATTGTCTTTGTGGATGGCTTGGTGATTGTGGAACTCACAAAAAATCAGGAAGACTTGGCTTACTTTTTGTTTCCTTTTCTGAGAGGGGAATAACACTATTGGAATTTGATCTATAGCAGGTGCTCTCACTGCTTGTAAATCTGGCAGTTAGCATGACAAAAACCCTCTCACTTGTTGTTTCAAGGTTATATGTAGATTTCAGTTGGTCTCCAATAACATTCTGGGCAAATTTGTATTGAAAACTCTTCCAAAGCAGTATTTGGGCTATCTGCAGGTTGTGTGATGGATGCCAGGGATTTCACAGTGCTGAAACATGATAATGAACTGTCCTGGTTTGAGATGACCAGGACGAAAATCTCCTATGGCTATACTGACCTGAGACTTCCTGGGACTCCCCAGTCCCACCCCTCCCCAGTCTCCCCCAGCAGCCTGTGGCGTTGGTGATTACAGTGGGGAGAGAAGCTGTGCCTATGGGGAGGAGAGGGTATGGCAGATAACCCAAATGGGTCAATTACAGTGTTCCCTCCCACGGTGTTCAGTATAAAATGGCTCCTAAGTGAGCCCTTTCCTGGTGTCTCTGACTGCTGTGCTGGTTGGGTTGGGGTCTATTTGTTTGTTAGCATTTTTTTTCATCTGCAATGGCTCAGGTCTTTACAATGGACTGTGTGTCCAGTTGATATAGTTTGATTTCTATCAAATGTGTTCAAAGATGACTTTATTATAAGAGGTAAACTACTATTTAATAAGTATTTATTTTCCCCTCCCAAGACTCCTGCCTTGCTGGAGAGTCACTGGTAATGGTGCAACACATTCTGGATTGTTATTGCTGTTTCTGGATTCCGTGTGGTCTCTAAATCTTCCTCCATGCCTTGGGGTATTGTTGCTTCCTTGGTCCTCTCCCCTCCCATCACAGAACTTCCTCCTGCTACTTTGAAGTGATTGACATGTACTGTATGGAGTTGAAAACTGGGGCAATACTCACACAGCTTTTGGTGTTGATTGGCAGTTGGCATTCAGGTTCTCCACTTGCTGGATTTAGGAACCCTTGTTTCATTCACTATCAGTACCAATGGGCTGTAGCCATTACTCCTCCATCCCATATCTGAGATGCCACCCCAAAGGGCATTGATATGTTTGTATGGAAAATGCTAAGTGTTATTACATTGCGTTTTTGAAGTGAAGAATGGAGTTCTTACAGTCAGCTTTAGTTTAATAAATCTGCCCTTCCTTTCACTGTCCCAAAATATTACTTACACAGGAGTTTGTCATGACTCCTTGCAGAATTCATATTTAATATTTCCTTAATGTAGAATCTAAATTATTTTTTGTAATCTATGTAAAGATTATGTATAATACAATTAATTGATACAAGTAGTTTCAATTCTCCTTAATATGACAAATCTCCAGTGTGAAATATTCTTAGTTAATGATCAACATAAAATAGATAGAGTTCATCTTTAATGCAAGTACAAGATTTGAATTAATTTGTAGTAGAGTGGAGTTATTAAACTGTATAATATATATACACATACATTCCCCTCTTTTGTTGCTAAAGCTTTTTACATTCAGCAGATATTATGATATGGTTTGGATCTTTCTATCTATATTCTCCCTCTTTTCCATGCTGAACCACTAACAGACAGACATTTGGGATTCCTCCAGAATACATTGATACTTCTCTATGCTCTGGTCTCATAACTGACTTGCATTTTGGTTTACAGTGACTCATGTTTCCAGTTGATATGAATTATTAGGTGTGTAATTATGAACCATTGGCCCATTTCCACCTGCCACAGAAGTACCTTCTGTCTCTGAGACTCGACCTCTCTGCAGCACTGTGTTGCTGAAGGCTGTGCTGTTTTAGAGAGGTAAAATCTCTAGCAGAGTGCAGCAGGCTTGGTGGGTTTACACAGGCTAATTTACCTTGAGCAGAGTATTAATGTGAGAGAAAGAGAGCACACAAGTGTACTGCTAGAGGATTAGCATTAAACTGTGTACATTATCATGGTCTCACTTTCTTAGATTGAAGTCGGTGATGTTCTTTAATATTGCTATTAAATTTGTAACAGTGAGATAAGCGTCAATGTTTCTTACAATTGCATTAAAGATGGGGAAAAAATACCGGGAGAAGTGCCAAAAGGAATTTGAATGTTGCTTAAAAGACGCGTGGGATGGAAGAAGCAACTTGCATGGAACATCTGTTTCTGCTGGACCTTGTCACTTTTCTGTCAGTTGTAACACTGAGTTAATCAGATTCTTTTAACTTTAAAACCTGTTGTGTTTAAAATGCAGAACAGATAAAACAAAAAAACTATCCAGTTTGCTGGAGTCTGTACATGTTATGTAATCACTTTATAAATGAGGACAGAACTTGTTGTAAACGTATCTGCTTGTATTTTCTCCTAGTATGAAGTATGAGTGAGAGCTGGAGGGATTTAAGGTGGTTTAATCCTCACTGTTCTTTGTATTCCCTCTGTTTCACAGGTCAGTGAGCTGAAGCATTTGTGTTCTGTTTAAAAATACATATTTTAATGTATTGGCTAGATACAAAACTTCATCTGAAGAATACAATTGAACGGCTTCTTTACTAATATACTTGCTTTTTTGCTTTATATAACTCTAAGATGTATACCAAAATAAGAATATAAAACCAGTCTGTGCTACTGTTGCAGCCCTTTGTGTTAGATGACCCATTCCAGCCCTACAGCCACACACAGCCAGAGGCCTGGGCCAGTGTGTCCTACCTCAGATGTATCCTCTGGCTGCTTTCTGACAGGACAAGTTACTGTAGGATGTGCTGGGGAAAGGAGAGCCTCTGTCATCTCTTGAAAGGACCAGCACATAGTCCCTGCAATGTGTTTCCCAAAGCTTTTTCAAGAAAGTGTTTTCTTTTGTCATCTTTTATTTTGATACTTTGATTTCCCATCTCTTTGTATTATTTTTTTTTATTAAGAGAAGCAATTATTTCCTTGAAATATTTTCCACAGAACGGATGTGGATTTTTCTGAAAACATTTTGATGGCAAATGTCTGACCCATGCTACCATAAACCTCTTTTTAGTATGAAGAAAATCATGGCAATAAATTAAGATTATCTTTTTAAGGGCAAAAATTTAACTGTAAATTTAATAAAGAATTGAATAGTGCCCTGCATCACTCTTCATATTCTTTCTACAAATTATTCTGTTTATTATTGTAATTTTTAAAAGTACAACAAAAATATAAGTTCACTAAAAATATATGGCTTTTTTATTACAAGCTGTAGTTAAAATAATCTCTTTAAAAAGACAGTTTGGAAGGTACAGTTTTCATGCTGTAGTTGCAGTTATGCCAATTAATGCTGTGATGTTGTTAAGCCTCACAAGCTGTGAGGCATCATTATTTGAGCAAGGGACCTCTGAAGAGATCCATTGCACTTCATGAAGTGGTTCTGGTAAATAAGTGGGCAATGTTCTATTGTTTGAGGCAGCACAGAACAAATATCCCAGTATGGTGCTGGGAGAAGACAGTATTGCTGGAAACACCATCCTAACATATCTGTAAGTCATAAATTTGAGGTCATGATTATTTGTGGTTCACACACCTCATTGCATTATTTTTGTGAGACAGGGGTGTGAATCCTGGTGTGCTGGCTAAACTCCAGTTTGAGCAATTACATTTTATGCCTGAAATTCCCCTGTAGTTCCAGCTCGATGTGTTTCACATCTTGGTTTGTACTGTTGCGGTGTAGTGCTGAGCAGCTGACATTTTTTACTCTATGAGTTTCTGCATTTCAGATGTGTGTCTTGTATGTGATCATAGTCCAGCACTTTTTCAAAAGACTCAGAATGAAACCTGTTGTGCAAAAAAACCCCCACGTTTCTGCAGAAGTTATGGGAGCAAATACTGGAGCTGCTCTCTGTGGCCTCCAGAAGCTTTGCGTAGTGTGCAATGCGAAAGTCACATAGCTCTTTGTCCCAGTTGGATCCTTCCTTGTGGGGCACGTCCAACCATACAGGAGACACAGATGTGGTGGAGAAGAAGGCATGGGCCATAGGAAACTCAGTGACAGCTCTTAAGAGACCCCTTTGGGAAACTCCACAGGAGTGAGCTGGCAGGGAAAACTACTGCTGAGGTGCTTTGCCATCAGGCGTGGCCACTTCCCCCGTCACTGTTTTGCGCAGGAGCCTGTGCAGGACCAGGCCCCAGGCACTAACCCAAGGTCCTTGGCTAGGTCTTGAGTCCTTAGGAATGGCCCCAATGCCAATGTTCCTCACAGAAGCTCCATGCAAGCCCACGTCTTTCCCACCAGCTGCAGGAAAATCACCGATGCCAGCCCACCATGGTCAGGCTGCTGGGTCTGCAATGCTATGTGCAAACCCCATCTGCCTGGAGCTGCTCAGTGAGGTGAAGACCTCTCATATTGGGTAAGCTTATCACCCCCAGTGAGCAGCAACAGTGGCATATGTGGTGCTGTAAATGTAATTGTCTAAGGCAGAGATCTGTTTTCTTTCTTCTCCTCTCAAAAGAAGAGGCCAAGATCAAAAGCCTTAGCCCAATCAGTCAGCCTTTAATCAAATGAAGCACTTGAGCACATGCCTCGTGTTAAGCACGTAAGGATTATTGCTGATTTCAAGGAGATAACCACATGCTAAAACAGGGACTCGTATCTGGTTCATGGCAACCTCATACTCCCATGTCTGTATGTGAGACATACTGCTTCACCCCTTAATTTGCTTCACAGTGAGGGAAACCTACTATCTAATAAAAAATATGCAGATGAAGGCACTAAAACACACAAGCCTTGTTGCTCTGCAATCAGTTTTATGCAAAATAACATGATGAATTTAGGCTAATAGAAAGGCTCTGTGGCCTTTGCAGTAGGCATCATATCATGGTGCCTAAACAAACTCTTGAATTCTCAGAACTGCAGTGAGTCAGCAGAATTTGGTTTTCCACCCCTTGCATTTCAAACTGGGAGGTGCATGCAAGGACCATACGCACAAAGACCCATGAAGGGCTGGCACTGTGTAAACAAAGAGTGTGCCTACATTCACAGAAATTATTAGTTTACAAATCAGGTTGGGTTTTTTTAGATCTTGCATTTAGTTGGAAGTTACAACAGTGTTTGCATAATATTTATGTAGTATTTTGTGATCAAAGACAATTGCTACATGTGAGACAGCTTCAGCAAATGATTTTTTGGTGAAGCCTTGTTTCCAGTTTTAAGTTAATGCATTATCTTCATGGTTTTTCTCTATCAATTGCACAACCAGATACTGCATCCTGTTTCCTAAAAGCAGAGACTGTGGGTCTGGGAGAAGTCACAGGGTTAACATCCTAACTTAGAGGCTTGGTCTACCTTTAATTGAAGTGGGTGTCCTCAGCAAGTGGCTTCTCCCATTAGAAATTATTTGCTGCCAGAAATCTATATTCTGTCATACACAATTATGCACCCTACTAATCAACAGAGAACTTGGTAGCACCCCGACATGGAGAAGTCTGCATCTGTTCTAAATCCTGCCCTTCTAAGCAGGATTATTGCCAAGCACTGTGAAGATTGCTTAGCTGGGTACAAAAGATGCTGTACCCAAGCCAAAAGAGGGAAGTAATTCTGAATTTATTTGAATGAGCTTATTTTATTGGATAGAAGGAAGTAATTGAATTATGTACAATAAAATAAGGTTCTGCGTTTTTAAGAAAAACAGCAGCAAATACTGTGACATAAAATCTCTTAAAATAGCAGAAGAATGCAAAAGTCTTCAGGAGGTCAAATATCTTGGGTGCTTTTCTGCTGTTCTGAGAGTAAGCACTACTAGGTATACTTCAGGCTACAGTAGTAGTCTTCTATCAGCTCATTTATCAAATCTGTCAGGCCTTAAAATGTTTAAGCATATGCTTACTGTTAAGCACATGAGCATTATAACTGATCTCAATGGACTACTTAAGGTGTTTTGTGGACCAATGTTGCTGTCTGGTCCTCATGCCAGTAGCACAGCCATGTACATTGCAATGGCTTTTTTTCTGGTGACACCCTCGATACTTCCATGTTTATGTAGGCCACTGGAGTCCCTTGGAGTGACTATATTCTTGAACATGCTGAGGAAGTTCACTAGCCAAAGAATAGCTTCCTGGATGAGGACAGATTAACAGATGAGAATTTTTTGACTCAGTAAAGGGATGGCTATGATAAGATGTGAAGAGGAGATGTGCAACATAGAGAGGTGGGAATGGTCGTTCAAGAGCTAGGAGGTATCTCATCAAACAGCACTCTGAAAATTTAACTTCCTTGTAGAGAGAAAGTCCTGAGCTTTTTCCTACACACCACAGAATCTGAGTGCACAGAACATTATGGAGTCCAGAAATGTAATTAATTTGAACAAGAATTCAGTAAATGCAAGTAAGAATAGGCCACCAAGTGCAATCAGATATGTATCTTCAGCTATGAGCACAAGCATCAGCTTGTGGCAAGAGCAAAGGACCTCACTGATCTGCAGGTATCACTCCTGGGTGTTGTATTCTGTAGCTGTACCCTGCTGCTGCATTGCAAAATATATTCTGGCATTTTGAAACAACTGCACTGTAGTTTGTTGGGGCTTGGTCTTGTTTTTCTTTTGCGTGTTTTGTTTTTTTTTTCTTTCAAGATGTTTGTTATTCCAACTGTTGGGTTTGGGTTTTTTGTTTTGTGATTTTGGGGTTTTTTTTGTTTGGTTTGTTGGGGTTTTTTTCCATAGACATGACAAAGTATGACATGATTTTTCGTTCCTCCTTTCCTACGTGGTCACAGGACAGTGTTTGAGAGGCTGTTAGAAAACTGGACTGATAGAAGCAACTTTCAGCAACTGAGGTGAGCTGTTACTGTGCTGGCCACTGATGAAACTGGCAAATATCTTTCCACTTCACAGTGATGTTTACATGTCTGCTCTGTTAACAGCAGGATGGGAAACTCCTCAGTATTTCTGAAAATGAGATGTGTGTTCCCAAATAGAGTTTATATAAATGTTGCATCTGCCTAATACACTGTTCCTATCCATGAAGATGTCACATCAGTGCTGTAGCACTCCCTATTCTCATGCACATTGAGTGAGGAAGTTGAATAATGTAGCTTTTTATGGTTTTGGTTAAGTGCTGAGGCTACTTATTGAGCTTATAACTCCATTGTGGTTTTACACTATTATTAACAAGTAAGTGACCCTCATGGCTGGCAGTGCAGCTGGGAGTGGCTTTGCAAGTATGGGGAAATCTGTCTTCAGACAGAATTCAGTGGGGTGATGCTATGTGTGCAGCTGGGCAGCAGACTTCACCTGGGCTAGAGCTGTCCTAAGGCTTTGTTCTACTTTTCCCTTTACTGTCTTGAAAGGATTAAATCCAATGGAGATATTTCACATCTGAGATGCCCTTTCTTCTTACTGGCATAATTTGCAAAAAATCTCATTCTTAAGAAAAAAGGAAAATAAGGATCCAAGTTAGAAAAACTATGCCACTGCTTGCAACAAAGTCCTTTCAATCTGCATTTAAATAAAGGTATTGACTATGTAAAACACAGGGCTGCCCAAGGCAGAACATAAATAGTGTTTGCCAGGTATAGTGTTTGATGTGGGTTTCCACACAAGGTATTGAAGGTACACATCGGTAAATCCTGAACCTGCCAACTTTTTCCTGTGCAGTGTCACTCCAGTCTAGTTAGAGTGCATTTAGAAAGTAGCTAAACACACTTTTGTGGAAATCATTAAATAACACAGCAATTCATACATTTGTGGCAGACAGCTTCTAATGCACATTATTAACTGAAAATAAAATCTCAGCATTTATCTTATATGTTATCTTACCTTTAAAAAAAACATATGCCCAGTATGACTGAGAATATAATACCCTAAAGTTTAAGACTGGTTTGTAAACACAGTCCCTGGTGTCTGCTATTGATCTTTTGCTATTTTAATGCATTTTTACTGACCGACATGTCCTGTGGTAAAGAATATTGCCTAAATTAGTTATCTGATTGGTTCTTTTGATTAATGATGGGACTGTGCTTCATTACACATGACAACATGATCAGAATAATCACTGCAGCCATAGAAGCTGGGACTGGCATTTTTTATTCCTTCATTTTTAAAGTTCATTTATAAAATTATTTAATGTATACGTCCTAAGTTGTAATTTATTTACATGACACTTTTTTCGATGGGAACTGTTGTACTGTGTCACAAATGGCTAAGAAAACAAGGTAAACTAGATGTACAAATCAATGTCTTCTGGCTCAAGGGGAAAAAAACATAATCAAGATTCAAGAGCTGACCTTGTCCAAAGTCCAGCTTGTCACAGAACAAACAGTGAGATGCCCAACAAATCACTGGGATCAGCAGGATGCATTCAAAGGAATGTTTAAATTATATTATTCCTTGCCGAAGTTTTTACCAAAACTTCAAGAATCATCTGTGTTGATGAGAAATCAGGCCAAGACCCAAAGGCTTTTGTGTCCCCAGGATGGGGCACAGGGCAGGGCCCTGGAGAAGGAGGAGGATGGTTCCCAGGATAGCCCTGCTGAGCTGCTTTGGACTATTTGCCTTGGGCAAGCAGCATCTCCATCAGCTGCTTCACAGCCGTTCTGACAGCTCTTCTCAGGCAGGGCTGCTCCAGAGCTACTAACCTGCAAAGCCACACGAGGCTGCAAACAGGTCTCTGGAGAGACAAGGTTTCTTGATGAAACCCCAGAGCCAATCTGAGCAAATATTAACAGCTTGCAACCATATAGTCTTCTGCAGCTATAACTGCTGCAAAATTAAAGCACATTTGACTATCTTTGGGTGGAGGACCAAGACCAGATGTGTTGCTTAGCATCTTCTTATCCCTATGCTGTCTGCCATAGTTTATAGCACCTTCACATGCTTTGAGGTTCTTGATTGCTTTTTAGTAGGTCATTCTGGGATTGATCTGCTTGAATTTATAAGGACATGCATGCCACCTTATGCCATGTTGATGAATGATTCAAAATTTTAAATGGCAATTCAACATTTAATGTTTTGAAAAATGTTTAAATGGTGTCATGCACAGAATAAATGGCAGCTTTCATTTTCTTTCTTCAAAATTCCCTGACAGCCTGTTTACATGATGTTGACAGACATTTTAGCGTCTGCCAGAGAAATAATGTGAAGGGTTGGATACTTGCCATAAAATGGTTTCCTTTCCATGGCAAGTGTGGAAACAAATGTGCTCATGCACAGTCTATACACACACATATATTTTAAATATATTTCCAAACAAAAAAATTGTTTGTTAGCTGTTACAGCTACAGAAATGTATCTCCAAGCAGGACTAACTCCAAAAAGGGTCGAAGCTCAGAGCTTGGAAGGGTCAGGGTCTGACTGACTCTTGTCCAAGTCCAGATGATGGTATACAATGTGACACATTCATTGCAAACTCAGAAACAGTCTTGCTGGTCAGCAGTTAAAGATGCTTCATTTCATCACAGAATTATATTAATTTCTTATACAACAGCTAAAGAGTGTATTTGCAAATGAAATGTTTCACATGCCTACATACTTCTCTTATCATACCATTTTTATTATGCTCTGCCTCCCTTTAAGACTTCATTGTACTGGCTCCATATAACACATTATTTACTTTTGAAAGGGACTGTCTATACATATTTAGGGCCCAATCCTTTATGTACATATGCACTTTAAATGGATCTCAGCATTGATGCAATAGATTTTCCTTCTGGTTTGCAGGAGGGAGGCTGATATTTGTTGTGTGTAGTATACATGAAAGTTTAATATACCAATAGTTCCATTTCCATGGAATAACTATGGATTTAGAATGTTTTTCTGAGTTAATTTTAGCTTGTGTTTATACATTCATTTTGTGACTAACAAAATTTGTCTAATTAGGGTGGCATACCAAGCTTTTGTGTCCTGGGAAGAGGTTGCTATTGAATGAAATATGTTTAATCATGGTTAAACACCCTTTAACTCCTCATGCTGGTTCTAGATATATAAAAAATTGTTTGGTGTTACCTTTGCATGTAGATGACTGAATCATTAATAATTTTTAAATGAAAGCAATTCTGAATAATGGACTGATATACTGAGTTTATGATTCTTATATTCTGGATTGGTCTGTTACTAACACATTAGAAACTGTGACTAGTCGATGGAATGTCAGCACTTCAGGGCTTTCCAAAGCAGGACCTGTTTTAAAAGCAGGTTTAAACTACTCAATTGGTCACCGAGTTTTACTATTAGAGGTATATGAAATATTTAAGGACATTGACGGTTTCACGCTGTACTTAAAAAGTAAATTTTTAATTAGCAGATGTATGAATAGAAGAGAAAATTGATTATTTTTTTTCACAAATTGATGAATATGTTATATGTGGACCATGCATCTTTACTTCCAAATGAGGAATTGATGCAGTTTCCTATTTAAAAGTTGTTTTCTATCAATACAAGCAGACAATTGGTTAACCTAGTTGAATCTCTGAGTGTGTACACATATGTTACTGAAAAACTTACCAAACGATACAGCAGTTTTTGGAGCTTGTATTGCACTGCAACCTATTATACGTTATAGGATTAAAACATGTAAAATTGATGTTGAATATGCAAGTTATATGTTAATCTGATTAAATGAATGGAGAATTGCCCAATTCAATCAATTGAAATATTCAACAACTTTGTGTTGAACTTGAAGGAAATTATCTGCCAAACCTATGATACAAGTTTGCATTTGCAATAATATTTGCCTGTTTGGCATTCAAAAACATATATGTATAGTGGTTTTGTAATGAATTAAGATTAGTCCATCAAGAAGAGGCTTGTTGGAGCTAGAAATGCAAAAATCTCAGCTACAGAGGAATGTTAAATGTTGGATGAAGGATTTTAGGGTGTTTTTACTCATAATGCATATTTAAAAAAAAAAAAAAAAAAAGGAATGCAGAGGCATCCATATTATTTTATCACTTTATTATTTGTTTATTTCCCCTAAAAATAAGATGACTTGATTTAAGTGTGTGATGCTATTTACTTGTATTTTAAAGCCTTGCATAATATTATACAGTAGATTGAAATGCATACTTATGTCTTTTTCTTTCATTGGACAGCTATGCTAAAGCAAATAAAATCAAACGCATACATTCCCTTTCAGTAGCTTACAAACTGTAAGTGATGGGAAGAAAAAGCCTCAGCCATTCCACTGAATTCTATTATTGACAACAGTAGAAGTAAAAAAAATTAGAAAACAAATCCCTTTTTAAATAAAATGAAGTAAAAGACCTACATTGCTTGGAGGAAATGCTAATTGAAAATACCTTGCTAATGCTAGCTAGTCACAGGAAGGAAACATTAAGTTATTATTTTTAATAATGTTTACAAGTATATCCAGCCATTTCCAGCCAGTGAAAAATGTTAGCCTTGGTAAAATGTGGCAGTGCTACTTTTCACTGGTGATGCTGCTCATCTTCCCTCTGATAGCAATCATTAATTTTATTTTTTAACCCAGTCTTCAAATGAAGACAGATGAGCAGGAGAGTTTTAAATGCAAGCTGCTTATGTTCAGAAAAATGGCTGCTAGATTACAGATCACTGTGCCTGAGCTGAGTCCAGTGACTGTTTGGAAAGGGGGAGAAAAAAAAACAAACAAGCATTAGGTGAGCGACAACCAGGCAGGCTTGTGGGGAGCTTTAGAGGGCAGAGCTTGTGAGGCTGTGTGTCCAGGGGTGTGTGTCCAGGGGTGTGTGTCCCTGCCTGCATTTTGGGATGTGGAGGAGAGGGAAAGGAGGATGAGGGAAAGGAGTCCTGTACAATGGTACAGCAATCTGATTTGTTTCCTAAGTCCTATGGATCCACAGATACTTTTATTGTTAATTGATAATCTGAATGTTACATTTTAACATTCATTTCTCATTAGCTCTGAGAGGGTATTAGAGACCAAAATGTGTAATATCACATCACTGGTAGCATCATCCTACATCCCTTTATTTGCTCTTTTTATGTCATCAGAGTTGTCTTTCTTGTCAAGAATCAATGTGCACAATGTAATTTTTACATTTCTTAAACTGTGATTTTTAGTATCTGACAGCTTTGCCTTGATTGTTTCATAGCACAGACATGCTGATTTTAACCTCATGCTCCTAATGCTCACAAGGCTGAAGTTTTCCAGCTTCATTCTGCCCACAGTGACCTTGTGACTGGCTATTCAGATAAAACTTTTCCTGGATATTCTTTCTGTATTATTTGAAAGGAAGAGGTGGGATGGGCAGTTAAGGCAGTCAAAAAGCTCCTCAGTGGAGCAGGGGCTGGTCACTGGCTGACCTGTGGAGCTGGTTCCAGGTTGCTGATGCCTTGCCTTGGACAGACCTCCCATTCCCCTTCCTCCATCCCCACCAGTGACCAAGCCCCACCAGGCAGGAGTGAGGTTGTCCCTGTGTGGTCCAGTATGGCTCATGACAAAACTCCTCTGTCAAGGGGGGATATTAAAAAATAAAAGTCAGGGGCTGATTAGCTCAAGTCTGAACTTTGCCATGGAAGGGCAGATTTTGGACAGTTAACTCTACTCAGATATAAGAGTCTGGTGTTTGCAATCAGAACAGTCCCTGCATCTCCTCTAACATGCAATTTTTGATCCATTCTTGTAAGGAGCTTTGCTGGCTCAGAATTTGAGTAAAGACAGCATCGGACATGCCTCCTCTATACTTCAGGGTTTTCTGCCAGCCCAACTGCTCCTGGGGAGTGACCTTGTCTCTAGGAATTAGGCCTTTCACTACAGTCCCTTGTAAGGAGTTGAGAGAGGATTAATTGCTTTGCTCACTGCAGTTTCTGGAAGTACCTCACATTTTTCAGTGGAAGATGACTCTGGAAGTACTTTCCTATGGTGAAACAAATCCCTGCCAAAATAAAATGATGAATCCTGAATATTACTGGCAGCATTTCATGCCAATTTTTGAACAGTTCATTTCTATCTGTACCTCTGTTGCACACGTTCAGTGAGTTTAATGCCCAGCTGTCAGTGTTCTCCTCCTTAGCTGACCATCAGGACAGGAATCACAGGTGCAAGTGTCCTGAGCTCCCCTAGAACTCATGTGGGAGACATGAACCAGACACAGGTTTGAACAGAGAATGTACATCGAAGGTGAAACGTTTCTTAAGCCTATTTTTCCTCTGCAATCATAGCATCTTTACCTGGGATATCAATAAAAAAGTAATTGGGTGAAAAGATTTTGAGGTTCACCAGGATAGGCATGTCCTTGTGGTGGAATAATGTCCGGCAGGCACTCTGGCAGAGGATGAGCAGATGTGTGCTGACCCAGGTGAGATTTTGGTTGTCCTGCTACCTGAGATGGAAGATGCTCTGACCTATCTAGTGGGGAGGGCAGGGCCCAGCTGGCTAGGGAGGTTACTACCCCTCCCAGGTTCAGCAGCATCCAGAGGAAATTTCTTTGATGCCTGCCTTCCCTTGAAAGGCTGCAACACTTGAGAGATGCCTGACAGCTCTCAGCACCTTTATGATTTAGCTATAGAAATGAATTAAATAACCCGTGGACATTTAACTCCTCTTCTCTCTTTCCATGCTTAGCTGAAAAGGAGTTGCTTAGTGCAAAACCAGCCCTTGCAAGGTGGAACCATCTTCCAGATGATGGCAGGTCCTGGGCAGCGATGGCTCACTTACAGTTCTCAGAAAGTGAGTGCAGAGGTAGAGAAAAAGTTGGAGAGTGGTGAGAGGGGTGCTGGGAGGTAACGGAGGCCTTCAAAGTAAGAGTGATGTTAGAGGGTGTCAGGAGGCAGAAGGTGCCAGGTGCCTGACAAAAGAAATATCATTACTCACCATTAAAGAACACTCCAGATGCTTGATATAGTCATGGGTGTTCTCCTGTATTTTTTTTTCTCAAAGCTCCTAGCCTTTCTGCAACGTTGCTTTCTGGAGTCAGGGCCAAAATCTGTGAGCTTTTGTTCAAGCAAGTAGACCATGAATCTAATAAGTTAGAGCCAGTCTTAACCAGATAATCTTGCAGAGTGGTGGTTGCCTCTTCAAAGTACTGAAATCCTCTTCACGTTGTCTTACTCCTCTAGGACATCATGAGTAATGGGGACAGATTGTGCAGATACTCTCTCAGCAGTCCAGGGTGGGGTGAACATTTGCTCTAGGCACTCTCCAGTGTTTCTGCATCATAGATCTCTCTCTCCATCTCCACTCTATTCCTTGCCTTTATAACAAGTTAATGGGAGATAGCTACTCATGCCTAGAGATGCATTTGTATCAAGAAAAATGGAAGCATGAAAAAATGAAAAAGTTCATCCGTTAACTTTCATTGGCAGAAATGTTACAGTGAATTGCACTCGGCCTGTAGGACTCTCCATAGATTTTACAAGTTCAGGGGTGATTGAAACAGAATAGCAAAAACATGGTTTTAAAACAGGACTGCTGAAATTAAACAGGTTGAAACTTGTCTGACAGCTCCAAATACAGCAGAGAAGTATAGCCCTCGAGTGCAGCAAATTTAATCTTTGAACAGGTTTATTGTTTTATCAGGTTTTTGTTTAAGAAGGGTTTCATTATATATAACACTGAGATAAATTTTTACATAGCAGATTTATCCAACAGGTTTAGTCTTTTAACAACCCTCACTGTATTTCAGCAGTTGGTATGTGGGGTCTTATACATCAAGCAAGTTTATTACTTTATCAAGTATGAATTTTAAGAAGTTTTCCTAATAATAGAAGATGTGCGGAGATTTATAGACAATACATTGTTCTATTCAGTGTTTGAGCTGTTTTACCTAATGTAAGCTACATCGTAACCACATGACAATGCTGCTAGAGATGCTGGTAATTATGCTGTAACTCATACTAACTTCCCACCACTGTAATAGATCTCACTTTGCTGTCCCAGTGTTTTAAAAACCCTTAAAAGTCCAAGTACAACTACCTTGGCTAAATTGTGTCTGTAAATTAGAAGAACAAAGTGAGGTAAAAAGCAGTATTGACACTAGGAAGTAAATGGACTGTTCTAAGCTGTTTTGATTAAAAAAAAAAAAAAAAAAAAAAAAAATCAGTAGTTTTAGACTAGAGGAACCACAGATGAGATGGAGAACTTGCTTTGACATCTCAAGAGGGAACTAGTAGTATTTGGTATCATCAGAAAGTTTTGAACCAAGAGTTTTCTTCCAAAAAATATCCATTACTGATAATTCAATCCAGAAATCAGTTTTGGAAGTTGTACCGTCCGGAGGAACTGGCATGAGAATTTAGGCAGCTGTCCCTGATTTGTGGCTTTCACCAAGGAAAATAATTAAGGAATACTTGGGCGTTAGAGCACTTTTAGGATTGTTTTAATCTTTCTGCTTCTGCTTGGAAGGAGAAAAGGAGCATTAAAAAAATCTTTGAGGTGGAAAGTCAGATCCTATAAATCTTGTTATTATTTGTACTTTTACAGCATGCATTTCAAGTCAAGCTGAATATTACTGAATTGTTCTAAAGACAGAAGAAAGATCTATCACAAATTTCTTCATGTTGTGGCCTAGCAATTAATTTGTAGAGCTAGTGTGGTGTTTGCTGGTGAAATATTTTTCATCAGAAAATGCTGGATCATCAAAACTAGTCTGTTTATAGATAAAAGTTAATCTAAATGTGTTTGTGTCTGAAATATTGGAGGAAATCCTCTTAAATTTGGTTTCATGATAACCTCTGTGTATGTAGTTTAGGTTGAAAGGATTTCCTTTAGAAATCTAGGCTAATTAAAAAAAAAATTAGGTGCTTCAAAATGTATAGTTCATCTATTTTGTACTGGCTTATTTTTCCTTTTTTTTCAGTCTGGTTCATGAACACATTTGAGGGTTCAGTTTTCTATCATGGTTTAGAACAAGATATTTTCTCTATCAGAATTTTACAGGTGACAGGAGTTTTGCTTCTAGCACAACTGCAGCAGAAGTATAAAAAGTGGGAGTATTTCATGCTAAAATCCCAACAGCAGTTTATTATTAGGATGCATATAATCCGTAACTTCAATCTTTATCTGTAGCGGCTTCTGTTTTACTCACCTCTTTGCTGATGTGAGCAGTCGTCACCCAAGGAATGATAAAAGCTGTTCATGGTTAAGGGATACATGAATTAAGAAGTGCAAAGTTGAAGCCTTTCTTGACAGTCACTGTAGTAAGTATTGTCTTGCTACTCTCGCATATTAAAACTTTTCCAGCAGTAGGATGCTGCCATCTTGAACATGAAAATCACTGGATTTGTTTATTTGCAACAGGAACATCAGCCTCACCCTAGTGTACAGCTGATATTTAAACTTGTAAAACCATTATTGCAAACATCTGATTTAATAAAATGTGATAGATAAAATAGGTATACTTCTATGCAGTAACCATATAGCTCTTTTCACTGGCTTCTAGCATAGAAGTTCTTACTTTTTAAAGACTAACTTGATTGACATCTACTTGATAATCTGTGATGAATTTGACATATAGCCTGTCTGGTTGACAGGTGCGTTGGGTGTACTCTGCAGATATAGATAGACTTAAAAAATATTTTTTCTAAAGGTAATTGTATGGTTTAGATAAAAAATGCAGTTCCTCCCAATGTAACTGTTATATCTGGCAGCTTTCAACTGATGAAATATTCTAGCTTAAGACCACTTATAAAAAGAGATTGACACTCTAGATGAAACAGCAGGTCTGATAAATTTAGTGAGAGCTTTGTCATTGCCGTTAGTGTGGCCAGGAGCTATGGCAGATCTCCCACTTTGAGAGGGCCTGGGTAGACAGGGAACTGACACTTCACCTTGCTCCTGCTTCCTGAATGCAGCCAGGCTCTGCCCTGTGTTCTCCTTCCCCTCCTGACTGGATGTAGTTCATCTTTATATCAAATGCTTTCCATTTGATAGTTTGGGTCCCAGAGGGCCAAACCCACCTTTCATTAATGTTGACTTAATTTCATTAGCTTCAGTGAGGTTATTTCTGACTTCAAACAGATGAGTTGGCACAATAATTAAGTCAAATTTCTGTAGCATTTTTAGTCCGAGGGTGGGAGGGAGAGGTTCAGCATCTCAGATGTTTTCTGTGCTTTTTAAAGGTGAAACTCCTGGAGCCAGGAGTTTGCTATTTGCCATGAACATTTGTTCCACAAAGGCATTGGTAAGTTTGTGCTAAATTGTGAGATGTTTTCCTGAGTCTCATGCTTTTCATTTAACAGGCACGTTTGAGAATGGCTGGCTCTGTCCTCCAGTTTATGAAACTACTAAAAACCCAACAGTGTTGAGATCCAGTATGGCATTGGTGGTGTCTTTCTGCTTGTGTTGTGGTTTCTAAGTAATTCTGTGTTCTATCTCTTTCTGAATCTCTTTCTAGCTACTGGTGCCTCCCTCGACAGTATAAATGCATCTAACTTTTGTGTGGATCTAGTATGGTGGCTCTGGTGTGTAGGAGTGGTAGCATGTAGTATTTTAGTACTGTCACTAGCCTGGTACTGTGTCTTCTCTGCTGCTGCATAACCTTCCTTCTCCCACATCTCTAAATTGCTCTATGGAGATGATCCATTAAGAATCACAATAAAGCTTGAACGTTTGAATAACCTTTGAAATTATTGACAAATTGGCCCCAGTGGGCTGCCTAAGAGCCTAATGTAGAACAAGAGATCGATGACAATGCTGCAGAGACAGGATCCAGACTGCAGAAGCCAGGGGATATGTCATATGCTTTTTGTGTGCTGCCACTAGAGCACAAACATAGCAGGAAGGATGCACTGTTTGAGTGGACCCTGCTTTTCTTCTCCTCCTCTTCTTTTGGCAGATTAACTTCACCTGGTGCCTTTTCACAATGGGGCCTGGGCTTGTCATGAAGTTTGGAAGAAGTGACAAACCGTGGCCACCAAGAGTTGTAACCTAGTGAGGACGTGTTTGAAGTTTGTGTTGCTTGAACCTGGAAATTCCAAGCATACCTTGTCATCTCAGCAAATTCACCCAACCAAGTCCTTGTGTGGTCCCTGCAGCAACCACATAGGAGTGTCTAAAGACTAAAGCATCCATACAGCCACAAAATAGATTAATTCTTTCCATTTTCACCTGGGAAAGAAACAGTTTGTTCAAAATTGCAAAATAAATCTAAACTCCAAGTTCCCAGTGTTTGAGTCAAGTTCAAATGATATTTTTCTTCCTTCCATTCATGTGAGAACTGAGGTTCCTTGAGAACCAAGGTCCATTTCCACAGGAGCTGGAGACCTTTGCCTTTGGCAGGGGTAGATAGAAGGGCCACATTCAGTTTCTGTAACTGATTTTTCTGGGCCATCCAGGAGGTTTGAAGCCATTGTGCCCTGAGGGTAAAACAGCTAATTTATTAATGACTGTTAGTCCTCATTCTTCAGGATGAGGGCTATTTATCAGAGTTTATTAATAAAGCTTAGAAGTTTGGAAGACTAATCCTCCTTTAAGAACCACTATTTTCTTTTAACAGATAAATGTAACCCACCCAGGTCTGTTTGGCACAACAGTGACCTCTAAAGGCTTGTGGTATTAGTGGTATCTCCTGAGACATGGCTGGCTTTAATTCTTATTTAAGGGTAGACGTGTGGATCTGTATCAGGTATTACCCCCTTCATGCTGAGCACATCTTTAGAAAGGTCAGCTCGTGGAAAGATCTGAAAGCCTGCTCCTTTTCCCTTGTGCTGTATAAAGGCATCTGACCTTTCAGTGATCCTAATTTCTCTTCCTTTCCTCCCTCTTCCCCCCTCCTTCCCGCCTATTATTTATTGAAGTGGAATAGACTTTTTTTCCCTTTTATTTTATTTTTTTTCAAATTATTTTCTAAAACAAGTGACCAAAGACATCAATGACTCGAGTTAAAATCCACATAACCTCAATGTTTCAATCAGAACGTTCTCTTTTCAGAGCAATCCCATTGTGTAAAATTTGGAGCTGAATATAGAGGTGTGTTCTGGCTTGCACCAGAAGTCAGCTGATGCAACTTGCTGAGCTCACTCCAGAACCTGTCAACAGCATGCTAACTGCTGCAGCTTGTGTCTGCCACAGCACTGGGATCCAAGGAGGTATACTACCAGACACAGAAATTCTGCTTCTCTAGAAGAACTGAGTTTCATATGTAATCTTCATGTTTGTGAAGTAAATCTTGATGGCAGCCAGGATGCAGACTGATTCTGGAGCCTGCTGCTCAGCGGCTTTGAACACGCTGTGCCACTGGTGGGCTGCTGGGATGATGGTGAAGTGGCATTTTTCCCTGCTTAGCAGAGGATGAGGGGCTGGTCCTGGCTTCCCAAAGCCCTTCAAGAGATGGGCAATGCCTCCATCATCATAAGAAGGATGTTGTGGAGAGATGCAGCCCACACTTTGTCAAGAAAACATGAGAAGGGGCATAGGAGATATAGCAGGTGTGAAATAGCAGATATAGCAGGAGATATAGCAGTGAGATATAGCAGGAGAGAGCAGGTGTGAAGCCATGCATGATTGATGTCCTCCTTGCTCTGCTCTCAGGACTGAGTTGTGGTGGGGCAGCAGTGTCTCCAGCACTCCCAGTGACCCGGGAGCCTGAGGGCTTCAAACAGGTCAGTGTGCCACCAGCATGTGGGAACCCATGGTTGTTGGATACAGATGGAGAGGGCATCCTCTCTGTCACTTTTAGCAGGTCAGTGCATTTAAATGAGATATATGTATATCTGTTTTTTTTCATTTTAATTACAATTTTTTTTTCAGGTATTAATGCTAGAAAATGTGAGTTTGGTTAAAGGAGGGCTGGTTAAACATGGGCAGATGAAGAAAGAATAAAGCCCAGAGGAAGTGGTAAGGGAGGACAATATGCTGAAATAGAGGAGAAGAAATAGAGTGTAAATGTGAGCAAAGGGGTAGAGTGAGAAAGGGGACAGCGAAGACATGGAGGAAATAGGAAAACGTCAAGTAATTGCAGGGTTTTAAAGAAAGCTTCAGTGCGCAGGAGGCAGAAGTTGAAGCAAAACCTGTGACCCTACCTAGACACCTTAATTATCAGTGTGGGTTTTAGCAACAGACTGTACTTGTCTCCTGTTCAATTGACTTACTGCCCCTTTCCCCAGACCACTTTACCTCTGTTTCTAAACGGGAAGTTTTCTAGTTTATCAGTTGTAATTTTTTAAATTGAAAAGTGACATGGTTTTGGCAAACTTGTTTTCTGTCAGTGAGAAGCTGGTTATCAATTTGGTTGGTTCCACTTCCCTGGGAATTAGCACTAATTGATTTTTTTTTGTTCAAATCACTGCACTCCAGAGGCTTGTCTTTCTTGCTAAAATAAGACTAAACCCAACTACAGCTGGAAGCGGTGTCCCTGCTTGAGCTGTTCAGTTCTTACACTTTTATCATGAATATTTTTGCCCTTTTTAAACTGGCCTTCATGACACTCTTTCCTTGACAGTTTTCTTTCCAAAGGGTCACTGTCTCCTGGTCACGCTTAGTGGGGAACTTGGTGTGCCTACTTTTCTGTGGAGCTGGGTTCAGCTGGGATTAGTAAACAGGTTGTTTGATTCAGTCTGGCCAATTCATCTTTCACAAGATAGAGAGAGGCACATTGTAGATAAAATTGTATACCCAGAATTTTGTTTTGGACCTCAAAAGAGCAGCCTTTTGCCCAGGTTTGGGAGGGGGATTTGACTCAGAACAGTGAGATTCTGCTGAAGATTAATCACGTGCCTGCTGACAAGGAGCTGGAGAATTATCTAATATTACTCAAAAAGAGCACGTGGTGCATGCAAAGCTGTTCAGAAACAATATTAGCCAGTCTCATTATTAAAAACCTTCTAGAATTTGAAGTGTGACTGCAGACAGACAAAAATCTAGCTTGAGAGGATGAGAAGGAAATGAAACACCCTTTGCTTTAAAGTACCCATACAAAAATGCTGCAAGAGAGAACTAGCTCCAGTTTACAGAAATAAAACCAACAGCTGAGAGGTCTGAGGAAGAAGATGCTGTCCAAATAGCTCAGCGAAGCACGACTGGGTCTGAGGATGGGGTTCACCCCCTGGCCACCCCTTTCCAAAGAGAGCCTCGAGCCCCCTGTGCACGCCAAGGCCCCCAGATGTGGTGGCAGTCACACGTGTAGCCACGTGCAGCATCATGGAACACTGGTGGGCTGTCACACCAGCAGCTGGCAGAGGACAGCTCAGGATTAAGCTGGTGGGGATTTTGCCTGCATAAGGAGTTGGGAGGTATGGGGTTTGCCTCTGTGTGATTAGCACTCCCTGTAACCAGGGGCACTTTGGATGTGTCTCGCTGTGTTTATGTTTTTGGTTCTTATAATGAAAATGAGATCCCTCGAGTAGCCCTCTGCCATTTTGCACGTCAAACTGAAAGTATATATGCTCATTGTGGGTATTAGTGTCTCAGCTTAATGACAGAAGCCTCGGACAAATAAATCCATGTGCCATGGAGGATTTTCCTAATGAAACTGAAGTACAATTCTGTTTACATAATGTCCTTTAGACTCTATTCAAAACAGTGAATGCTGGACTTTGCTGCTATCCACCGACACCAGCTAATACAGGCAGAAATGAAATTGTAATGCAAAGTGGCATCTCCTTTTGACTTTTCTCAAAGTCTCTGTGTGGTGGCTCTGAGCAACCCCTCTGAACTTAACCCCTCATGGATGCTATGGTCTTTTTTAAAAAAAAAAATATTTTTTTATTATTATTTTTTTAATATATTGACATTCCGGCCCTTGGAACAAGGTCTTCACTCCTTTTCTCATTTCGAGGTCTTGTTTTAGGAGAGCTCTAACACCTGTCCACTGATCGCCTGCCAGTCTGCATCTGTGCCCAGCTGACAGGGCTGTCTGCTTTGACTAATGATGTGATTGATGGACAAAATAAGGAAGAACACACAAAAAAACATTTCTGTCTGGTCTGGTGTGTCAGCAAGCCTTCATCAAGTGGCTGCTGAAGGTATATTTTGCTGCATGCCTCATTACACAGTAATGGCATTCCCAGGCAAAGCTGTTTCTTTTCATGACACAAGACAGCAGGCAGCTTTATGGACTCTGGGCCTATTGAGCCTGGAGGAGAGAAGCACTGAAGAGTGGTCATTTCCAAAAGTGCCTCAAGTTGCTTTTTTGTTGTCATGAATTTAATATGAATCAACACAATATGAAATGAGCATGAGGAATTTTAGTGACTAGTCATTTTTTAAGACTGCTGTCTAAACAGCCATCAAGGAAAAAAAAAACATTTTCTTCTACCAAACCTGTTGGAAAAAGAAGTCATCTGTCAATTTTATTACATTAAAAAAGTACACAGAGGCATATAGTCCAAACAAATGTGTCTCAGTGCTAAACATGTGGAAAATGCCACATACCTGAAGAAAAAAAAAAAAGGCAAGTAACTGGAAGGCTGAACTCAGTATTTAACAACTAAAATTTAAATGGCTCTTTCTGTAGATCTGTATGAAGAACACTCTTGTGCAGTTCATATATTATGTGAGAGGACTGCCTGCTCCAGGAAACACAATAATTGTGTGGTAGGCAACGTGACATGGGGCTGGGAGAGGGCAGCCACGAAGCCCCTAGCACACCTTTCCCTTGCAGCTACCAGTGAGGGGCAAGCAGGATTAATCCAAGCAGGGAGGGATGCAGGTGAAAAGGAGATTCTTCCCCTGCACAAGGCATCCCACCTCCACTTTCCTCCTCTGCTCAGAGGTGGGCCTATTCAGATCTATCCTTCCTGCTGCTTGTTTTCACTTGCTTTCTCCTCTCCTCCAAAGGCTTGTATTTGCAATTTGAAATAATTATATCCAGGAAGAACAGCAAAAAATGAGTTCTGCTTCCTCACTAAAAATCTTTGTTTTCCCATTCCTGATACAAGAGGTCTTCTGCTGTGTCTTATTGGGAATAATTTGCTAGTTTAATGAATTGTGATTAGTTAAGAAATTGTTCTTCATGCAATAAATTCTACACAATAAATTAGAAAATGTATATGAGTTCTTTATACCCACTTAAAGAGGGGAAAACGCTGATGTAAATTCTTGTTATGACAAATGTAAAAGATAATCTTTTAAAGTGCATTTAATTTATTTTAATAGTAAGAACCACTTTATCGATGCCTAAGAGTACAGAAAAAATGAATACATTATAATTGAAAGCAAATAAATAGCATAAGTAAATTCAGTATGGCACTTACAGACACGATCACGTCACCCTTACATACAAGTTAAAAGAATAATAATAGAGATACCATTTTTGATTCAAGAATAAAAGACTTCTGCAGAGATGTGAATAACTAAAGGCTGTTAACCTGCTTTCTTTAGTCTTTATACTAAATAAGGCAATTCCAGGCTCAAGGGAAGAAGAAATTCTGTTGATTGAAAAGTTTAAACAAAGTTAATTATTCTATCAAGTGCAGTAGGGGAGTTAAGTACCACAAAATATCAAACACCTGCAGGTTTCTAAGAAGTTGTCTGCTGAAAACCAGAAGCAGCTGGGTGGAGGAGAGGCCATTTTATCAGTAACCAATGGGTTTCTGTGCTCCACTGACCTTGAAGTCAATACCAGTGCCAAGAGCTCACTGTCGGCTGTTTCTTCTTGCATTATTGGTTTGAGAACCATAAAAATGTCAGAGATTTACTATAAATCACAATTCAGTGGGGTCTTGTTGTCTTGGGTTGGTTTTTTTTTTTGTTTTGTTTTTTTTTTTTTCTTTTTTTCTTTTTTTTCCTTTTGCATGGTGGGGTGGATTTTTTTTGCTCTAGCTGGCCCTGGCCATATTAAGTGGTGAATTGTGGGTAAGTACTTAGCAGAATGTGTCTCATTACCTTTTCCAGGGAGCTTTGCTAGCTGTTTAATGGGATGCTCCACATTTCTGTGCTGATTTTGGTAATGCTGGTGAATAAGGTTGGGGTGGCTGGTAGGAGTGTGCTGCAATGCTCCTACACTAGTCTGCGGTGTGAGCCTGAAGGGCAAGAAGGGCTATTTTCTTATCTCCCTTGATACTTTTTTTTAATCATTCGGCTTCAGTTTCTGATTTGGTAAGGGAGTCATTCCATTTTTTTGGCCTCCTTTTCCTGAAGTTGCTGCATGTGTCAAATTTGTCATGGTTTAATGGCTTACTGTGTTTCCCTGCGCTGGAACCACTAAACACATTTTCATTTAAGTCGGGGATCTTTAAAGAATGATCATCTTATCCATCTGTTCAGAAAGCACAGGGACACCAATCTGGGTCAGAAAAGAGACTTGGAAAAATCCCCTGTATTCAATCAGTTTCTGGCAAGTGAATTTGTCTCATGACTTCAAGAGCTGGTGGAAAAAGAGAATTTAGCTGCAAAAATATTCCTTTATCAGCTCTTTGCTTGGAGCCATGGCAAACAGGTTTCTAGTATTGTAGATGGTAGGGGAGGAAACTCGAAAGGATATTTAACCTTAGGTTATTTTCTTTAATCTTAGAAGAACCAGCCATCCGTTAACATGCCTATATATATATTTATATATAGGAACATACAATCTTTTCTTTCCTAATCAGGTTTGTGCATCTTCCTTGATTGATTTTTTTTTTCTTTTTCCTAAATCTTTAATAATTTTTCTTCATGGTTTTTGCATCCTGTCCAGGCTTTTCTTTCTTTTCTCTGTACGTGATACAGTATTTAAAGCCTATGGCTCTAGGAGAAATCTGCTTATTTCTTCATTGTTTCTGACAAGGGAAAAGAAAGCACCTGAAGATCAGATGGCTTAATTACATGTCATTTGGGTTGGAGGACAAGGGGCGCGCATTAGAGGTAGTGCAATTATTTTATGATAATGCATATAATTATTTATATAATATAATGTATATATTTATATAATATAATGCATATAATTATTTATAGAGGTTGTTTGTATGGGAAGGAAAACAGGATTTGTCCTTGCCTGCCTTTTTGAATCCAAGTCCTTGGATTGAAATCCATGGTCCACTAAAGTCAATAGGTTTTCACAAACCTTTGGACTACGTATTCAAATTTTTTGAGGATAAGTACTTTTATTCCACTTTTATGAAAGTTATTATTGATTGAATTGCAAATTTGACATATACAAGACTACCTATCTCTGGGGTGTGGATCTGTGTCATGGAGATTGAGTTGGGCTCCTTGTTCCTATGGGAAGGAATCCTTTAATGCACTCCAAAACAGCCATCCTCCTTGGCAAAGCAGGGTGGTTTTGGTTCTGCAAAGTCAGATTGCAATGTCTGTCTGTTGAAAGAATTGAGGTCCTCCTAGATTTTTGTTTTGTTTTTTAATAGTTATTATTATGAATATGATTTATTAATCCTAATTAGCAGAAAGGAGGAGGAATGAAAGACATTATGCAGTGCCCACCAGAGAAGGGAGCGAGATGCTTCTGCAAAACCAGGATGGAGTTGTTCTGTGTTTATAGTGAATAGTTCTGTCTCCCTTGAAGAGCTAACAAGTGTAGTCCCAAGGATACATCTGGCACAAGTCATGCTTTCCCCACTCCTTTCTCCACACTAGCTTTGGATGTGATCCTGTAGCTAACCTCTCAGAAATTCAGACCAAAGTCAAAGGGAAACAACAACCCTGCCTGTGCCTGTCAGACAAAAGGGGCAGCAAGACTAGGATACAACAATGGCAAGAATCCTGTTCTGGGAAAAAGCTATAAAAAATATTCAATAAACCATGGGTCGTGGCATTAGAACGCTGTAGACATGTTGAACCTTGGAAAGCTTAATGGAAAATGTTACATACTTGTTGCTTATTAGTGTGAGGATTTCTTTCCACTTAAAAAGAAGAAAAACTAATTATTAGTTCCTGAGTGCTCTGTGACCACTGATCTTTATAGAGTGCTATGATGACTAGAGTTGTGTGAATAACTCATGTTTCCATTCTTTGGTGATACTAAATGTGGATAAGTAATTAAAAAATCAGATGATTTTTTTTTTTTTTGTTCTGCTTACTTGGCTGCTATTTTTATTTTATTATTTAGCTTTCAAAACAGATTGGAATAAAATGTCAAAGAAAACTTTAGTCTTTGAAATTAATTTTTTTTAAAATGTTTCAGCACTCTCAGATTTTTATTTTTGGGTTCTGCTGTGCTTTTACCAATGCAAATAATGCAGTGAAGTGGAAGTGAATTGCTAGCTGTTTCCCTGCTTTCATATTTGTATTTTTTTAACTGGAGAGAAGGCTTTAGGTAGAATAATTTTGCTTAGATCTAGTGACAGTAACTTGCATATGGGAATCATTAGGATGTGAGATTAAGAACCTATCAGCTGAAGGCAATAAAATCCAATTTAAACTTCTGGTATCCACAAGAGGGGAAAAATCCTGCCCTTTGTTAACATGTCCCTTGAGTTATAACAGTGGGATGCTTAAAGCTGATAGGGAGTTTAAGACCCTCATATAATGACCTCTCAGACCAAATCACTGAAGGCTACTGTGTGTATTTGTAAGTGGGGAGAGATCCCCAACCACCAGAGGGGTTTCCTCTGCCTCTCAATTTCTGTTGCATTTTTTTGTCTCCATGGTGTTTTGAGTATGGGTCTATACTAGCGTCTGTAGCAGAGAGCTCTGGTGCTGTTACCATCACACCTTTTCTCCTAAGCAAGTCCAGCAGTGAGCACAATTGAGGAGCTCCATTGTCTATCAGTTCAAAATCTGTGTAAAATGCAGGATGTATCTACACGCTATCGTATTAAATGTTACATGCATATGCAATGCATTAGGAGAATGCCGTGTATAAAGCAGCCACCATATGTCATATAAAAATGAAGAGGGTATATGAGCAAATACTGTACAACATATGGCAATATGAATATTAGCCTCAATCTATAAATAGCTTCTGAAATATCTGTTTTAAAATAAGGGAAGAAACAGAACATAGTAACAATTGAGTAGAAATTGTGCATCTTTTAAAGTTCTTGATGTCAAGGAGGCAAAATATCATTCCAATACTTAGATTTAATGTGTACTTCACACAAAAATAAATCATGTAATATTTTCATGGCAGGCATAGAACTTTATGATTTTTATGACGATCATGGAATTGGGATTCATATTTTATAGTCAGCACTAATATCATAAAGAAAATACACCAGAAGAGAGAGCTTAAAGAAACAGGAATGTTGGTGAAGTAGTAGAAAGGAATGGAAAGCTTAGTGTAATTAAGCCTTTTTGATAGGTTTTGTATTTGTATTCAGAATAGCTGTTATATTCACAAGGCAAACACATTGATTTTAAATGTTTAAAATAGGGAACAGTAAATTCCCCTGTTTCAGATTGCAATCAAAATAACATTAAACTAATTGCTTTTGGAGGTAATTTAATACACATTTGATCTTAAGGTTGCTTTTGTGTTCATATATGTTGTTTATACGTACTGACTGTTAATTGGTGTCTAATTCTGTTACCACCAAATCCCCAGATCAGATCTTCAGGTTTTTCAACAGGGATAGCATAACATGCTTGGGTCACTGCTTGCTCTTTGCATTCTCTATTATAGAATGTTCCAAACCAGAATCTCATATGGAGAGACTTCTGCTAAAGATGGCTTGAGAGACAGCATTACCCCAAGGAAAACAGTACTTTCTTCTATGTGGGATGCTTTAAAAAAGGGGCAGAGAGAAGTATGAATTTATGCCCTGAGCAAAATTAAAATATGGACCTTAATAATCTCTAGTTTCCCTGGCATATGGGGCAGTACTAGAAATTATCAACACCACAAAAAATTGTTTTTACCAAGCAGCTTAAATGGAATATTCTGCCACAAGGGTGTAGAAACTTGGTTTTGATGCACATCTTTGTTTGTTAAGGGACTATTAACTCTGGTTTCCTGCTCCCAGGCTATGCTCTACAGATTTGGCTACTCTGAGGAACCAGAAGGGAAGTATTCAACATCTTTCCTATGGAAACTGCTCCAATTTTCACACAAGTTTATGTTCCATCGTGTTTACCATATCTTACATTTATTGAGAGTAGTGTTGCTGTGTGAATAAAAGTCTAGCTGGCTGGTCAGTTCTTTGGTTTGTAAAGGGTGGTTCCAGTCCTCAGGGGTTATGTTCAACTTAGTTACTTCCCATTAGAATACAGAATCACAACTGGATGTAGGAAAAACAAGTTGTAAGAAGCAGCAAAGCTGTTTGGAGGGAAAAAGGAGGACAGTGCAGCAGGATGAAAGGCAATACCTTTTTTTTGTATAGGAGATGAGGCAAGAGGTGCTCTGGAAGGAAGGTTCTAGTTTTGAGAGCTTTCAACTTCTGTCTTGAAAGGGCCAAGCTAAAGTATCTGCCAAGATAATGAAAAAAATAATTTCTTTTACTGAGAATTAGCTCAATTCATGTTTTCGTTGCTAAGGGGGGAACAGGATAATGCTGCTACCAGCTTTGTTATTTACTTCATTTCTGTCTCATTCAGCAGCTGCTTCTTTGAATCATAACACCCCTATTCATTTCTGAAACAAACCAAAAGTCTTTTAGGACAAGGAATGGATTGGTGGTACAGTCTGACCTGGGGTCTCTTTTAACAGTATTTCACATGATAGAAACCTTGGGGAGATGACCCTTTGACCTGGTCTGGATTTTCTTCAGACTGTGGTGTATGTGAAGGGCTGAGTCTGTTCCCTGGGCCTGGTATGCAGCATCAAGAGATAAAGCATTTGTATCTATGTTGCATTTTCTCCTAGAATTTGTAAGAATTTCTTCTAGAAGACGACTTCCTGGGTGTCACCTTACAGGAAAAAAAATTTAAAAGTCTGTTCTCAGCAGCAGCAGGAGACAGAGCCTTCCTGACAGCAGCTCCTTCCTTTCATCAAAGGCTCCAGTACCAGGAACACTGGCAGCAGTGGCAAAACCTTTCCATTTCAGTTCCTACTGAGTTATCTCAGGCTGGTGCTTCAGCATTAGGCATGTAAAATTCAGTAAAATGTGGCATGTAAAATGTGCTCTGGGAGGGTGAATTACAGAATCATCTGTACATGTACCATGTTGCAACCCACTGTACGCATACCAGGAACCACCTACTGCCCGGGGACAAGCCTTTAGAGGAGGAATCCTCTTACTGGGGTCCCTGGCAGGGTGAAACTGCAGCTGGTGGCTCACCTGGTAGGAGTTACTCAATTTTCCATTCTTATCATACTATTAGAACTTGATCATCCCAAAAATGCCATTAAAGTCAATATTGCTTGTATGTGTAGGTATGTTTTAGCTCCCCAGGAGCATATTTACCTGACTGACCTGGTAGCAGGCTCTGGCAGCACGTCTGTCACACTTCAACTCAGCTGCTCAGTTCACTGGTGTTTTCTGGTGGATCATTTAACTTTGTGTTCTGTAATACCTGCTCCGTAGTGCAGTGGAAGGAAAGTAGGACTCCACAAAATATCTGAATTTTACATTTACTTTTGAATTGTCATGCTTTTTTTTGTTCTAAGTGGAATGTTTTTGTCCAGCTATGTTGCTTTTACCGGATTGGTAACAGTAGAAATAATACCATAGAGCACACTTCTTATACCAGTTGTCATTACTAGCAAGCATAGTAAAGAAAAAATAATTGACTAGCAAAAGGTTTGATAACCCAGAATTTTATGTTTCTCAGAAATGACTCATTCCCATATGCATCCTACAAACTGCATTCTGCATGCTGAACTCAGTATAACCTGCTCTTAGAGAGGCTCTTGTCTCACATTCCCATTTTGGCATTAGAAACTATAAAAGTAACAGCAGTTTTGAAGAGTATGTAAATGTCTAATGGCTTTCCAAAGTGGATTGATAATTACTTATTGCACTAAATAATCCTAGAAGCGTGTTAGAAGAGGAATGTGAGAAGAACGAATGAACTTGCATAAGGAGAGAAATCTCTGCATCCCTTCTGCTGTCTGATTCATTTAAACAGTCTTATTACAGTATCAGTGTGGAGGGGAGATAATCAAGGTTGGTTTATGTTGTTACATCTTTTTTTCCAGTTTGTTTTAAGAAATGCAACGGTAGTGATAGGCGAAGTTAAAGGCCACCAGTGCCACTAAAAATGTTGCATTTACCTCACTCTGCACAGCATGGGGAATACAGAAAATTTTAAATGCCAGAAGTTAAAATTTTGCACAGTAAATATTTTGGCTGCTTTAAGCTGAAGTTTTGTTTTCCTTTTGTAGAATTTTTTGGTTTAAAATAACCTTTCAGCTTGCACCAACTAAATTAATTTGACCTTTTGAAAGCTGATTTCCAAGAATTAACTCCTCTTTTATACTAAATTATTTTGTAAATAAAAAGGTGTGACGGAGGAGCATAGGAAGCAATTGGGCTTTGTTCGTCAATGCCTGGCTTTTGAAATCAGTAAGCACAATCGAGCTTGATGATCCTGTCAAAGGAAAGGTAGTAACATATTCCTGGCTCCCTTTCCCTTGCTTCCCTTGCTTCCCTTGCTTCCCTTGCTTCCCTTGCTTCCCTTGCTTCCCTTGCTTCCCTTGCTTCCCTTGCTTCCCTTGCTTCCCTTCCCTAGAAGGTAGCTTTTAATTTAGTGGATGAGAAATCATACTTGTGCTTTATCCGTTCACATTAAAGATGGGATTCATTTTTGTAGCTGTGGTATGAAGGACATATTTTGGTATCTGCTGCAGGGATGCTGGGAAGGTGGAATTTTTACAGGTGCAGAATGATGTGCAGAAAGGCAGCTCAGGTTGCGGCTGAGTGAAATTCAAGTCTTCAAACTGATGCAGCTGCAAACGTCCATTTAAACTTTTAACTGAGTTGTGTGTAATTTAAAACTAATTGTTACTTGAGATGTACACAGAGTGAGAACAAGAATGTGTGTGTCCTTCCTTCCTCTTCTCTCAGCTGGCTTTGAGCTGAATTTCCACGGACCCTGCCCTGTGTGTTGCCCCTGGGGAATTCTGTGGGTGGGGGCATTGGGAGGTTCAGCAGCAGCTATTTTTGGAGCAGTGTCATGGTGGAGAACAAGGCCTGGGTATTTCAGAGGGGGCAAGACCATGTCTCTTTTTCAAAGTAATTTATTTGTATTTCTATCTGTGATCACAATTTTTGCCCTCAGTGAAGTCTTGGGACCGGGAACCTTATCCCCTGCATAGGTGAAAGATGATGCAATGCTGACACAGTTTCTGCTGCCTCGTGTTGCCTGTGTCCCACCTTCAACTCTGACAGAGGGGTTACTCTACAGGGCATGATCAGAGAATGGTCTCCTCTTTTAACCAGTTGAGGTAGGAGATTTTTTGAGATGATTTTTGAAAATCATATACCAGTGTTTTCATTGAGGAGGACTAAAAGAACTACTTACTTGTCTTTGAATCCATGGCAAATTTATAAGTATTTAATATATTTCAATTAGCAAAATTAACTGAAAACATTTAAGAGCAAGTGGCCAGTGCTGCTTTTAGAATGCCTGCCTCTCCTTTATGGAAAAAAAACAAGTTTGTTTTCCTAATAAAAACTCCAAGGAAAGTATTTACAAAGCTCTTATATGGGGATAAAATCCTTGGAAGAAACCTGCTAGAATTACACCTTCTCTGTGAAACAGCAGAAATTAGGACAGACGCCCTCCTCTAACTCTGAGCTAGGCAGCTTGGGTGACAAATATGTCAAATTAATACATCACCAGGTATGAAAGCGCAGTTAGAATTTGACTGAGGTACTTCCAGCCTGAGAAAGGGAACGATTTATCAATGCAAACTTAATAACATCTATTTGAATCTAACTAAAAATCAATATTTCATTACCAAATTGTTAGTGAGAATGAAGAAAAATTGCGGAAGTCGGGCAGTTTGGTGGAAGAGAAGCATCAGGAGTTCAATGTGAAGACGGGATGATTCATGAGGCCAAGCTGGTGGAAGGGTGAAGGAGGACGAATGCAGAAAACTTGGAGGGCCCTCTCTCTTGTGACCTTGGCAGGGAAAGGAAAAAAAATACCAGAAAATGAAAGTGACTGTCAACTCCCAACAGGGATGGATCACACCATAAATCAAGCACAGCCCTCAGAGAGGAGAAAAAGGGGCTCAGGTGGGGGGGTGAGCATGTTGGGGGAAACTGTTGGTTAATTTAACTCTTTGAACCTTGGATGCCTTTTATTTGTATGTAAGTGGAGCTGGTAAAACATATGTGAATCCCTTCCTTTTGCAATGGTTTACATAAAAATGTGTCAGGGGCAAATAAATGGTGAAACATGGCTTCCCATTGGCTGGGATTTCAAGTACAGTACCAACAAGCATTTCCTTCAGCCCAGGAAAAGAGAAAAACGAGACACTAAGGCTCTTGTGACACATCGGTTGTGTCACTAGATCAGTTGTTTGGGAGGCCTAATCCAGGAGAGACTTTAGAGTGATTTGCAGGGAAGAAAAAAATAAAAAAATAAATTAAGGACATTAGTTATTTCTATTACTGAAATAATCTATTGATCCAAACAGAAAGCAAAAAATCACTCCTTTAAACCTAAAATACAAGTGAAACTGAAGGGCTCTCAGATTTATATTTTTTTTTAACCATTCATGTTTGTTTTGTTCTTAAAGTCTGGCAGAGGTAAAGTGAAGGAGAGGACTGCCACGAAGAGGTTTGAAACTATCCTCTGACAGGGGCTGAAGGGAACTCACAGGGAATGTGAGGATTACCTCTCAACCAGAATTACAGTCTGAGCATTTTATTTGCTAAAGAGAGGCACAAAGTATTCCCCCCTGTTTTTCAGAGACTTTTTTATTTTTACCCTTTGTCCTGATAGAATCATTTTCTTTTCCTTATCCATCACAAGAAGGCACCTGCCTTCTCCTTTGTGAGCCAAAAGGATGTGCATCCATACCATCCATGGAACATGAGCCCCTTTTTGTTGTAAAATAGACTAGAATAGAGCATCTATAATGCTGAACAGCCATTGCAACAGCTACTGTGGTGGGAGGCAAACCCTGTGTGTAGCTGAAGGTTTGCATAAAGGAGCAACAAAGCATGTTCTGATCCATACTGCTGGGAAAAGTAACTACAGATATTGTGTTTGACTTCTGTCTTTCTCTCAGTATTGAAAGGTGGAAGAATTACTAATGTAAGAAGAATTAGAAGTGGACCTCAGGAATGCTGTGCTAGAACGCCCCAGTGGCAGGGTTCCTGTGTGGTCCAGCTGGCTGTGCCACATCTTGGAAGCAGAGGCAGGTGGTTGTCATTGTGTTTTCACATGGTTTTTAATGGCTTTTCCTATGTTGGTGCTGGGTGCAGCCTAGTTTTCTCTCTCTGGGAGAGAAAGCAAGGGAGGGAGATGATTCCCAAGTTCTTAAGGCACATGCAAATACTGCTGGTTTGAAGGTAGTGGCAGGATGCAATGAAAAGTGAACTAGTGGGTTGATGAAGAGGGAACTGTGTTGGGCTAAAAATCTCCCACTTCAGAAGAGGGGGAAAACTCAGGAACTATGGCTCATCACTTTACCAAGCCAATGAAAGTCAGGTTGGCTTATCCCTGGGGACTCTTCTGTTCCACCTTTTTGTGGGTACAGTGAGCCTAAAAGTTAAAGCTCTTTCTTGACTTAGTTTTCAGCTGAACCAATTTGCTGGTCTGTCCTGTGGGATTTGCCTGCCTGGCTACAAGAGAGGTCACTGTGTGATGTGGGTGAAACAATGCAGTTACTGGGGACTGGGCATGGGCTGTGGCCTCTGTGGGTGCTGCTAGGGGCTCTGCATTCTGGGGGTAGGTTTATGCATTAACTCTGGAGTAGTTGGTAGGAAACTGCTTGCTAAGGTCACCCAACATAGCTGTCCTTCTGACAAGGTGCTGTGGTAAATGGGAAGCAGCTACCAGGGGTGTGAGCATCTTCCAGGAAAGAGAGACAAAAGCAGCTCAGAGGGCTCCAGGGCTTGTGTTTTGCAGGTTGTGCCAGAAAGGCAATGTGGTAAATCAGGTACCAGCAGGAGGGCAAATAGAGGTGATGGTGTGGGTCAGAAACCATGGCAAAGTATGCATGGATCCCTGAATGCTTGGAAGTTCAATTGTATAACTTCTTTTTTAACTAAATACAGGACTCACCTCAGAGCCTCACATGAGAAGTTGCAGATCTAATCAAGGTCAGAAGAACATTAAAAAAAATTGGAACAGGAAAAGGCCATCAGGACCAATGTTTCTGTTCTTTTTTTCCTCCTGTCTTAGCTCTGGATCTTGGCTCTAATTGCCATTTATTTTTTATTGCTCTCACTATACTTCTCATATAATGTTTATAATAATGGGAAGGAGAGGGGGGGGGAAGTGAAGAAACACCAGGAAATGGAGTGCAATTGGAGTATGTGAGATGTGGCTTTTGTCTTCTTTATCACTGTTTTCTTGTAGTACTTCCAGCTCAGATATTAATTTATCATTGAGAGTGCTGCAGAAGTGTGGTCCCTTGTATTTTATTGAAGGCTTGATCTAAGTTCCAGATGGTCACCATGTGATCAAACCAGCCATGGGCAAATAGGATATTTCTTTGTGTTTATATTTGATTTCTTTGCCAAATTCATACCTATCTAATCTTCTGCCCATAAGTCTGTATTCATTCATTCTTTAAAGTAGTGTGCAACAGCTTCGCCTCCTCATGGGCTAGAGACAATGAAGATGATTGCAAACATTCACCATATCAATGTGGTTAAAATGTGATGCTGTTGCATACAAATAATAGCTCTCCACATTGCAAAAATGTCTGTCTAAAGTTTACAGCAGAAAAAATTATTCCTCTCCTCAAGGAATGAAAAGATCTCAGCAAGTATGCAATAGGGAACACTACTTCCAGTAAGTGCCTTGATTTTGGGGATATGAAAAACTATTTCATTATTTTTTTTCATGAAAACCTATGGAGCCCTTCTCCTCGTGAAGATCCTGTTTTAGTGCAGGAGTTGAATGGATCGAACATCCATGCCAAGTAGGTGGTTCTTAATCTGAAATTTGCCTTTTTTTTTTAATCACAAAATTCTATATACTTTGGAAGACAAAAGTAACAATATAAAAACCTTCTTAATCACGATATGATTAGAGGATTTTTAAACCTGCCTTGTAGTCACATTTCCATTTCCTGATAAATTCTGTACTTTCTTTCCAATCACTTCTCATCATAATAATACGAACTGTAAAAAATCCTTCCATTTCGGCAATGTGCTATGAAAAAGATTGGGCTGGAAAGGAGAGGATTCAGAAGGCTCCGACTTTTATCATTCTGTTCATAAAGCAGCACAGCAACCATAACTGCAGCGCAGGAGAGAAACAGATACTGTGCTGTCTGAGGTATTCTGTGCCATAAACTCCCATAATAGAAACAGATGGCAAAACCGCCTTGGAAGTAAGGGAAGCACCGTACATGCAGCTCTACCCTAACATATGAAGAGATTCAGGACTGACACATAAAGGAATAGTTTTGGAGCTCTGCCAGCGCTACTGTGCAGTGCAGCAGTTGGTGCCGGAGAGGAGAGAACCCGCGATGTTGGGTTTGCGGCTCTGGAGTGGCCTGACAGCAGGACCTTTCCCTGCACTTTAGCAGCTGTCTTGTTCTGGCTGGGATAGCAGGGATGGATGGAAAAGCTCCCGGGGTGTCACTGGGAGCTTTCCCAGGAGCTTCCCCTGGAGCTTGTTGGTGCCGGAACCACCCGGGCCTGCTGGGCTGGAGCTGTGCGCTGTGAGACAGGCTGGGCCCGGCCTCGTGTCAGAGGAGCTCGGCCAAGCCGTGTGGCCAGTGTCATACATGGGGGGTGGGGGGAAATGGCAAAACTGTTGTATTTATCTCTGGTATCTAGGGAAGGAAACGTCGCTTATTTCATCCGGCATTGTTTCGCTGGTTCTGCTGTGAGTGAAAGGAAATATAATGTGTGCATTGCACTGGAGGGGGAGCTGAAGGTCAGGAGTGAAATATAGCTTTCTGCTGCACTTGGTCTCAGTCTGAATGCTACCTACATTATCATCAGAGCTTACTGTCGTAATGGGGAGACCTTGTCACAGCAGGGAGGTCACCTAGAAATGGAAAGAAAAATTGGGGGAGAAATACTAAATAGGATAAACTAAAAAGAGGAGCAGTAGGGGCCCCAAACTTCCTTTGTGTGTGTTTGAGAGCAGTAAGTTATTTGCAAAAGACATGCTTGCCCTCCAGCACCTGAAATGCCACTCTTGTTTGGGGCCTGAGGTGCTGTTCTCTCCTAAATTCCTGGGATTTTTCTTACCAGCATCTTTCCCCTGGTGTGTCTGGCTTCGACTGGTGTGCTTTTGCCGTAGCTTGGATTTATAAACTCCAATTACATTTTGGAGGATATTCTTGGGAGAAGGAGTATATATCAGCTTGTTTTTGTTCAAAAACACCCTGGTGAAAACTTTGATATCCTCTCTGCCCCCCAACTCCGTGTCAGACCCCTGAAGGTGACTATCCTACAGGCACAGGGCTGCAGGGAGTGTGTCTGAAGCATGTTGTTGTCAGCTCTTCCTCACAGCCATGGGTAAAGTCTGCTTCAAAGTTTTTGGAGGTCAGAGCTGTGTTCAGCTTAATTGCAGGGCGGAAGAGATTTTAAACATTAGTGTGAAGAACTAAGTGTTGCATTGGATCTGCACTGTTTGCATACCCTCCAGCCACCACCCAATTAACAGCCTAATATTTGTGCACAGCCTCTTTCATCTAAAGATGTTAAAGAGCTTTGCAAACATTAATTCACATTAATAGTTTGCTACATACAAACAAACAAACATTTCCTTAGTGCTTCCAGGCCTCTCCTCCCCCTGACATGAATTCAAACCTGTGATTTCCAAGGTGCTGTTGGGCACCCATTCTCATACAGGGGTCACTGCCTTGGTATGTAGGCAGTGAAGGTCTGATGGCTTCCAAGACCATCAGCAACCATCATGGCTGCAGCTCAACAAAACACAGAGATCACCTTCCCCTTGATTTGCCATGTGTTCTTATGTGCTTCTGGTCCTGCCAAAATAATCTAGATTAGGAGCTGCTGTTACTGCTAGTGCAGTAGTTAATCAAGACTTCTTTACCAGGGCAAAGGCAGGAGGTCTTATGCCTCCAGGGCTGTACTGTGGAGGAGGAGGACATTCCCATTTGAGGCTCAGAATGGCTTGGAGGGGATGCTGGGCTCTGGTCCATCTCAAGACCCCTGCCATGGGTAGGCAGCTCTCCATCTGGAAACATGATTAGGTAGGGCTACAAAGGAAAATACCTGAAAATTAAAGTCACTTATTATGTGACATCTCCACCCTGATTTGCAATACATCCCTTAGAAACTCATCACAATTCAGTAACTAGCAGGTATTGCATAGAAATAAAGATTTTACTTTTCAGTCCTCAGGAAGAATGTCCAGCTCAAGGCAGGTTTTTCACAAAAAGAAAAAAAAGCAAAGCAAACCAACCAGCAAAACTCAAAAAAACCCCATCCACTCAAAACCAAAATACACTTCCTAAATGAAAATGAGGTCAAACTGAACTCTGAATTTCAGGATTTACAGTGACAGTTTGTACATCTCTAAACCCTCTAAACCATTATGATTTTTTTTATTCTTGTGTCAGATTATGTGGGATCACTAACAAGTATTTCAGGCAGGAGACCAGCTGCCTTTGCACACTCACCTGGATGATGTGGATCTTTGTGGACCTTTGCTCTGGAAAGGACAGTGTTCAGCCCCTGAAATTCAAAGCCAGGTACAAATGTGAGCATTAGCTCACATAAAATGCACTCTTTGGTTCTAGCTTGGTTGCTATTCTGACAGTTTTAGCTTCTTAAATATTGTATCTCTTTCTGACAAAGGAACTGCACTCTCATACAGAAATCACATATTTACAACATAGAATGCCTATTGATATATTCTGGTCATTTTAACTGAATTTGGAAGACTTCATAAAGTGAGAAATACAACATTTCATTACACAATTATAGCTAATTATTTTAGAAATACAGTTTAAATGCAAGTTATCTTAAATTTATTGCTTATCTGACTGGAAAGATCTAAGCAAAACCTGAAAAATCATAAACCCTTCCAGAACATTATATTTTATGCAGTCCAAAATGTGACACATGGGGTCTTTAATAATTCACTGCTTGTTAACATTAAACAACTGTTAACATGCTCAAATAATTAGTTATGCTTGCTTGACATGTTTGCATCTTTAATAATTGATGCATTTATCTTAATTACTAACAGTATTATGGTCGTAATATGCATCTTTTTTCTATCTTAAAATTTTAACAAAAACTGACTTTTTGCCAAAAATGATTATCCTCTAAGTTTTAATTACTCATTGTAATTAAATTGCAAGCAGCAGCATTTTATTTAAAATATCTTTCCCAAAAATATTTAATGGAAAAGAGGTGATTTGTTGTTTATGCATCACACTTAGTAAATATTTCATAAGTTTCATATTACCCTTTCAGAGCAGATATAAAAAAAATAACATTCTTAATATAAGAGTCAATTTAAAAGCTGCAATAGTAGTCTTCATTTCTCCTCCCAAAGGTCTGCAAAAGTCACTGAATAAAGGGAGAAAGAAAACTAACCAACCAAACAAACAAAATTTGTTGGTGATTGTAAATAGGATGCCCATGGTAACAGGAACGAAGGTTGCAGACACTGTGCTGCTGACTATGTAATACATTCTCCAATGGCATCAGTCTGACTTTAAATATAGATAAATATTAGAAGTTTTTTTCATTCTCCAATGTTCCGATACAACTTTCACTTGCAGGTTGCTAATAACAATAGTGCTTTGACTGTAATCATTTATTTATTGCAATGCTGATAGAGATAGAGGTGAGCTTTGTGTCAGCCAATTTAAAAAGATCATGTTTTCAAGGCCTTTCCATTGATAATACAGGCTTTTTCTGGTCCTAAAACATAGTGAAGTCAATTACCACTCCTGTGGAACTGCAAAACTTGTTAATAGTGTCAAAGGGTGTTCTGGTGCATGGTTGTGTTCCTTCACAAGTGACCCAGAAAGATACTCAAAAAGACATCAGCATGTTATTGGCAGGAAAAAGTTCATTTGAGAGACAAAAATGTTATCCAAAATTTTAGAAATAAAACCCTAAAACTGTGAGATGCTGTTTCACACTGAGACAGAATGAATGTCAGGGCTTCATTTAGGAAGTGACCAATGAGAGCCCAGCTTGTCTCTGAGGTAGGTGACTTCTGAGGAGCTAATGTGTGAACCATGAACCAAAGTCAGACAAAGCACTGCACTTTAATGGCAAAATGTGCCTAGGAAGTAGATCTAGTATAACACTTATTCTTAAGGTGACTTGTTAGACCTAAGGTACAGAAATGCCCTGCATGCCAAGGCAAGAGTATCATGACCAGATCCCAGAGTGTTTCTTCCAAGCCATCAGCTTGCACATCTTCTTGCAGAAGGATTTACCCCAAACAGGACCCTTTTCCAGAAAAACAGCTTGAGGGGTCAGATGGAGAAGGACACTGAACTCTGGCTTAGAGCTCTGTGTGGATACACTACCTGCTTTCTCAAGTATTTGAGGGCTTTCCTTCCTGCAGTAGACAAAACTCAAATACTTAGTGCTGATCTGCCAGTGGAGCCTGTAGTCTTTCAGCTTCTGCAACAGCAACAAAACAGCAGTGAAAATTTCAACCTAGGGAGAGAACAAGATACAGAGCAAAAGGGATATGGTGCTTAGTCCCAAAACATGGGAGTGGCTGGTGGGCAAAGCTGGGGCCCTGCTTGCAGTGGTGCCCAGTATTGACTGGCACACGTCCACTGTGTTCAGGTAGGAAGGGCTTACACACATGACTTCCACGCTTTTAACTCTTGCTTCTAGATTCACTGTATGCTTTCAATCCACCTTGTCTTTTCTGACAGAAGGCTCTCACTATTACAAAGTCTTCATGTCCTTGACACAGTGTTCTTCAAAAAAAGCGATTTCTAGTGTGATTTTAGAGTTAAATAAAAATTTACACATCACAGATCTATTAATCATTTTTCCCTTCTGTGGATGTATCTTCAGATTTCAGTGACTGATTTATGTGGCCAGATGGGTGCATTTGTTTCCTGCTGTCTTTCAGTCCAGCAGAATCCGTGCATGCTGTGTAGTACTGTAGGCTTGAACTTTCACTTAAAATGTACTACTGTACATAAATTCCAAGTATTATTCCCTCTTTGGAACAACTGAGTTTTGGGTGGGAACCGTTTGGACATGGCATAAGTTGAGTTTTTACCTCTCAGTTAGTAAAGCAACCATTCCTTTCATCTTTAGTAGGAAAATTTCAATACGGCAGAAGGAGATGATCTACACATCCTCCAGGTTTTTGTTCCAAACACCTTTGCATTTTCTGTCACTGCACTGCCTCAGCTCATTAGCTGAAGCCAGAAATAAAGGGCTATCACAGAAGTGTACTGCAAGGCCCTGTAGTCTGCATGTGCATTTGCACTGACATATGCTAACATCATGAAAAATATTTCCATATGGTACTGTAGGGTCAGTATTCCCAGATTAAAGAACCATGAGAATAAAAACCATGAAGACCTGGGATGGGTTCTGTGGAAAGAGCTGAAACTGGAATAGAGTGGAAGGAGTAGTTTGATTCTCAACAATGTTGTACGCAAGGGCTTGTGCAGGTATAAAATGTCTTCCTGGTCTCAGCTGAATAGAAATCTTTATCCAGGTGATGCAAACACTTGTGATTACAAGTCCTTTCTGATAGAGCAGTTAAAGTCCCCGAAGCAGCAGGTTCTCAATGACCATGTGAAGGTAAGCGGGTGGGTAGGAAAGGGAAATCCAAACTAGTACTTCTGCTGAGGGACCAGGTTCAAAAGGTTCACATGGGAGAGAGATTTCCCAGCAGCCCAGGTGGACTTCACAAGGCACCAGAAAGTCTCACTATGACATGTGAAGTCACAAGAAATTTTCTTCAGCTGTCTGCCCAGTCAAGGAGTGAGTTATTTTGCATGTAAGGTATGTTTATTTCTGTATGAAATTGAGGGTTTTTTTTTCTTCTTTCTACAATTAAAAAATAACCTCTTCTGGTTTATAATTCAGGGATGCTTTTCAAGCCCTGGAGGTGTGTTAGGGAGGGGCACATAGAACTACACCAGGGAAAAGACTGTGGCCAAGCAATAGCGGGTGTTTGGGTGTGACACATTGCTGTGGTGTGACAGTGTTTTATGTTTCAGATTTCTGCCATCCATTTCTGTTCATTTCTGTCTTCATAGGATGTTAATTTCTAGCTTTCTCAGTTTTTAAGCCTTGACATTGTCTACAGCTCTAACCTAGATTTGCTAAAAGCACAAGAGAAGCTGTCCTGAGTGCAGCTCTCTTGCAGAGTGCCATTCTCTGGCACTCTGCTTCAAAGCAGAAATCTCTGCTATGGGGAATCTTCAACCCTTCTGAGCTGGCATATTTTGCATTTCATTTCCTAATTTTTAAATCCAAATGTTCAGAAAAGAGTTTGCCTACAGCTGTACCCAACTCCATAATATCTTCTCTTTAGTGCCCTTAAAGTTGTCTTCCTGTGACCTGCAGAAGCTGGCAGGGGACATGCTGACCCTCCCATGTGTTTCCCCAAGAACACGCTCTCCTGGGACCAGAAACTCACACTGCTCATGGTCACAAATGGTTTGGCCAGAATTCCTGGTTATGCCCAGGTTCACTGATGTGGCTGTGATGGGCAAAGAGCTCCTCATGAGCTTCACATAGACATTCAAAAGCTTGAATGTGGAGAGCAGAAGGTGGAGGAGTGGCTGGCAAGGATGGAATAGGCACTGGTGTGTATATAGATGTATTTCCAGAAGAGGGCTTAGCTTTCAAAAATTATCATCTGAAGAAATGTGGATACTTCCCTATGAACTCTGTTATTTACAAAATGCATATTTTACAAAATACCTATATGAGTTTTACTGTATTTTCAACATAAATGTGTTCATGTTTATGACCCAGAATATTGCAGCTGCAAGTTAAATTCTTCCTAGCTCACTCAGGGTTTTGACATTTGCAAGTCTTTGCTTGCTCTAGGAGTGTTTTAGTGGCTTATTCAAGGTGTCTCTTTATCCACTTAAAATAAAAAACAAACAAAACCCTGCCCCCCAAAAAACAAACTTCCTTTCCATTTATTCAGAATTATTTAAAATCTGAAATTAGCATTCTGCACTTTGGCTCTGACTGAACCATTACATTTTATAGAGTTTAGCTAATTTTAAATTATTAAACCCCACCGGCTGCATGAAGCAAGCCTCCTTAAGCAAGTTTCTGTAGTTCATGTACATTCCAATCAACTACTATTGCAAATTTAATTCATACTCTTTGCCTATGTTGCTTTTATCTTTGTATACATAGCAGTAATTATTCTGGGTTCCACTCTCCAGTCTAAAAAGTTAATCAGCAGTTGAACAGACTAACAGGAGCATAAAGAGCAACCTGTCCTGGGCAACACAGCACTGCAAAACAAAGAGAATATCACAGAAATAATTGTAAATCTTTTCTGAAGGAAAAATTTAAGTCCATGGTATAAACTTGCTTACATAGGAAACTATTTTTTTCTGTCAACAATATGTCTTTACTTTGCATTTTCAAAAGTTATAACTTAATTAATTTTTTCCATGGCATAAAATAATTCTATTTTTATTTTCAAAGACATTTGCTTCCATTAGTTACTTGACATGACTTAGGTAAAATTCCAACTTTTGCACAAATAACTAATGATAATTTCTTTGGGCATTTAACTATAGAAACAATTGGAAAGATAATTGTCTGAGAGAGCAGCAACGAGTAGGTGAGAAGGTCTTTGCACAGGTGAGATGTGATACACAGTCTTAAGGCACACAGTTAAGAGCCTTTTTGACTGCAAAGGAGCATATTTGAAATTAAAATAATGTATGTAAAATTGGACAGAGCAGAATGGAAAATATCATTACTTTTGTCTTAAAACAGAAGTTACACTTCAAGGGCAGCGTAGCTATCTAGCAATATGCAGCATCTCAGAGCACTTCAGTTGCTGTGACTTCAGGTGAAATTTGCTGCAAGCTATAGATCTGCTTTAATTATTTTTTTAGTCTGCAAACTATGATCATTTACATGCATTGCTAATTCATTTGTCTCCTGAAATTTGAGCTGAGGAGTTTGCGTTTAACAGATTTATCAAGTGAAACAATTGAGCTAATATCACATTAATTTAATTAACTTTAATTTTAAATTACTTGCTAGAGACCTAAAAAATGTAACAACTCCAAGACCTTTCAGCAGATAGCTGCAGCTTTGTTGTACACTCTTGTCTTCGTAGTGAGAAAACATCTTGTTAACATCAAAGACCCCAAATACTTTTAAAGAAGAGTGTTTTGTTTATACACTAACATTTGCCTTCATTGCCTTACTGGCATTATGGAGGTGAAAGAAAACTTTAGAAGTGCTGGCTAGGGGGCTGATATAATTTTAATGTCTTCACTGCTCTGTGAAGATCTCATTCAAACACACGTAGCACTGATATTTTATTGTGTCTTTAGAATGCTCACAGGGAATTGCTTGTAGGCTGGGATCACAGGTCTGCCCACCTCCTGGCCAGCACCAGCTTTGGGACAGCTGGTGTAAGGTGAGGACCTGTGTTACTGGTAAGTAAGCACCAGGCTGGAATGTGAGACTGGTCCCAGGAAGGAGGGCAAACGTGGCACTTATTCTTTCATCATTTTTTTTTTTTTAAAGTTAAGAATAGCCTAGGGAAAGTACTGATAAAAATTCTGACCATCTAAACTCAGTCATCAGGTGTTCAGCTGTCCCATGATTGGTTGAAATTTTAATGGCAGCTGCTAGATACACATCTAAATATTCTGTTCACAGATGTGAACATAAGTGGTGTAAAGTGGCAGATTGTTCTGTCTGACAGAAAAGTAGGTGCACTAAATATTTTAAGAGAATATAGTCTTTCAGTTTACAGGGGCAAGCCAGAAAAAATAGCATAGCCATAATCCACATGTGGACACAGCCAGGAAGGTAGAGACAAGAAGGTTGTACAAAACCAGCAGATTCTTTGCACCCATTTTGCATCATACATACATATTAAATAGTAATAGTACAGTATGAATATTCATCTATGTTTAATATTCATTTATATACAGAAGTTTAGACCTGATCCCTTAACTTTTGGTGCCAAACCCAGTGTTCAAATGGTGATGCTGCCATTGTTTCTGCAAAACATTTACATTTATCTGCTGTAAAATAGGCTGAATGGCACCAAAGACTGTCGTGTTTAGTTTTAAAATGCCACAAATAACGGATTTATGGATTTTTCTAAATACATTATTTTAGCTTGACAGCATTAATCATTCATGCTTCTTTCTTTCATTTTTCTACCTGCAATGGATTATTGAAACAGAAAATAACAACGGGAAAGGCTACAAGCAGTATCAAAATGTCAAGTTTGTAGTTACAGTTGTATGTGCGTAGACAGGGTCAAGAGCCTCAATTATTTGTATATGTACACAGTGGTACTACATGAAAGGTTATGTCACCTGCAGCTATTTTCTTGCAGATTTAAATAGGACTGATATTCAGCTCCACAGTCAGCCACTGACATGGAACATAGAATTGTAAAATACTATGAACTCTTATGTCAGGACCTAAAATATGAACTGGGTGATTGCAAGGTGTAGCTGTGGGCAATCCTATGTATTGCAGTGTAAGTCCTTTAAATTACTTTGTGTTATCCCTGACCTGTTCTTTTCATTTAAGCATAAGACAGAAACAACATGGAAGTTCTTTCTAGGGAGAAGGAAACCCCTTGATATTGCCTATTTTTTGCAGTAGTGTTTGCTTGGGTTTTAACTCTTCTAATGTGGGGTGGGGGTTGTGTTGGTTTTTGTGGGTTGTTTTGTTTTTTTTTCTAATGCTCCATATTTCCACAGATCCACTCAGGTAAGATAATTTTAAAAATCCAAGAGTACATCTTGCACATTAATGAAGTGCAAGTCTTATATCAAAACTGACAGCAGCATTATTTGGAGTAGGATATGTTGTGGAGCTAATCAGTGTATTTTCACAGTAGAGGGAGGAAAGGAGCTAATCAGTAGATTTTTTCCTGGTGATTTGCTTATTTAAGTTATAGTTAAAAAAAAACAGGAAAAGTATTAGTATGAAGTTTTCTTGACCCATACCCTTATGGGTAATAGTTACTCTTTTGAAAGGTCAGCACAAGACTGACAGCTTAGAAAGGCTTATTTTGGGAGAAATGATTGGTATAAAGATACAGAGTATCTTTAAAGCAACCTAGTAAAACAGCAGTAATAATTGAATAAATCAAGAGACTTGTACATCACTGATGTATGACAGCATGAGGGACAGAGTTAAGGTTGTGAATTCAAATTCAGCATTTACATTTATGAATTCTTGAGAGTAACTTACTGCTTCCATATCTTTAGATTTTAATGACAGAAAAACATGTGTTATTGAAGGCCCAGTAGTATTTATGTACTGTTAATCCTGCTTTGATTTAAATTATTTATAGCTAATGATATAATTAGCACTGGGAAAGAACTATCTTACCAGAAAAGAATATTTCAAAGAACAAATAAATAAATGACCAGACATTAACATCAAACTCTCTATCTCTAGTCAGGTATCACAAAGCACACACACACACACACACACACACACACACACACACATATATATATATGTTGAATTAATAAAATTATAATTTCAAACTTACTTTGAGACATATCATTCACTTAGTGGCCATGATAATGCATCTTGTCAGTCTTTACAGTTCTGTCACTAGAAAATTCTGTTCCTTTTAGCTTTTTATGAAATCTTAAAATACAGATTTCACTGTCTCAGAGTACACTGAAAGTAAATTAAGGCATTAAGTATTGCTGAATGAATATGTTTTTCAGAACTTACTACTAAATGCTATTACATACTCAAAAGTTTGATCCTTGCATCCTGGGAGGAAAAGCTTGTTGTATTGCCTCTGAAGCAGGGCATAGCCATCACATAACATACCCTCAGCTCTATAGGTTTTCCTTTTTGTCATTTTGGAATTTCCCCCCTTGATACTCAATCTCTAGAGTCATCTCATTCAGTTATAAGAGATAATTGATTTAATAAGTGGTAATTCTTCTGCAGAATTCTTTATGTGCACACACATCCTTATATCCACACACAGAGGCATTCATAATGCAGAATTTAATAGCAATTCCAGGGAAATAACTTTGAGCTTATTAACTGAAATAGCAACAATATGAAAATCCTGAGGATTTTTGCTTATAAATCCAGAAGTGGAAATAACACGTGTGTCAGAATGACTAATATCCAGGTGGAGTTTTCAAGTTTTAGAACTGTAGTGAAGTATATCTGGTCATCAAAACATGAGGGAAGGAGAATATGATCAGAGAGAGGACTGTGTGAGATGGAGTGGTGGGCTCTCGTAGTCTGTCTTCCCAAGAGAGATGCCTTCAAAATGTGAAGTGTCTCTGGCCAAACTGTCTCCCTGGGAAAAGTTCCTCCTTGGAGTACTGAAGTGAGCCCTGGGACACTGCACCACATGGGGCTGGGACAGTCAGGGCAGGGAGCACTCAGACCATTGGATGGCTCCTGAGGTGGGTGCTCTCTGGTGGGTAACGGCTTTACACTGACTCTCTGGAGAAAATTTGTAGTGAGATATATTTTGCCCATGTTTTTTTTCCTTTACCTCTTCTGCAATAGCAGGTTCCATGATTCACATTAAAGATATTTTAATGCCAGGGCAATATTGATTGACCATGAAGAAACCAGCTCATGTTAGTCAGTATACTCCCAGTAATAATATAAGTGAATGTTTTAAAGTCACTTTGAATCAGTCCCTTTTTCCTGGTCCAATCCATCTGTATCCAGTTAGAAAAGACTCCTCCAAGGCAAGTTTTTCATGGGTTCATCCCAATTCCCCTCTTTAGATCCTGTAAACAAATGCAATCAGTGGCTATTTAACATTTTTATTACACAAATTCCAACATGCAATAGAACATCACTGGGTACAGCTGATCATGGTGTGCATTTCAGATGTATTCTCTTTTTGTCAAAATAACCCTTAAGCCATATTCTAATAACTGAGTGTAAGATATAATTGGTAAGAAGCATCACATTCAAGGACCAGGAGGAAAATCTCTGTAGTGCTTTTCATTGCTCCTGTTTTCATATAAAGTAACCACCAGACATTTCAGTTCCTTCAAGGAAAAACAATCCATGTCTCCTGTGATAACCCAAACGTGCAGACACGCTGATAAATAAGATAGTTTGCAATTCTTTTATTACTGTATTCTATGACAAGATAAAATAAACAGTATTTTGTGGAACATTACAACTTATAACAAAGCTAAGCTACTGTCCAAGGATGCTGAAAAATTCCAGTATAAATACACTTTATTTTCAGCTGGCTCATGGATGATTAGGGCATCCCAACACTTTGACAATTTTCATATAATACTATGAAGAATTTCATGATTTTTCCTTCATCTTACTGCTGCTGCCAGCTCAATACATCTTTTTTTCTAGTAAAAATTATACAAATCTATGGTTTTTACTCTTCTCATACACCATAAATCCTCAAGATAGTTTTCATACATGCTAACTACGATCTTTCTTTTCCCCCCCTGCCCCAGCCTCTGCCTGGAATTCAACCAACAAAACCTTAGATATATTGCACAGAAGACAAGTGGAACATAGGAAAACATCAGTTTGGTGAGATCTGAGTAATTTCTATTTATAAATATCTACCTGTATTTCTTTTATATACACAATAGTGAAAGATCAGGGGAAGGTTGTTGGGTCATCAACTGGCATCTGTTTCACTGCATGAGATATCCCAAGAGAATAATATTTACTGAACAAACATGAGTTACATGATGGACCATAATGTAGAGCTTTCAAATTGTCTTGGCAGCTGTTCACCTGTTGAATAGCTCTGTGACTTTCTGAGGAATTATTTGCTTGATCCTGTCATGGCAGAAGAAAGAATCTTGATATACACAAAAAGCCATCTATGCTTTTCTCTTTAATAATCTCCCTTCACAATGTACTCATTTATGAAGCCTGACTTTACTGATGAGAAGGGACAGGCAGATCTTTGCCCTTAAGAGTTTGTCTCTGCCTTTGTTTTAGCAGACTTTCTTTGGGTTAGACCTCTGATTTTTCCTGCTCTGCTTATCCTCAGGATATTTTCATAGCTCCCTGGGCCTCCCAGTAGCCCAAGCCTCTGTTAGAAGGGAGGCACAAGAAGTAACACCCCAAACCCGTGCGCTGTGTCCATCCCTTCCCATGGTGCTTTCCACTGACCAGCTTTCCATCCAGCTGTTCACCACTGGAGGCCTGTCCGTGGGGATTCACCCCCAACCTCCATCCAAACTGCTGGTGGTGGGAGAGTTTGCTAGGGTCTCTGGCTTGCCTTTTGGGGCACTGGGGAGGAAACTCCAAATGTAAATTAAAAATTCTTGAAAAGCCAGAGATCTCATGAAAGCTCATTTCCTTGGTGTTCTTTTCTGCTCTGCTCCTTTCTAATTTTACTCCCTGTAGCATAAATTTTTATGAGGAAAGGCTAGAAAATGAATTAAATATATGTTGTGTGTGTGTTCCACTGTCTGCTGTTCTCTCTGTTTTGTTATTATCCATAGGAGTTTACTCTCATTTTAAAATTCTGTTTATTGCCCTCCTACGCTTCATCTCTGAATTTACTTTTTATGTGCTCTGATTATTTGGGCAATAAAGCTTTCTTTGTGTGTGGGTCAGGGTTTTTGGCATAACAAGAAATGTAGTTTCTTGTATCCTGTACCAGTGAGAATTTTTTTTCATACAAGGCATAGTTACTGTGTTTTGAAAAACAAAAAAGTGAAACTATTAAAGAGCAAAATCCCTCAACCAGAGGGCCTGTTGCAGTGAGTGTTATGCACCCAAATTATCTTAAATCCAAAAGGCATTCAGAACACAAAACATACTTGATTTTTTTTTTTTTGTGCTTTAAAGATTAAATCCAGATTAAATGCAGAAGATTGAAGCAAAACTTCCAGTGAAGAGAGATTTGCTCTTTTAGTTCAGTCTTGAAGATGAGCTGTGTAAAGTTCTCAGGGATGATAATCAGAGTCCAAAAAGCTCATAGAGGTCATTTTGCAGGACCAAGACTGAGACTATGCTTGATATACTGTGATAAACTTTCTGAAATGCTCATAGAACTTTCTTTTGTGCCTAATTGTGTTGTGCATCCCAATTAATTCATAAATTAGGTACACACACCTAATGACTTAAGACATGGGAATTGCATGTAGAAGAATCTAAAAAATTGTATTTATAATTTTGACAAATAGCTGTGTTTTATTCTCTTAGCCGTGACTTAGGACACACTCTTGTTCTTTGTTTCAAGCAAGTAACTGAAGTATTAGTAAGATTTTCTTCCCATTTTCTTAGAACTCCCCAAGGTCTGTAGTTTTCTTTGAGGAAACTGTTGCCATTAAATATGCTGTATGTCAATGCAGCAGTGAGGTGGTTAATTTTGACTGAATATTATGCTATATAACCACTTGGCATTTAACTTGAAAAATGACTTTCTGCTTCACCTGTCAGCAGCCCAGTTTTCATCAAATAAGTGAGTGAGAAAAATTTTTAAATTTCAATTTCCTGATGCTATTAGACACTACTTCTTCCATACTTAAACAGTTTAGCAGTGCATGTACATGTTTTGGTATTCATGCCATGCATCACACTACATGCTATTACAATAGCTTTTTTGTTTAAAGGGTAAAGAGATGCATGGATCTTTATCTTGGGGTTAGGAAAATGTATTGCAGGAACATGGCCAATCAAGTTTCTGAATAACTTTGTAACATAGTACCATAACCCTGGTGCAGTGCAAGGAATTTAAAATACGAGGTGACTACGACTCCACAGAAATAAAGCATTCTAGGTGGAGACAGCACACACAGTAATCTTGTACTGTGCTTCCTCTGAAAACCAGGGCCTCATGGAATATTCATCTATTTTATCCTTTCTTCTGCCAGATACGTAATTCTGATAAATCATGCAAAAAAAATTTTTTTTTTTAATTTTAGTGTATTTAGAGGTCAAAAATTATGTCATTTTGCACTAAGTTTGCTTTGTTCCTAATACAAGGGTAGTTTTCTTTGGTGGCTAATATATTCCCAAACAGTAAGAAAACTTCATTAATAGTTGGAAAGAACAAATTAAAGAGATTAAGAGATTTCATTTTTTAAAAAAAATATTTTTTAATTATTTCTTATGCTACTTTACACAGTTTTCACTTTACCACTAGTAAGTCTGGAGACATTTTACTCAGATGGAACAATATATCATCTCTGCTGTATTCCCCTTTATTCTTTGACATTAGTTTTAATTGCACATTACAATATGTATAAATCCATAGTTGTTTAATAGCAATCAGCCATAATTTGAAATAATAATTCCTTATAAATATGAGCTGCTATCACTAAGGTCATTATTATTTGTTTATTTATTAGGTTAATCTTGACAATTGATTCAGTGCTGTGGGTTACGGAACAGTATGGACAGTTTTAGTCTGCAACATTTACTGCCTTAAAACAGATTTACAGAAGTCAGGTGTTTCTTCCAGATCCAGGAATGAAAATTACATGCTGTGTTTTTATGTCAGCCTTATAGTAGAAAAAAAAACAACAAACAACTGACTTGTAAGAAAGTACCAAGTTATGAATTGGATTACTCTGTCTAATATTTCCATTTTACTGCAGTGTAACTTTGCTAAAATTAAGAAAGTTTCCTTAGCTGGAGTGAGGTATAAACCCCAAGCAGAAATCAGGCTGGACAATTAAAAAGGAGTGGCTGAGCTGCTGGGTGTTTTTTAGATGTCTCCTGGAAACACTCTTCAGGGATTTAGTGTTTCCAAAAATGCGTCTTTTCCTGTCTGACAGCAAGGTCTCCCAAAGCTGTGATGGAGAGGAGACGCGGCACGTGCTTCTGCTTGGAGCTCCATGTGGCCCTTCTGCCTTGGTGTGTTTGCAGGTACAAAACCGCACCTGGGAGTGAGTATGGTCTCCTCAACTGTTGTTACAAACTTGTAAGAAGGCAAGGTTGTATGTGAGTGAGGAAATTAAATATATCTTGTACCCTGCAGGATTAAGTACTGGGGGTGGGGACTGCGGGGGTAGTGACAGTGACAATGGAAACACCATGCCCTTAGGGTTGATTACAGTTATATAAGAATTACTATTTAATGAAACAGCAGTAGGTACTTCCAACCTGTGAGTAAATTAGTGCACTGCTTGCGTATTATTTGTTAGTTATTAACTCGATGATATTGCCCTGGATTTACTCTTGGGTCTCTGAGAAGACTTTGCCCTTCTTCTGCATTCCTGACAGCAGGGAGTTGGAATGCAGGACCTTCTCTTTGGTGGCCTCAGTTTTCCCCTAGAAACATCTGTTTTGCTTTCCTAGGCTGAGAAATACAGAAACTCATAAGGAGTTGTGGCATGCTCTGAGTAAAGAAGGGCAGGTTTTACTGTGATGGTAGAAAGGAGATTTTTTCTATTTTTTTTTTGTCTTCCACATATATATAAACATTCAAAATTATGCTTTATACCATCTGCACATGAGCATTGTGTGAGACTTTCAGGAGGGTACCAAGTCCTACAGAGAGAATTGCTGACTGTGATCAGATGTCATATCCATGTGGTGGTTTGTGCTACTAAATTCTCAAGGGAAGAGTACGAGCTTCACAACGGGACCCCTCAGAAGAACATCTGCCACGAAACAGTGAGTGGGTTGAAAACTGTCTTCTGATGTTAGCTGGATGCTACAAGGCTGACTGGCATAAAAGCTTTGTGAACCTGTTGGATAGTGGCTTGTGGAATCCCCGTTTAGCCTGGGCACAGGTGAGAGTCCATGTGAGCTGGACATGGCTCATCTGCCAGGAGCTTATGGGAACCTGTTTGAGAGTGACCACTGGGGAGAGCAAAATCAATATGGAGAGATTGCCTCCAACTCAACCCTAGCATCTGGGTGAAATAGGACTGTTCTAGTCAGAACAGAGAAAGCAAAAAATTAAAGGAGCAAGGTACAAAAAAAAAGTCATTGAGCTATTCCAGGCAAAATCTTTGGCCAGAGAGAAGTGCCAGTACTGTATTGCACCCTCACCAAGCAACTCTTCTGGGATGCCACTTTATTAGCACCAGCTTTGCACTGTCTGAGGCACAGGGGAGCATGAGGCTGGGTGCTGCCTGGTGTGGACACTCCATTCCTTCCCTGGGGCTCCGGGGCTCACCAAAATAACGTTGCATGGGCAAATGTGTCTTGTGGAGGCCTGTGGAGGGATGTTAATGGCTGTAAGACTTGTCAAAGTCTAATTAGTTGCTCACAGAAGAGAGATTTCAATTTTTTGGCCAAATCTTTTGTTTGGAAACATCCCAAACCCCTGTTTCCTGGGAGCCTGCCTTAGCTGTTAAATCCGCAAAGGGCTGTTTCACAGGATGACAGCTTTTATTTTTAATTTTTTTAATAATATTCTGCTTTACGATGGGATTATTTTTTTTTCAAGGTTAAATAAATGATAATTACATTTGTGGATGCTCTAGCCCAATTGGTTGCATGGGATGTTTCCTTGCTGACCTCCCTTCTGGCAGCACCAAGGGGAGTGAGTTCATATATCACTGCAAAAAGCTTAGAGTCCCCTTGAAGTGCCATGAAAATTGCTGTGCACAGCCATTTTGGTCCTGAAAGACAAATTCCATGCAAAAGGTAAGAGACATCATGTGAGGAGTTTGCTGTCCAGATGCAGTGCTGTTGGGGCTATGCATTAGCAGTTGTGCACTTGGTGAAAACATCAGGTGACTCCTGTCTCCTCCTGCCTAAAGAAACCAAGGTAAAGAAGAACACAGAAATCCGAATGCAAAATTCCAGACTATACCAGTTGGTATTGACATCTGTTAGTCCCACATGCCCTTATCCTTGGAAACCACCAGAATGGTACTTCTGATGCTTTCATCCCAATGTCTGTTGATAGCTGAAGTCTCGGAGCCTCACTGGGTGAATGAGACCTACCCTGGGGTTTAGCCTTCCAGGGGTGTGGGGTCAGCTCATGTAGGAACCTGGGACACGGTGTGATCAAAAACTCTGGTGTCACAAATTTTAAGCTGGAAGGAAAATGGTTACAACTGCTCCAACTCCCTCCCAATGCAATAAAACGAGGAGAAAGACCATATCTCCTAATTCAGTTGTCATTCGTTAACATCTCATCCTTCACACATTTCTTTAATCATTGGAGGGTATTTGCAAATATTTAAAAAAACACTTTCTTCCTTCAGGAATTTTTATATTGGGTTTTATGGAAGGTTTATAATAGAGCAAATAACAGTTTGGATGAAATTCTGGGAATTCTGTTGTGCGCTTCTGCATGATAATCATTATGAGATTGCTTCCCCACTGCTTGCTTAATGCAGCTGTCCAAGTTTTGTATTTACTGGGAATCCAATTTGTTTTAAGAAATTAACAAAACAAATACTTAAGTACTGTGCTGAACATATCGTAAAGTTTTTATTCATTTTGGTGAGAAGGAAAAAAGCATTATAGTGCTCATGGAACAGCCTTAGAAGCCACATTTATGAAATTGAATCCCTACCAAAATAATTTGCTCATGTTAATACAGATGCCGTATGGCATTGCAACAATTATTCTACTGCTTTTCTCTCAAAACTGTGTTGAACTTTACTGTGGCAGTGGGCTAATATCTGCTTAGAGAGGCAGGCTGACTGCTTGCTTATGGCAGCAGTGCCCCTGCTCCACAGAGATGCTGATGGGAACCATGCGGTACTCGGATACAGTCATGGTATTTATGATTCTCAAAGGGAAGAGCTCCCTGGCACTTGCAGACAGGGCTCCTGAGTCCTCCCAGCCTTTTCTGGGTCCCAGAACATGAGATAATTTCTGTCCTCCTCAGGGCAGGCGCTGTTAATCCCTGTGATCTCAGTCACTGTGGCATTGATCCTCTGAATGTCCTCTGCTTAAAAGCACAGGGGAATAAACTGGTCTTTTGTGTGTCTGGTCACAGGAGCACTGGGCTTTCCAGCTCATTTCTCTCTCTTGATGCATCCTCTGAAAAAGTTCCTCCCTTCAACCTAGCTGTGACTTCTAACTGTAGCAGATGCCAGTGGCTTGCTGTGTTGGGAGCCTTCAGCCCCCTCCTTCAGCCCCAGGACCTGCTGTGCTGGTTGCCAGCTCTATGTTCTACCTCCCTCCTCTGAAAAGATTGGAGATTTTGTTCTTTTGCTTTTGTGTGCTTGTAGGATCAGACTTTCCCCCCAGAAAACCCTGTACTTTGCTGCCAAATTGTGATCTGTTTCTTTAAGATAACTTGTCTGTTCAGGCACCACTATTTTTCCCAGTTACCTGCTAGCGTTTTTTAAAATTGCACATGTATTTGTGCTACTAGTAGTAGGAGTACCATACACTGAACACAAAATACAGATGCATTTCTGAACCTGGTTGCTGCTAGGGTTTTTTGTTGTGGTTTTTTTTTTTAAAGACGGACAAAAACTTTCTAACTGCAAAAGTTCAAAGTTGGAAGGTATTATCTGATAGGAATCCTTGCCAAGTTTTGTTAAGAGGTAGCCAGAGCATCCCAGATCTCCCAGCCCTCCACACTGCTGGATGAACCAGCCCAACTTGCCTGTGTCAAGCTCATACCTAACAGTTTATTTTTTCCTGTCCTTGGCAAGCCATACATTGATTTCACTTTTTTAAAGTCTCTCTTAAACAAAAACCAAAACAAAACAAATTAAAAAAATGCAAAAGCAAAAACCAAAAAAAAAAACCCAAACAAAATAACCAAACCAAACCCAAAAACCAAACCAAACCCCCAAAACCAAAACAAACAAAAAAATAAAACAAACCACCAAGCCCTAACATTGACACATGATTGATAGAGTTTCCATAGGGGTATCCCTGCACTTGGCCAGGCAGCCAGAGTAGTAAAGCATTATCCATATGTTGGACTCCTTTTTTTTTTTTTTTTTTTTAAGATTGTCAAAGGGTGTTAAGGGTGTTTTTGGAGTCCTTTACTTTTCCCTAAATTCCTCTCTGACAGTAGCTACACTGTGGGTTCAGCAAATGAACTCTGTGCCAGGGCACTGGGCAGGGCACGTCCCGAAGGGCCCTAATTGCACCCCCAGCAGGCAGGGGCTGGCAGGTGGGCTGCAAAGCACTAAGCTGCAGCTGGACACTGCTGGTTTAGATCTACAATGGCAACAGGTGCCAGTTTCTTAAGGGAAATGTTAGGGCCAAAAGAAGGATGTGTGGCTGTTGATCTGGCTTTGTCTTTTCTACTACCCTTTTGGGGAGGGTAGTTTGGAGGGCTGCATTTTTCCTTGTCACCATGCACAGCAGCACATCCTGGCCCTCAGAGCCAGCCAGCACCCCTGCACCTCCCCAGTCATGGGACAGGGCTGTGTTTGTGGAAACTTTTGTTTGGTTGGTTTTGGTTTGGCCTGGTTTGGTTTTGTTTGGGTTTTTTTTTTGAGGGGGGGATGTCTTTGGTTTTTTTGGGTTGTTTTGTTTTGGTTTTTTTCCCCCATGCAGTGATGCAAACTGCATTAGGCTTTGCAGCTGCTTGTTGTTTTACAGCTAGAAAATCTTCAATGGGCAGCGAAAGGACAAAGAGTATCTTTCGGTAATGAGATGTCTAACTTTAACTTTTTTTGAAACCGAGGCTTTAAAATCTTTCTTAATTTGGGGTATATGTGTCTGATTCCGAGTAAGCAAATTTCAGGTAATTTCCCTGCCCACCCATTAACCACTTAGAATGAAAGAGCTAAACCCACTTTGCTTTAAAACTAAGTTACAGAACAACTTCACTTAAACTGATATTACTGATGCAGACTATAAATGTAGCATTGCCGGACCTACAAGTCCCTGTAATTTCCAGTTCAATCAAATCATTTGTATGTTTGTTCACACCAAGATGCTTCTATGTTTCAGCTAAATAAGCATTTGCAGTGCTTGCTCCATCTCCTCAGAAACTCACAGTACAAAAGTTTCCTCCTCATAAGACTGAGATATGGACCCCACTCCTCCAGAGGGCTGCTTAGTAACAGCCTTGCTGTATTGTGTGTTGGATGCTAACAGCAAGAAGCATTATTTTAAAAGATTTAAATTAGCAGATTTTATTTACCACACTAGTATTCTCACAAGGCATCTCACTTCTATGCAAAAGAGTTTTAAATTATCAGCTTTTATTTATCACAATGGTATGCTCCTGATTTATCACACTTCTTGTGTGTTATTTACTCAGACCAATATGGCACAAAAATAGCTGTGTAATATAGAGAACTCAGAAACACTGATTTGAATTTTCTAAAAGCAGAGGGAAAAATTTCAAGCAGTTGAAAATATTGAAGAAATGTCAACTGTTGTATCTTTTAAGTTGGCTTTTGACTGTATATACTATTGTAAGTTATCAGGAAAAGAGGACCTAATTTAACACCTTTGTCATTGCTTAGGAAAGCAGGTTTTAAATTAGATTCTATAACTTAGGCTACTGCATCTATCTTTAGCTATCTAACTTAAAGCTATTCCAGTTGTGAGACAGACTGGTAGGAGCTTTTGGGCTTTGTGTCATTCAGTAGGCTGTTGTATAGTTTAAGATTGTTTCAGTTAAACCATTGGGTAAAAAAAAAAAAACAACTAAGATTATGTTTTTTCGTCTCTGTAACTGCATCACTTTTTTCTACTTATAGAAACATAAAAAGGAATTCAGACTCAGACTCACTTGGTCATAGCCTGGACATCATGTTTTTATAGGAACAAAGAAAGATGTGCTGTGCCCTTCACACATGCTCATATTAAAAATTTATTAGGTAAGTTTCAACATCTTTCAATTAATAGGCAGATTTTAAGACTCTTGTAAGTAGTAAAGTAGTATTAAATGCCAGCTGATATTTTACAGAAATATTCCAAATAAAAATACTGTTTTATTGCAAGGAGGAGCAGAACCTCCAGGAACATATCTTCATTTTTGGTAGTTTGGTCCACAGTAACAAAAACCACATTGTACCAATCAGATATTTAATGAGCCTGTAACTCCATTTCTACCTTATCCCAAAGGTATAGCAAATAGTGCTGCTTTTTTAAAATATCAAGAAAACATCATTTGCTCTAAAATGTCCCTAAAAGCAGGTCTAAATTGCCAATAAAGGCTAGGTAATTGTATCAGCATGGATCAGAAAGCATTTCTCAGAACTGATGAAATAGTTTGCAGTATTGCAGAACCTGAATGATGCTCTCTCTACATTACACTGGAAATATCAGAGGCTGGTCTCAGTTTAATTTGCTCACTACTGTGCATTTTGGATTCTCAGGAAATATTTTTTCTAATGTCATTCTCTTTTTCTTTAAATGTAATTCGTTTGGAGAAAGTCAGATGACTTCTGCAATCTAGGGTTCACTTATAAGAACTCCTTGTTTATTTGCCAGTTATTGAATACTGTTTTTCCAAGACAATGGCATGTTTGAAAATTCTCAAATCCTTCATTCCTTATTGTATTCAAGATTTTAAACATTTCAAATTTGAAAAATAATAATTCACAAGATTGTTGCCCAGCTTATCAGTTCTGCTTCAGTAGTTACACAATCATTTGACAACCAAACACACATACAGTATAAATATTTAAGAAAAAGTAAATTCCATTAAGCTGCAGTGTGATAGATGCAGTAGTAGGTACTTATCTTTGAAATATTAAACTCTAGACATTTATATCCATACAAAAAAGAGTTTCCTGCCATTTGATGAGAATTATGTGCCTGGCACTAATAAAATATTAAACTCCAATTTAAAAGATAAGTATCTTACCCACTTTTTTCATAATAAAACATTTTACAGTGCATGTGAGAGCTAATATGCATCAGAATTTCCATACAGTACTGTATTTACAAACTTTATGAAAGTTTTGTGTCTGCATTTATTAGTTGCTGCCTCTATTTAAGTAGTTATTATTTCATATAATGACATTTTGCATTTCAATAATGCATGATAGAAGGTGTACAAACAGGCTGTATTTTTTGTAAGAGTTTTCTTTTGTTACAGGCGACTGCTGCTAGTTAATTAAATGTAGATAGCCCCTGAAAATTGCATTATCCTTTTCTGTCCCTATTATATAAATTAATGTCAAACTGATGCAATGTTTCATGTTTAAAATAATAGATACATGTGTTAAAAATTATAGCCTGCAGTTTTCTTATTTGACAATGTATTATTTTCAACTGGAAATGTCAGTTTCTAACCTTCTGCCAAGAATATTTTGTAAAGGGCAGTAAGTAATAAGTGTTAGTTATCAAATACAGTGTCTTTTGAAATTTGAACAATACTGTATGTGGAGGAAAAGTCATAATATATAGTGTTTCTGTTTCAAAAATAATCTCATAAAATGAAATGATCAACAGATGGTTACTACTAAAAGGAAAATAAGTTCCTTTGAATGAAGAGAAGTCACCTTTTCCAGCAGATGAATTTCACTGTTTCCTGCTCTACTTTCAGCAAGTGGCTCATTTTGCTTTCTGTTTTCCAACTCTTTATATAAAGCATGAGAGTAAGAGAAAAAAAAAGAATTTATCTTAGGTATCATCCCACGAAGTCATGTGGAATCTGTGAAGGCATTAATATGTTTATCAATGTCCTATCAAATGCCACAATCTCCTAGCTTTGCTTTGCTACTTCATTAAAAGAAGCTATACAGTTAGAATTTTCTTTCTTGCTCCCATAATTTTTTTTTTTTAATTTACAAAAATATTTCATTAGAATCTTTTTACCATGGTTTTTTGTATTGTGATCAATGTCAGCAGACAACTTTGCCTTTTTAATTACTGAACTGGGTGATTAAAGTTAATAAGCTATGAGATGTAAATATTGCCATTTCAAATAAACAAGGAAGCACTTAGAAACCAAAACAAAGCCTTTCACTGAACTCAGGCATGACATGCTCTGAGAGATGTGTGGTACAAGTGGATTAGTATATTACTTGCTGTAAAGAAGGCTGCTCCTTATTTTGAACAGCAAAATACAGCAGGAGTTTTTCAGGTTTTGAGATATCCTTTTAAAAGGTGCAGCTTAAAAACTACCATATTTTTCCGTTCACAAAGGTCCTGTATTTATATTTTCCACTTTCCAACCAAGGAGACAGTTGTGCTCTCATAAAAATAATTTATAAACAGGCAGCTTTGGTTTTCACTTTTCTTCTGTAAAGGACACTCTCCCTGCTCTCAAAGGCAGCGGCTTTACACAAAGCCACCAGCTGCCTCGAAACATGGTGTTGCAAGGCAGGAAACATTTCTTTGTATATGTAGGTGGTAACATGTAACATGAAATACGAACTTCTATTTTGGGTTAAGAATGAAGTAATTATTTCTTAGAGCAGCAGGTACATAATGGCGTAACAGGGAAATTTCCTTCCACCTTATGAATCGTTGCAGTTCGACCTGCAAATGCCAGATCTGAATATGCACTTGTGTCTTAGTAGTATCTTTGGTACCTTGTTTTAAATTTGTTCTGTACCTTATTCTGAGTAAGAGTTAGTTACTTGCATATGTTTAAAATTTCAAATTAACTTCTAATTTATGTTGTTCTATGCCTATTTCTACTTCTTTTAGAAGGTGCCTGTTAGTGCTGCAGTTCTTTTGTAACCTCTTTAAAACAATAAAACAACCATCTTATGATCACAAAGCTTGGAAAGTCATGCCTAATTATGGCCAGGATGAACTGCACTTGTTACATATCTGCTGCCAACAAAACAATTTTCCAAATAATACCTTTAAATTCTTTCCTTACATTGTTTTGTGGTACAAATTATTGTACATGTTTATATTTAAGTGTCCATTTAAAAAAAAAAAAGCTGATAGTTTTCCTTTTAACAAATGTTTTTAAAAGTCAATTAGAGAGCTAAACCCATGTTAACACGATGAGGTTTTATTTGTTCTTTCTTCACAGAGATCTCAGTGATCACTTTTTCGACAGTCCCTAGCAGCACAATATTTTGAAAGCAGCATGTGATGGTCGTCTGTGTGATTTTATTAGTGTGGCTGCTCTGCACTCTTACTAGGTTTTGTGCTGGCTGCCCCCAGGCTCTTCTCATGCCTGCAGTATGGTGGGAGAGACCCTCCTCCTTCCCACTCTACAACAGGGAGTGGTGGGAGTGCAGGGGACCTCAGGAGCTGGGGCTACCAGCTCTGCTCCCAGCATGGGTGGCCACAGCATGGTGCTATGGTGGGCTGAGGCTGGGCAGGCACCCAGGCTTTGGGGTTGTCTCTCTGTAGACTGTAAGCTTCAGGTCTCAAGGACTGCCACTTCAGGCTTGAAACTGGGAAATTTTTATCTCTAGCCTTCTTAAATCTTTTTGCAGTGAGAGATTTCAAGTAAAATGTGTTTCTGCACACTTTTCCTGAGAAGGCAGATTTACATATGCATTAGGTTCATTTTATCAGAATACACACACAGCAATGACACATCTCATTGACAATGTGCTGTCTGATGGATAACTCCATACAAAACACATATTCGAAAGGAAAATAGGAGGAGGAATAGGATTAAGAGTCTGTACAGAATTGACATCATGTTTTGTGAAGATGAACGTTGGGAATGTCTTGCCCTGGTTCACATTTTTGGATTATTCAAAGATCCAGCAAGTGTTTTGCAAGTGTAAGACATTCATTGGTGTGCAGCATCATCATAAATTACCAGAACCAAGTTCACCCACACCTGACAGCATTATGTGATTTATTTAATAAGATGAAAAAAAAAAAAAAAAAAAAAAAAAAAAAAAAAAAAAAAAAAAAAAAAAAGTTACTTGGATTTTGCCTGTTTCTGCAGACTTTGATTTTCATTGCCACACTTCCATATTTGGATTAATTCTATGTCCAGACAGAGAAGTTTTTGTCTTTCAAAGCTGGGTAGAAGTATTTAAATAGTGTTTTCAATTGAATCCTGGGACATGTGGGAACAACTGTGTTTCATTTCCAGGGGTACTGTGTCTTCCTGCGTGTCTCCTACCAGGCTGGGATTGGGTGTGTTGCTTGGCTGGAGGGAAGTGGGAGGGGACCCAGCACAACTTTGACCATGGTGACCACCTGTCAGTTTTGTAGGACGTCAGTGACTAAAACAAGTGGAAGATTTTGAATGCTGAAGTGTATGTGCTTACATTTCTGCAAGAGGAATGAACTTATACTGCCAGCCATCCTCACTGCACTGCACAGGTTTCTTCTCACTTTCCCTATTTTCTTGCTTTCTGTTTCTCAACTGCAAAGATTATTAATAATTTAAAATAAAGCGGCCCTGACCCAAGTGACATGGTTCCTTCTGTAGGTCCATGGAAAAAGGAATATTTAATTAAAAAGAAATGTAACCATAATGCAGTGTTATTTCTAGCAGAAGGTGGTGTGCATTGCTTCTGGGATTTACCACCAGCACCAAGGATAGACAGGGGCATCAACACTTCCAAAGTAAAGAGCTGCAACCCTGAAAAGTTGTGGCATCAAGCTCAGTTACCACTTCAGGTTTTTCTGTACGTCTGATCAGGGTGACATTCTCAGTGGACTATCATTCATTTTTTAGCTGAAGAGAGATGCTAGTCATCCTGTGCAAAATCTACAGAATGGAAATTTCTGATTTCATATGGACCCCGGATCTCTGCTGTGTGATACTGACATTTTCTGCAGAGCTAACGCTGGTCACACTCTGGTCAGTGACTTCAGTTGCTGCAAATGACCTGAGCTAGGATTTCCCTGCTCGGTTCTCATGGCTCTAAGTGAAACCTCATGCAGAAATGTGCTCCAGTACAATTTTCTCTTGGGAGTGAGAAATGTTTGGAGTGTTCATTCAATGCCTTGGTGAGATGGTACATATCTTTAAATTTCTACCTCAGATTTCCCCTCTATAAAACGTGACACTAACACCGTCTTTGTGGCTTTCAAGGAGTTTTCTAAGAATCTGTCAACAAATGTCGGTGATCCTCTAAGGAGTACCCTGTGAAAAGATACTATGATTTATTGACTTTCTTCCTGGCCCACTCTCTACCATCCACCCACCCCTGGAATCCCTTAGAAATAAGGTGCTGGCACCATAGTTTTAAATTACACTGGCACTGTTTATGCAAAGCCAAGAACTTGGGCACCCAGCTATTAATATATATGTGTATATAAGGGATGACCTGGTTTTCATGGGAAAGGTGGCAAGCTGTGTACTAAGCAGGCAAATTTTGGCAATTATGAAACTACCTTTTTACAGATGAGTAGAAATAGGGACCTGCCTAAACAAACCCAGCTAAAATGGGTCTGGAGTGTTGGCCGTATTTGAAATATGTGCAATTCTTGGATGCTGTGCAAAGCCCTATTAGCCCACTAGGGATCTGGAGGACTTCCAAGGCTAGACAACCATGGTAGCAAAATGCTCCATGTACTTCATACCCTGGGGAGGTGGCAAGAACAAACAAAAACTACAGATATTGCTCATGTCAGTCACCACATGCTGGAAAGGGCTATGACCTCATCACTAGAAGCACTTAAGGAACTGCACAGCTTTGATTAGGACTTGCTGTTTCTGCTTTAGGGGTTGTGGGCAATAGCATAGCAGTGGCTGGCTTCAGGGTAGGACTCATTGTCATCAGTATGTCTCCAAAAATGAGCTCTAATTTCATATTCATCATCAATGAATAGGTGGGATCTGCATAAATGTTGCTCCCAAAAAACCTGGGGTGATGCTCTATGGGGTGCTGTAACCAGCAGCAGCATTTGTTGACACCTGTTCTGTGCTGCTCTTTGGAGCAGTGGAAAATGAAATTATCTTCATGCCTCTTATAAGATACAGCCTTGATTTATAGGTGGTGCTATTACCTATCTATCTTCCTCTATAATACATTTTTAAAAGCCTGTATATGACTTCACCTTGGTCTCTGCTGCTTGTAGGCACTAGTCAGAAGAGAGCTTCCTCCTTGTTATTGTCAAGTTGATTCTAGAAACAGCAACCTTTTCTAAGCAAAATCACAGTCTCACCAGCTAAATGGGGATTTAACAGTAAATGTTTAGTTTCTGACTGTATGGGAGACTTGCATATAACTGGCTGACCTGGCTTGTCTAGGAAATCAGCCATGCATTTATGGGTCCTCTTGCTTTGGAGAAGATGTCAAAACAATCGTAACCCATTAAAGACAGCCAAATATACCTTGAGGTTAACTTACACAATCATGATGAGTATGAGGATTTCCAAAATTGTTTGGCAGTTGTCCTCTTTATGTTGCCAACCATTGATGTTCACAGCATAAAAGCAGGTTATTATTCAGCCAGAACCCCTGTGCAATCAATCAGTGATACAGTCTATCAAATGTCTCAGTCAGCCTGTAGTCATTGCAATCTTTTTTTTTTTTTTTTTTTTTCCTTTGTAGACGTTTGGGATGACTCAATTTTTCTAATCTTGTAGCATTCTCTCTGTCTTTAGAGGGGAATTTGTAATTGTTGAATTATTCTTGGCCATCCTTCATTCGGAATTTATGTTGTAATTTCAACAAAACCTAGACCTTGTAAGGCAGTTTTCATCTTTTTCAAGGCTGCTTCTATTTCTTGAAATGCTGGAGGGTTTCCAATTATTCCTTCTGGTCGCTTTGGATGTGAATTGTTATAGAGCATCCCAGAGTCGTGGTTCAACATTGTTAAGCTTATCAATATAAATATAATGTTAAACCTGTTTTAGATAATTGAGGCTAGGTGTGAAAATGTGACCAATTTATGCATAAATTGGTCCTACACTTCTCTTTTTTCAGTTATCAGAAAGAATCTCATCATGAACAGGTTTCAGACTGTTCCTTGTCAGGGCTTCTTCTATACCTGTTAACGGTTGATTAGGTTGTTATATCACATTTCAGTACCTGCTTAACCTGATGCCAGTCAACTGTGCAAACAAAATTCATTAAGGCAAACAGAAGTCTCTGATCTGGAATTGTAAGGCAAAAAGGCAAAAAAAAAAAAAAAAAAAAAAAAAGATCCATTGGCTACTACTGTACGAAACAATGAAATCTTATAAATCCACATATTGAATGAGCACTCGTTTTTAAGTAAAACTGAAAATGAGGAATGAGGTAACAAGCAGAGGAGCCTTTATACCAACCAGTTCATGCCTGCTTGTGTGTGAAAGTTTCTTTTCCAGCCACATGTGTTTGGAAATGGCAATTTCAGGGGGCAGCTAAATACTGTAGACTCACTGGTTTATGTCCTGTTTCCAATAGGTGTTTGCCATAGCATTTCTTAGAGCAGACTATCTTTTTCACCATGCTTATTGTGTTCATAGGAGTCCCATTTGTAGCCTATCATTATGATGAAGTTTTAAATTACATTGGGACCTTGCTGAAGGACCATCCTGTAGGAACAGGGAGAGGGCTTATCCAGTCTGCTCAGCCCTGACTTAGCTTGACTGCTCCCTTACTCATGTTGACCTGAGCAGCTCATTGAGAGCTTGGGTAGCCACAGGCAGCACTGCTGTGCCCACACCAGGGCACTGGGATGCAGAGGGGCAGCAGCCAGGAGGGCCTGGCCCTGGACTTCCAGGTTTTGGGCAGGGACACAGAGCACCCCAGAGGGATTGGTGAGGGGGGAGGGAGAAAGGGATTTACCCAGTAAATTTATGCTTTTGTGAATGTTATGAATAAGTGGGTTGGAGCAGGAGAAATATTGCATTCAAACATATTATTTCTAGATTTCTTTAGTGAGTGTGTTTACAGCAAGGCAAATGCTTTGGAAAACTTCTTCACATACTTATCCAGTGCCTGCTTTGGACTTACAGTTTGAGGCATGTCAATAACTTTTTCTTTTAAAGTGTGTTTTATTCTGGTAATGTCTAGTCTTTTGATTTAATATATAAAAAGAATGCCATCTTAGTATTAACTGTAACAGATACAGAGTGGATTGTGAAAGAGAGGGGGTCCCTACTTACTAAATATGTAAATCCACATGAAAAGGATGGAATTGCTCCCTCTTACAAGAGAATCACAACAGTAAATTGTCCCTTGTTGGAATATATCTATATCCCCTCTAACTTTGAAGAAGAGGGAACTGGGATTAAATTTGTCTTGATTCTAAAACATCTATAGTAAAATATCAAATAAGCCAGATTCTCAAACATTTCCTGTTCCTTTAGAACTATTCTGTTAAGAGCTTAGCATGTTTTAATGAATTGTGCTGAAGGGTATTTTTACCTGCTCCCTAATAGCAGGATTTTTTGGACAAGAGACAAGATCCTTTAGAAATATGACTGCTACTGGGTATGTTTTGGTGGCTATGATAAAATTCAAGAGCGGAATGTTGGTTTGCATAGCTCTATTTAGGTAAGTGATCCCATGCCTAATCAATTTCAGCATCACTGTTTTGCACACTGCATACATGCTGAAACCCAGGGGCATTGTTTCAAAGTCAGGATTTCATACTGGGTTGGATATTTGGCCCATGTAGTTTAAGAAAACAGAGAATCTGGTGATAAGCATTTAATAGCAATATAAAAATAAAACCCAATAAAAATAATGAGAATTATATTTCTATTGGGAGAACATTAAAGTCATAATGGTGCAAATGGGCTTTGGATAATTGATAATACCAATGCAGAAAATTATTTTCAGTTCCCCCTCCTTTGCAGTAAAATACAGCTGCATTTAAAAAGGAGGGAAGAGGGGGGGTTTTGTTTGTTTGTTTGTTTTGTTGTTGTTCTATTGGAGAAAAGGGGGCTTTGACCACATAGTAAACCTCAAAGCCACATTGAGAATGAACATCTTAGTTTGCTGTGTTGGCATCTAGACAGAAGAATGACTGGTTCTACCCTGGGAAATGTGGGATCATGAAAGTAAGTTGCCTCTTGTCTACAACCTTGCTGATCACTGCAATGCCAAGTAAAGGAGAATCATTCTTAATCTGTGGTGTTACTGAACTAGTGTCTTGCTGCAGTTCTGCTGCATTTGCTGATTTGCATTGGGTCTTTCTGCAGTCACTACGTCTTACTGCCTTTGGCAACAGTGCCCAGAGCCCTGGTGAAGAGGGAAAGGAGGCTGGGCCTTTTCTCTCCTGCCAGCAGAGAAAGTTACATGGCTTCATCTATTTACCTCTTGGACAGCAATGTAAAGGTTTTGTGGGAGGGTGAGATAAAGGACCTTCTTGTCCTCTATTTGATGTCACTGGTTTAACACCATGACTTGCTGAGGTTATTAACCTGTCTACATCCAGTTGCTAACACCAATTAATGAGGATTCACCATGTATGGCATCTTGAAGCATCTTCATTTACAAAGAAAAAACTTCTATTTGGGTTCATGGATGATGAGGTAGACATGCATGATTTTGTCCTAGTTGGGCTTACATGACAGCCAACCCATTGCACAGATTCCATGTGGTACATCTGTCTTCATCATAAAGCACCAAAATGCAAAGTAGGAAATTTGACTAATGAGAGAATGTTTCAAAGTTTATGAGAGAATAATATTTTTGTGCTCACAGAGTAAGTGTAGACTGAAGTGGGCAAGCTCTTACACAGCCATGGATTAATGCAAAACAAGAGCAGGTGGCAGAAGTGCCAAAGCAAAATATACCCTATAAACAAAATGATCAAGAAAGAAATTTCATCCAGGCCAGCTGGACTGGTCAGCTAGTCAGTCCATGAGGGACGATGTTCTTTTGTTCAAGAGCTTGCCAGACTATATTAATCTGGTGGATTTGTAGCTGGAGTCTCTAAGTACTCTGTTTTCCTCAGCAAATATGAGGGAAACCATAAGTCAGCATAGCTGAAATTTTTAAAAAATAGACTTCGATTAAAAAAATAAAATAAAATTCTGCATCTATTTCTAGTGTTGGGACAAAAATCTTATGGTTTCTTTTGATACTTGTTTGGTCTTTCTATGCTTTGGTTTCCTTAATTTGTTAAAAAGGATACCTCTATTTAGTTGCCTAGATTGTTGCACGAATGGTTGTTGCACTGAAACTAAGATAATGTAATATTTATAAAGTATTTTCAGATCATTGAGTAGTAGACAATTTGGAAAACTCTTCTACTGTACTGAATATTAACTAAATCTCTAGTTTCTGTCAAAGAATGTCTTTTCATATTTTAAACAGGGAAGTTTTTGTGGTTTTGTGCTCATGAATCAGTCTGTATTAAGTTGGGTTTCTAATGTAATAAGTTAAAGAAAAGATTGGAAATGTTACTGAGGCGCAGCCACTAACCATAAAATAGGTTAAGAGATGGTGTCCCTGAAAGTGTCACTGTCATGGGGACTCATGACTGTTCACTGGGGTTTTGTTTTTGGTGTTAACAATGTAGATGGGTGTAGATTAAAAAAGTAGAAAAAAGATTGGTCTCACATTCCAGCCTCCCAACTCACTGGTGTTAAAGCCCATCCATTGGATTTAGTTGGTATTAGTAAGGGAATGGCAGTAGACAAGTTAAGGTACCTTTGTTTTTAAAATACATATCCTTTGAGATCAAGCTTCTGCTGGATATGTTACTGGTCAGACTACAGTGGGGTGGGGGTGTTTTTGGCTTGTCTACCACTATTGTCTCTGTTATTACTGCAAGTGTACCCTTTGTGGCTGAAACAGGAAGATATACAGCATGAAAATAACTGTATGTAAGTGGGAACTTCCCATCCTGGAGGGCATACAAGGTAATGATACAGACCAAACAATAAAAGGAAGAAAGACAAGAACAGGTACCTCATGCAAATATCTTGCCATTTACTGGTAACACAAAGTGAGACCTGGTTTCTCCTGATAGCTGCTGGTCAAGCTGCTTAAGGGTAACTTACTTAGTGCTCCTAGAATGGCTGTCAGTAACTGCCCACTAAATGTGATATAAGAGACATGGAGCAATGACATTCTGAAAGGTGAATGTCAAAATAACCTACCAGGTCTCTCTTGTGTCCAGTACAACAGCTGCAGCCTCTGGTGCTACTTTATGGATGTTAAATGGTGGCAAGTGTGGGCTGACAGATAAAGCATGGAATTTCACACAGGGAGAAGTCTGTGCTTGAATCTTATTGCAGCATGTTATCTGACTCCATTGACTGCAGCATGTGACCGAATTAAAGTGAATGATGAAATTATGTACAGTCGTTTTCATAAGCAGAAGTCAGTTACGAAGTGCTTCCAGATGTATGTTTAATGTATTTCTGTTTTATTATGGTGTCTATTTGATGTACATGGTACTGAGTAAGTGGTTAAAAACACTGTGATGTGTACAGAAGCATATTGTACTCAATTTTTTCCAAAAGTGTCAGTGTTGATAAGTAAAAACTGAAATACTGCAATCTAATCAACAGTGCTTTTATGGGCCTATGAGCATAGGTTTTTAACATTTGGGTAACTCTACTGCTTGTAGACATAAAAATAAATGGCCCTAAAATTATTTTAGGATTGTAGGTTTAGTATTGGGAATGAGATAAAGCTAAAAAAATAAATCAGAGTAGAATTATTTCTGGCATCACATCTGCCAGGCCCATCAAGAAATAGATATTTTACATGCCTGCTTCATGGGATTCAGGAAACCTGCATTCTGCTCAGCTGGATTGGTCAGGTGGACTCAAAAAATTTATCTCCTTGGCTCTTTATTTTCTGATATCTTATTTTATGGCCTGCATCCATACCATTCCAGCTTAAGATCCTATCAGGTATCACAAACCATACAGTACCCAGAATGGCCAGTACTTAAACCCTTCAAGTCCAAGTAAAGGAAATATTGTTAGAGAATAGGTGGGTATCACTCTTCTTTCACAGTTTGTAATGGGCAAATGTTCTATGGTGCTGTTATCAGATGCTGTATGTTCCAGGTTTTTGGTACTGGTTAAGACCTAAACCCGACATTTTGACTCTTAAAAATACATGACCGATTTTCTGCAGGAAGAAGGTAAATGTGAAAACCTTAGCCTTATCTGAATTTCAGTTGGGTTTTATGTTTTTCTACCTAACAGTTCTACATTTCATGCATTTGCAGAAGGTGCATTTTCTATGTTTAGCACTGTAGCGTGGGTCGTGGTGGAAGTTACTTGACTCGGTGAGTCCGCACTAATGGACTCTGCCTGCCATCACCAGTGAAACAGATTCTGAGAACAGCAGCTGACCATGGTCCAGGCAGCATGCTCACTCCACAGCAGTATTCCCACAGATGACAGTGAGAAGTTTTCAAAGAGATCAAAGCTCAAAGAATGTGATTTCAGGCAGTGATTAATCTTCTGGTTATTAACATTATTTATTCCTGTAGGGCATGATCATTTCTTATCATTCTGCAGGATGACAGTGCATATTGTTCTCTTCTGTTTTCTTCTTTAAACATCTTTTATTTTTCCAGGTGCCTTGTTGTTTTTCTTTTTTCTCTTCTCCATCTCCCTCAGGGAGCAAATTCTGATTCCTTTCATGAGAACTAACTTTTCACTTTTCCTTATCTAAGATTGTTAACAATTAAGTAGGTAATGTTAACATGTACAGAGTGATAACTGACCCTAATTAGATAAAACAGGCTACAGCAAGTGTGGAAAAAAACAATTTCTCACAGGTATTGTTGTAAGAATTTTTTTTTTTTTTTTTCAGGAAAAAAATCAACAAATAACCATTTGTAGCAAAGTGGTGTATAGAGATTTCTCTGCCACATGGATGAGAACTTAAACTTTTTAAAATAAAAGTTCGTTTTCTAAAGAGTCTGAAATATTAATATAGTGGATGGGCCTAATTAGGTCTAATGGCATAATGGTTTAGGTTCCTGCTCTATATAGATTTGGGTGTTTTTTAAATGCACCTCTTTTAAATTTCTTGTATAAGTAATAGTATCTGAGCTCCGAGTGATGACCATGAAAAGGACAATTAGACTATTTACTTTGATGCAATAATACTTCAAGTGAATGGTGTCTAATTCTTCAATTTTTAAAAGATCCCAAATCTTGGAATGCTGTACCAAGTCATACAAAGTAGTATGTTTGAAGAACACACAGTGGTGTGCACAATGATTCAATTTCTCACAGTGAATAAGCCCTATGATTACAAAAGATTTTAATTTTTTTTTTCTTATGGGAACTCACAAGTTCAATGTTTGTTAATTTGCTTGTAAATTTGAGGTAATTTTCACCAGGATGTTATTCTTAGTACATTATCTATCTGCTTGTAATTCACTAGATGTATTCAATTGTATTTAATATTTTTGCTCTCTTTTGAGAATGGAGAGGAGGGGTAGAGGCAGAGTTGGAGGCAATAATCCCCTCGGGTAAATCACAGCTGGAGATGGGACATCAGAGACATGGACAAAGCTGCTGAGCTGGAAGAGGTCACAGATTAAACCCCCTTTTGGCGCTTAAAGCTGCTCTTGGAAACAAATATGTTTGATCTGTCCAAATTTAGAAGTACGTATTAAGGAATACAGGAGTACCCAGTGAACTGGTTTGGGATGAATGAGGGGGCCACACAGTGATTTGTGACCTTAAACGCTGTGACACCATGTGCTGTAGTTTCTTCTATTGAACCTCTCCACTGTGCCAGAAGGTTTTCTTGTTCACCATGTAGGGCCATATGAAGACTCAGTCCCCTTGAACTCAGTGGACTACTGGGATGAGCAAAATGAATCAATACACAATGCAGTATGAGTTTAATATATTTAAGCTGTACTGAATTTTTAATCAGCTATATATTTATTGTAGTGAAGAGTAACAAATTACAGTACCACTAGCACACAAAAGCTTATGGCATTCCATTATTCTTAATTAATAGGTAAGTGCAAGCCTTTTTTATTTATATTGGAGGAGATCTTGTTACTAATTTGGTTGCAAATGTATCTGTAAAAAGGGGAAAAATGTATATCTATTTATTTTGCTAGTTTAATAATAGAGTACTCATTCTTTCCTTTTAGTTTTTTGATTATTACTTGGTTTGCAATCAAATATTAGCATGCTGGTTTTGCATATATTTCAAAGATGTCCACTCTCTAATAAGGAAAACAAACCTGTTTGTAACAAGCAAACAAACAAAAAACTAATAAAAAGTGTCTGGAATCAGAAATGAACACTGAAAGCAATACTACAAGCACAAGTTCCCTGAGTCCTTTTACCTGGAATCTGGTTCACAAATCTATTGCAGGAATAATCAGTAGATCATGTTGAGAAACACATAAATGCAGATAACATATTATTAGTACATTCAGTGGTCTTTCTTTCCTTTCATGTAGCTACACAACCATGCATAGATCTCAGGTCTTCATTTGGAGCTTTGTTGTTAAATCTGGGGAGGTGAAACTAACTGTGTCGAGTGATTTTTATCCTTTAACAGAATGTAACTATTCCATAATTAGTGACTATGGTCTTAGCATACTTTCTATATTAAGATCACAAAGCTCTTGGGAAAAGCTAAATTGAGTTTCAAAACCAGACATTTATATTTAGTATCTTGAATTTTGGTTTAGGTTCCTAAACAGAAAAAGCCATTCCTATGTAGCATCAGCTGGAAACAGGGAAGCTAACCTCTGAATATTAACTTGCTTCCTTAGATACTAAGGAAGTTTTGGAAGATGTTCTTTAAGATTCCATAAATTAAATTTTAAAAAAATATTTAGATATTTAAAGAAATAAGAAATAAATATAAAGATTTCAGTATTTAATTTTAGTCTTTTTTGTTACAGATAGTTTGAGAGATTTTGATGAATACCATAAGAATGTGCTCTTAACACAACCATGATGGAGACTTGGTGTTTTAGGAGAGAATGGAGGGAGGGACAAGATCTTCTGAAGGTAAGAAGTGGAATCATTTGAATTCTCAAAGATATTTTCTTCAAAGGAAGTTGTGTATACATTTTTTTTTTTTTTGTGACTCTCTTCCAAATGGATATGCAAGTAAAGAGGTGGGGGACTAATTTTGGTTACTAATATATGAAAGTTTGGGCCACAATTTGGGCTTGGAAATTTTATGTTAACAGCGATCACAACTTGGATGTAGATCTTAAAATTCTTAGTCTCCATCTTTGAAACATTTGAATATTTATGCACTGAGTTATAATGATTTTCTATAGGATGCTGTGACCTGTGCTGTGGTAGCTACCTGAAATGGCTGTTCTCAAAACCTGATGTGTTTTTTAAGGCTGTCTTTCTGGGTTGATTTATTTGTACAGAAGCTCATTGCTTGAGAGAAAGGATATACTGCCAGCAATGCTCAGAGGTCATTTGTTTATGGATAAGGAAGTGTGGGGCACTTACTGATTTCAAAAGAAATCCTTAGATATCTTAATCTGTCTCTCCTCCTCTGTGAGGAGTAGATACCTAAGATTACAGTCCCAACAGGGTAGAGCACTATTGTTTGGTTAGAAGAGGCCTGCAAAACCATTTTTTTGTGTGTGGTGATGATGAAGCTTTGCTGGAAGTAACATCACATAAAGCAAACAAAATATGCAGCCCTCTTCCTTTGAGCTTTCCAGGACTTACTTCTTGGAGCGAACTTTAAAATCACTGCAAAACTTGATCAAGACCTGATAATTGAAAAGATGACATAACATAATTTGAGAAGGGTTATATCTTCATGTGCCCCACACTTGTGTAGTTCAAAATAGTACACATCTTATGCCTTTAACTTCAGGTGTGTGTCTTGTCTGGTTCTTGGAAGTGACTGCATAATTGGCAGCCTGTGACATCCCTGTCTGCAAGTGTCTCTCTAAACGCAGTGTATTTCAGCCTTTATCTAGTGATGGCTGTTACCCGAGAGAAGCCCAGGGCCATCTCAAAGGGCTTGTAGCAGCTAATTGTGCCTGTTAGGACTAGCAATTAGCTGGGGATCTCTCCACTAGGCAGCTCCGACACACAGTAGCTTTCAGCTCTTTTCACTTCCTTTCAGTTAACTCGCTGTGCCGAGCAGAGGCGACAGGGACAGGTAGGCAAGTGTGCTGCTGTGCTTGGAAAGGAAGAGGAGGGATGCTTGCAGGACCACTGGGGAAAAAATAGACACTGGGTTTTATTAACACACCCAAACATGACCTGATTATTACAGAAACAAAGCAGCCAGAGACCCATCCCTCATTTATGGGTGTTGGAAGCCGGACCGCTTGCACAGGCTACACTTCAGCTTTAAGAAAACAATAAAATCTAATTACGTATAGGTCATAAAAAAAGATCACATACATATGGTTGTTACTGGTTACCATGGTGCAAACAATGGTTTCAATGGAAACCTGAAGCAGAACATCAAAGAATTAAGATAATAAATCAGTTTCATTGAATAATAAAGCTTTGCACTTACCCATTAATTAAGGATAATCGTATGCCATAAGCTTTTGTGTGCTAGAAGTAATGTGTTACTCTTTACCGTAAATATATAGATGATTAAAAATTCAATACACCTTACAGGTAGCAAATTCATACTGTCCTCTGTATATATTACAAAAGAAAGATGTAAGCCTTCTTATTACACAATTTATTTTTTTTTTATTAGGATAGAGCATTTCAATTATCCACCAGAATTTGTGGTTTTGATAGCAAAAGGAAGACTTGTGAAAATCTTTAAACATTGATGACATAATTCAAGGATATCTACACATGTTCAAAATATAGGCTGGGCTTGTCTGTTATATCTCGTTTCCAACAGAGAATTGAGACACAGAGTATAACGCAACACACCATAACACGATACACCCTGATCTTGTATTGACCCTTTCACTTGAAACATCTTTAGGTGCTTTATAATCCCTAACAAATGTACCTTAAAATCCTATTGAACTGTGTAGGCACTTGAGAACAAATATCTTCAGACCAGAAATAGCATCTGATTCTCAGACTAAACGAGAGACAATGCCAGAGCCACAGGGTGTGTAGACTAAAGGACATGAAGGCTTTTGCCTCCTCCTGTGATCCAAGGACAGAGAGAAAATCTGGGGAGCCAGCACAAGGCATCAGACCTGTAGGGTTTATTCCTTTTCTCAAATGAGCAGAAAGGAAACATAGGAAACAGTTTTAAAATCACATCATTAAACCCCTATCCCTCTGAGGACTTTTCTTCTCTTGATGTCTGAAGTGGTGTTTGCAGGACAAATTCTCAGATGGGAAGAATAGTTTCAGACTAAAAGGGTGGTGGGTGCACACTGCATGGGCCCCAAATTCAACTCTCTGGGCTCTTGCCCAGTGCTTCGTGGGACAACCCAGTTCCCTGTCATGGAAAAAAATCTTCAAAAGCATGAACAAACCATTTTTCTTAATGTTAGAATGGAAACAATGAAGGTCTGGGTTTCCACCCCACCACACCATTATGTAAAAAGTTATGCATTTGCCTTTAATTCCCTGCTGTCTCTCTCAAATAATGCCTCACCATTTTTAAGTTCATGTTTTCAGCTGACAAATACGCATTTTTAAAAATTGTATTTTAGGGAAAATACTGAATAAGTGGAGGCCCACAATACATCAGTGGTAAAACCATCTCAGGTTGCCTACTGTAAAATACATAGAGCTGGTAAATAATGGGCTGACCAGCTCACCAGGCAGAGCACTGGCATTTCAGCTCTGAGATCACAGTTTGAGTCCAACTTGAAGCAATAAGAAAAATTAATTTAGTGATCTGAGTTCAGCTCCTCTCGCACAAAGCCATCATACATAATTCAGTAGAATTTTTTACTATTTACTCTAACAGCCTCTGCTTAGAAATGTAGCTTCGTTTACATGCAGCTTGAATTTTCTTGTAGACCTAACGAGGGGAATTCCTGTTTGCTGCAGACTGAGAATAGAGCCAGGGCAGTGTGAGAGGAACTTGTGCAGCAAACAGCACACTGGCCCTTGCCAGAAGGCAGGGAAACAGCAATACTTTAAAGCTTATCAATACATAAATGGATGTTTCCCAGAGTATTAACCCCAATTGCAGAAAGGTACCCTGAAGTGTTTAAAACGTGCACAATGCAAAGAGCCAGAGAAAGCCTTTTGTCAGTTTTCAAAGATGAGCTGGAAAAAAATTTTTTTGAAGAGAAACAAATCCAAATCCTCCAAACCAAACTTAAGTGTTAAACATGACCTTTGGATTTAAGAACCACAAATTTTCACAGGAAGTTGAAAACACACTGGATGGAGAAACTAAAGAACAGCAGGAACAGATGCCATTATTTGGCACACAGTGGGGAGAGAAGCACAGAAAAGGCAGTCTCTGCAGAAGACGTTTCCCTTTAACTCTCTTTGTTTTCTCTTAGGGAGATAAGGGTAGGCACCGCGTGAGATTTTCTCCTTACATCAAAAGGCTTGGGGAGGATGGGTAAGAGGAAGTTTAGAAATATTTTAAGATCATGCTCATAAAAATTTTCAGTTATCTGGTTTACAGTTTAAGATGGTTTCATTTGTCAGGAGGGGGAAATGCTGAGCAGAGCGCCTTGGAGGAATTTCTTTAACTGCAACAGCCACTTTCTATCAGGGAAGGAAAGACCTGGGGAAGGGAATGAATAGTTTGAAATCTTTGTTAATTAGAGGTGTGTATTTATGAAGAAAGTACATGTAAAATTCACTGCACTGCCAGTTCACAGGGCAGGATGAGCGTGGTTCCCAAAGGATAAGCTGCTGGGGCTGCAGGGAACTGGTGCAGAGGTAACACAGAAACAAATGCCATTTTCTCACCTGTCTGGTACATAGTCCTGAACTGAGATGCAGCATCCATTGTAGCTTCATTCAGTTTCTGTATTGTTAGGGGCATGAGACAGAAGTGAAAAGCATGCCTTGTGGTTTCTGGGACTGTTGCATCCTTTGAATCATGTGAGCTGATGTCCACTTTGACTGCTGTGAATAGAGCAAGCACCCCTACCATGTGCCCATGAAAGCCAAAGAAGGGAAATTAATTGATTTTTTTATTTCTAAACTATTAGACAATAGCAGACTTGAGACCAATTGTAATAAATGGTATCAGCAAGATGGACAGAGGAATCATTTGAAGAAATCACAAGTCACTAATTTTGTCTAACCTAGTCCACTTTGTGACCCTTGGTATACATGTAAGAGGTTCAGTACTTTTGCCAGGAGCCTGATGAACCTGTCTTACAGAAGTCTCTGTTTAGAGACAGTGGGATCAAAGAATCACTAATTAGTGGCATTTCTTTGGGGCAAAGGAGGGAGAGATTATTACTATGCTTTCACTTCAGAAGAGAACACTTATGTATGGCAGTAGCTTATCTTTGCCAATACTTTCAGTAAACCAATTAAAGTTTTAATGATCCTATAAGCATTCCTAGTTCAAAACAAAGCACTAGGAAGTGAAAATAAATTGTTGGGGACAGGAGGAAGAAGAATAATTTTTAAAAAGGGATATGGTGCATATCAACAAAGCATCAATCAGTTTGTGCATTTGGTCGTTATTAAGACTCCTCACTTTCTAAATTCCTGAAGCTTCAGAGGTGAAACCAGTGATATTACTGACAAGGTCTCAAATGTTTAACTTTGGAGTTCCTATTTTTGTTGTACCCATGACTTACAAATTGGGGTGTTCTAAATGTCATTGTGAAATCAAGCAGTAAGACATCTATACTTAGCAAAAGATCTGGCAAACTCTTCATTAGAAAGGAATAAGCAGTCATAAGCTGCATTATTTCTTGAGGGCATTTCCTTTAACTTTATCATCTGTCGCCGAGATAAGACTCTTTACTGAAATTACACTTTGTGTTTTCCTAATTTTTTCTCTGAACAAAACTACCTTCAATGGGTGCAGGTGAAAAGATGTGGGTCTCAGAGGAGTCTGCCAAAGGTATGCACACCAGATAGCTTTGAGTATGTACATTAGGTAAACACATGTTTCTTTGTCCTTTCATGGAGCTAACTGGAAAATATTTCTTGCTTTGAGGCTGTAAAACACTTAAGTGCTTATATTTAGGCACATGAAGCCCTATTGAAATTTGTAGAGTTATTTATTTGCTTGAAGTTTTGAAATGCAACTAAAGTGAACTGGGATGCAATGTGAGTCAGAAACTACATAGACTTTCTGCAGTCTGCCCTACAGCACTTGTTTTCTTCCTCATGAGGTGTTAAATCCTATAAATATTTATGCATACATAGCAAATTTTTACATGGCATTTAAAAAGCAACTCAATTTTTGTCACCCATCTAGGAGTTTAAGACTTCTAACTTAGGAAGAGGTCAGTTGTGGTAGCAGCCCAAGTGGTAAATGTCTCTAGGGAGCAATGCCTGTGTGAGATGCCAAAGGTTAGTTGTCAGTGTAATCTGTGCTAAAATCCTTTAAGTTATTTTTTGTGTATCCTCTTACTTTAAGTAAATGCATAGTCCATTGGTTGTCATTTGCATGACAATCTTTTATGTCTCTGGCGGTGTAAAAAATGATAATATGTGCCTTAATGTCACAGACAGGGCACCTTAGCACTGCCTTAAATGTAAATAAGAATTGGTCTTTTAAAATTTATTGGTAGAGTGGCATATGTAGAGATAAGCAAAAATATTACAGCAAGTAAAAGGACAATTTGCAGAAGAGAATCTTGAGCATGTTTCTCTTTTGTAGACAAGACTTATTCCATGATTGAAAATACAACTGAAACAAGTAAAGCCATTTTGTTCCAGGTAAAAATATTTTTGTCAGTAGTTTGTAATTTCCTAGATTTGCCTCAAGTCAAAACTGTTTGAAAATCACAAACGTTGGAAGCTTCTTGTGTTTAATGTAGACTGATGCCTTTTTGTCATTTGAGGGAAGAAAAAAAAAACCAAAATGACAATGGAAGCTATTTTGCTAATGTTTTTATCTATTCTGTGACTGACAGCAATAATACATAACAGTTCCATTGACATTGCATCCTGTCCAATGGACCCAGTGACCTGAGTCAATGTCAGCTGAAATGCCTCGTACATCATAAACATACATGAATTCTCACAGATCCATTATCCTTCCGCCTGGTCCAGGAGTGCCAGGGATCCAATACTGAGGCAACGGGAGTTTGCATTCTTTTTCTTTAGTTTATAGTTTCTTGCACATGATGAAGGAGCAACTCCATACTTGGTAGAATGTAACTGGGGACCCCTACACATTTTGTGAATATATGAATGATAATGATGTCAATAGTCATTCAGATACTAGGCTGATAAGAGTGCGGTATAAAAACCCAGATAAACACCTCATACCTTGTCAGGAGAGCCTACAAACCTGATATGTCATTCTGTCTTATTGTGCAAGAATACATGAATCATAATATTCCTATTAACATTGTACAAAGTCTGCAGTAGTTTAAGATGGCATCCAATTACAGTACAACTTTTATAAAAATACGGACATTTAGCATGTGCCCTGCTGTGATTTCATTGCCACTAAAGCAAAGGGAACCTGAATGAAAAATATTTCAAGGTTTTCTGTTGGTCCCTCTTACCAGTACACTGCAAGAGTATATATTTATTTTACTACCAAGCCTGTTTAGCAGTAAAACTGTAGGAAATTGAATATACACTTACTGTATAAAAATGATATGCTTGGTTAGTGATACTTTAGAAGAAATAAGTGCATCAATCATAGAATAGCAAGTTGTCAAGGCTTTGTATGTGGGAAAAACACAGAACAAAGAAAGTATTGCATGTTGGGCACCTTTTGTACAAAAGTTTGTACCAAACTTGATTTACAATAAACCCTCCCCTTCCACTTCTGTCCCAGATTCTCTTAAAGAAACATTTAAAGAAATCTGAGCAAACTATCATGCTCTCTGGTCTGACATGTGTAATTACAAGAGCATCTTCACTGAGAGTTTTCTGTTTGGTTGATTTAAAGAAAAAAAAAAAAAGGTGGATCTTCCTAATGGTGTTTTGTCATTCAGGCTCAGAAGTTAATGAGAAGAAGATGACTTGGTAATTAGCCTGGTTTAGATAGGGCCAGATCCTTGACATGAAGCAGAACCTGAACTCAGACCCTTATTTGGAATGCAAAAAGTTCTCTGGGCAAGCTTCTCCACAGAGTTTTGGTATAAGAAGTACTCTGGCCCCAGAAGGAGGGCTTTGAGATGTGCATTGCAGGCATCATTTTTGTTCAGTGGTTCTCCTGGGCACATTGGCCATACTCAGTTTCCCATCAGAGACCTCCACGAGTTGCTGAACTGACAAAAAAAGTACACAATGCCCAGGTTTTCTTGACAGCAAGTGAAAACCTACAGGTTAAAGCTGCCACAAAGCAACCTATTTGTATGGACTTGAATCCTGATCCTGATCCAGACCCAGTATGATACGCAGCCTGTTTCTGCCCAAATGCAAACTCAAATTCCCCATTATGGAGAAGTGTAATACTACAGCTGGTAGAGAGATTCCTGGGTTTCCAGCTCAGCATCTGGAAAGACCTTCATGTTTTTACAATGAGGTTAATATTGGCGCTAAATTTCCTAATACCATGCAACCTATTTACAGCCCGGTGTGAACTCCCAGTGAGTGTTTTGTTACATTGTAAACTGATTTTGCAAAACTGTAAAGTCTTGTGCACTCCAAAATTTCTGGACACAATCCAAGTTCCTTACAATAATCCTAGCTGAGACACCATGAGCCCTTTCTGAAAATCTCAATAGCTTGGGAAATAAATCTATGTACAGTTGATGAGTTCTTTCTGATGTTACAGATATTATGGAAACACATCATGGATGTGTCTACAGTCAAGCCTCATTGGATGGCTACATTGGAGGGAAGCCCTGGACAAAGGAAACAACACAGTGTCATCCTGCTGTACACGCAGCACAGTGATCACTTGTTGAGGCTCACCAGAACAGTCAAACTCTAGAAGGTGAGAGGTCCCTGTATTTCCATCATAGAGGACATTGTTCTTTCCAACTGTAGGAGGACTGAGTGAGGAATTGCCTAAGGGCAGTGAGTTTGATTACACATCTGCATGGAAGTCAGACTTTTTATTTTTAAGTATGCAATGAAGCATGTGCTGTTTTAAATTAATTTCTGGGAGATTCGATTTTAATTATAGAATTCTAGCTAACTCTTTTTCACAGATAGTGTGCCAAGCTTAGAGTCTGGGACAAGTTCTGAAATACCTTAAAGCCTCAAAATCCAGTTCTGTGAGTTCAGAAAACATCACCAGGAAGTACCAGCTGTAGAAAGCAGCTCAGAGGAGGAGTCTGTACTTAGGAAATACACCAATGGGGCTGTACTCCAGCCTAGTTCTGTGAGGGGAACCTTAGAGGTATGTTTATCCAGGGATGGGATCTCAGCACTGTATCCTGATGGATGTTAAGCAAGGAGAAGCACAGACAAAACGTGAGGCTTACTATCAGCTCTCTCTCCTGCTCCTCAGTTAGAAATCCGCTGAATGAACATCACTGGTTCCAATGAGCAAGAGACTAGGGAAAATCAGAGGTGCCAGAGGGGAAGATAAATGAGTAAATACTAAAAAAGTTGCTAAAAATATGAAGTGCCAACAGCAAGTCATATAATATACAACGCTTTTCATTCTGGGACAATACGGAACGATTCAGAAGTGGTACTGAAGGCAGTCTGCAGTACAGGCACTTGTCAGATGGCAAGTAGCATTTTTCATGTTAATGGAAGAAGCATATTGTGTTCAAACACTTCAGACTCAATCCTGTTCTTAGAAAAAGTACCCTGGGATTTCTAGTGAGCACAAGGAGAAAATCAGGTTTCAGCTACTGAAAACTCAGCAAAGATATCCAAATAGGACTCAGCTTATCTACCTAAAAAGTTTGAAAGGTGCAGATAACTTTGCCTAGATGCAGACATTTTTTTTCAGGTCTTCTAGCTATTTCTGATGTGACCTATTACATTTTGTTTGTTGCTTGCCTTTCTGTAGAGATAGGTTGCTATTCAGATACATTTCTTTTCTTTGTTATCAGGGCTGATGTGATAAAAACAGGAGAGAAACAAGAAGATACAGGAAGAATCTCCAGAAAGTGCTTCCACACTGCAAAAGGTTGGCACAAAAGAATAGAAGACAGGGCAAGTACTGGACCTCTACTGAGGACTGGTGTAAGATATTATCCATCAAATGCTTCAAACTAACTGATCCAATCTCTCCTGTTCTGAGTTTATAGGCTGTGGTATTACTTCTGAGTCAGTCCAGGCACCAAACTATGCTGTAGAATTAGTCAAAGGCAATACATTAATAGTATAAATGTTGCAGGAGGTGAACGCAATTGCTTGAAATGCTATTGATGGCATTACTTATTTATTTAGTAGACAGAATTTAGAATGGGAATAAGGATTTGTCTGTCACCATCACATCAGCCATCAGTTCAGCACTGCCCTAGGCAATGAGTATGCTGTTACTAATTTTAGTTTGTTTTGTTGTCATTCAGTCCAGATAATTTTTGAGGTTCATTTAGCTGCTGTAATAAAAAAGAAAGGCAGAAATACTGTGTACTGGCAAGGGAGGGTACTCAGAAACCCACTCCTCAAATCACAATCTCTTTAGTTTTCACTAGTGACATGACAGTGAGTTAGTTATTTCCTTCAGAGGAGAAAGAATTTGACTTCTATTCATGACTTGGTGCTTTCTCTTGGAGGACTAACATCACAGCCACATCCTGCAGACAGCATCACATTTGCACTGCCTTCAGAAAGAGCACTTTGAGCACTGGAAAGTTTGTACTTAAATGGAGGAGAATGAGAGAAAACGTACTAGAGATACTCAAAATAATGACTGAGGATGAGTGACTTGCTGTTCTCCATGTAGACTTTAAATGCCATCATTAAAATTAACTGGGTAGTGGACTGGTGAAAGGAGGGGTTGCCTTTGCTCAACTTTTGAATAAACTCTGCAGTTCACTTCCATGGGAAAGTGAGTCAGAATTTTCTGAAAATTTTAAAAAGGCTCTACCTGTCTGTTCCTGCCTTATCCACATGGTGTTTAGAGCCTAGTGGACAGAAGTACCTAGGCTGACACAGGAGGTCACTTCCAGCTCACGGTGGCTTTGAGGCACAAATTATTCACCTGCTGAGGTAAAACTTTGTTCTTCCCAGTACCTTTCCTGTATTGTCACTACTTTACAGTTAAGTGTCTGTAAATCCCTCAGCTGCCCTGCCCCCACTGCCTTTGATGTAGCTGAGAAGGGATATATCCATTTTACAAATGATAAATGTGTGAGGCACTGAAATTAAGCCACTGACCAATGGATAACCATTAGGTGAAATAGGCTTGAAAAAGGACCACAGGAACTTGGAAGCCAATCTCCTTCTCACAGCACATACGTGAATTTTCTTTCCCTAATATTTCCAAGGGTGAGAGCTTGCAAAAGAATATGATTTTGTATGTGCAAAATACACCTAGTACAGGCCCCTGCTAGCATCAAGCAAACATCCCAAGATAGCTCTGAACAAGCAGGCTCTTCAAATAAGGGATAGCAATGTCTGCAGCATCCAGGAAAGTAGCCAACATGGACTGCCCTCCTCTGCTGCCTCCAGGGCTTCAGGGAGACCAGAGCCAGGCTTTTGTGGCACTGCATCAGTCTCTGTGGATGCACCCAAATCTGCACTGCTCTGCAGCCAGAAGCTCCCAGAAGCAGCAGGACATGTGTGTGGAAAGGGCAACATTTATTTTGTACTAGTACAGCTACAGCTTTACTTATGTTGAGGAGTTTTGATTTCATTTCATGCCAATGATGCATTGAAAAAAACCCAAGCTTTTAGACAAGAAAGGCTTAGCTGACAGTGCAGCTTGCAGAGGAATTTTTTTCTGGTCTTTCCTCAGCAGCTCCCCACTCAGGACAATCAGGAAGAATACTGCACACGGGAACAGCAGGAGAATTAAAAGCAAACCAGGCTGGAACTGTTGAGGTTTCTCAGTGCTGTAAAACTAAGTCAGAAACCTCATCTAGAAAACATGTTAACACCTAAGAGCTGCTTTGCATTCATTTAAAAGCCCCTGGAAGGACAGACTCTGAACCTTCTAGGTCCAAAGAGCTAGCAAGGTGCATTTCCTTTACTCGTTGCACAGTGACAGGGACCACCAGAGGTGCTGCATTGTGTAGCTATAAGACATTTGCCACGGTCTGAGATGGAAATCCTACCTGGTATAATTATCTTGTATTAAAATAGATGAAGTTTTGATATGGCAGTATAAAATGTTGTACATTACATTAGCCACAGAACAGGATATTCATCTTTAATTTGTAGACTTCATAACTTTGTTTGCATTCACTAGAAGAGAACTTCTGTACATTCCTGAAAAATGACATCTTGCATGAAAAGACTTAACAAAAGCCACCGTGCTGATAATTTTCCAGTGGATCAGGGAGGACAGATCTTTCTGTGGTTTCACAGACATGGACCTTGCCTTTATCATTTTCAACTAAATTGTAATGCTGTCGTGGCTGCACATTAAAGGAAGTTTCTCTTGATGAACTATTTTACTCAGTCATGTGAAACTTGATTTATTCTCTTGGACCAAACATAAAAAAGAGAAAAAACTTCATTGGGGAAGTTTGTTCTCTTGGCAAAACACACATAGCAAATGTTTCAGGAATAGTTATATGAATTTATTAAGTTTTTATCTGCTGCTGCTTGCAGCATCTCAAAATTTTTGAAGGCTGTTTGTGGGGTTATACCTTGAGATCTTAGAAACTGAAGGTAGGGGAATGAGTAATGTGTGTGGAGGAAGGCAGTTATATACTGTCATTGATTACTTACAACACTGAGGAGTGGAGGACTTCTCAGAGGACTTTGGCAGAAGAGTGAATGATGCATGTGCTGCTGGCTGGTTCCTGGATGGTGCTAAAGAATTCCCTTTAAATAATAAAATCTTAATCTGATTACTTCTGTATTTTTGAAATCCTCTCTGGAGTGACCTGAGATTTCCAACAGGTAAGCCTGATGTAAGCACCTACAGAGGGAGCGTAAACTTGTATTAGAGGTACCTTTACTCCACCAGACAAAAATTTAACAAATCCCTGTGGCTGAAAGCTGAATCTTCACTAATTCGGAGAAGAAAAAAAAACAAAAGCAAACAAACAAACAAACAAACAAACAAAAACAAAAAAAAAAGATTTTTTTAAGATCAAGAGTCTTTCCAAACTCATGAGCTGCTCCTGTAGTTGTTCCCAGACTGCTTCTGCTCTGTGGTTGAGACAGATTAGAGATATGCTATACCCCAGAATAAATGGAATATCCTGCTCAGTTTACATGTTGGCACTTACAAACACTTGTAATCAGAAGAAGTGGACTTCTCAGTTTAAAAAATGTAAAAATATCTGATTTTAATTATTTGTAGCCTAAGGAATCCCTTAAATATGCAGCTTGCACCTTAGATGTGCCATCAGCATTGATTTAGGAGTCTGTGTTACACAAATTTAAAACATTTCAACAGATTAAAAAAAAAAGAAACAAAGCTCAACTACCTTTAATCCATGTTGTAATAGTTTAAAAGAGCATTAACCGAACTACTAGGGAAAATGAAAACCAATAATCAGATAGAGTCATTACTCTATGTTATGTTCTAGAAGATTTAAATTCCTGTATTAAAAAAAAAAAAAAAAAAAAAAAAAATAGGACATATGGCACTTAAAATCATGCACAGACCCTTTGCAAAAATAGTGTGATTTAAGCATAGAGTATTGCCTAGACATGTAACTTTAACTGTGAATTTCTTTGCTTCAGTACCAGAATACTGAAGTCAAAGTCAAATTTTAGGTGTTAACCAAACATAGGGTGTATTTGGTTGCTTTGCCATCAATTTTTAACATGTGTAAAACTTGATGACTCTCAAATAATTAACTGTTTATAATAAGTGTCAAAACTGCCTGCTGGTTTCCATTTGTCCTTCTGACTCAGGCAAAGCCCTGTTTTGGACTTGTCCCTTGATGGTGTCTGGCTTGTGCATGGCTTGGAGACAGGCACTCCCCCCACCAAAACTTTTCTGCTGTGACAAGTCAGAACTGGTCTGGAAATGAATCGATTTGCAAGGCCTGCTGCCAGAGGTCAAATCTGCAATTGCATGGAAATGTTAAGGTGCAATTGCTTCAGGCTTTAATGAACTCCAAAAAGAAATATGCAGACCTGTAAAGCTCATCCATTAGATCCTGACCTACAAATGGCAAGAAATAACAGCAAGGCAACCAAGAGATATGCTGACTAAGGGAATTACATCCATACAATTAGTTTTACATGTTTTGGCATTTAATCCTGGTGTCTAGGCAGAAGAGATCTCAGCACATGGAAATTACAAATAACTGTAGGAATGGCATTGCCCATGCTGTGCTGATTTTCTCCTGCTCCCCCTTGCCCTTTGCATCATCAAAGTCAGCTCTCCCCCAGCTTTGGGAAGAAACGTGTGGCAGCAGGCAGTGGCCATGGCATCCCTTGGCTGGCACAGGGGGCTTGTCCTGGACAAGCAGCAGATGGGAAGTTACCCAGGCAAGGACATGAGGACAGGGTAACATTTCTTCTAGAAGCTTCTTCCTTCCCAAGAATAGGGAATACAAAAAATAGGACTAATTTGATGAGCTATTAATAGATTCCAGAAAACAACCTGAGTATAAAAAGAAGGGTAATCAGGTTCCAGATGAATTAAGAGTTCTCTCAAAGGGGTGATGGTCAGCAAGTTTATTTTGTTTATGGGGTTGAGGCTATATTCTATAAGTAATATTCAGCCTTCTTTCCACAGTAAAAATTATCTCTTTGCTTGAGGCCTCTGAGATTTTGATTAAAAAAGTTGTTACCAGAGATGGCCCAGAAATAAACACCGGAGTACACATTAATTGCTGGTGGCTGGAGGTGAGTGCTAAGCTAAGCTCTCCTGTCTAGTGATAAGCATCACACAGTCCTGAAGAGATGAAAAATCCATTTTTGGATGGGCAAGTACAGGTTTCAGGGCCAGCTCTCAACCAGAGAAGACAGAACCTGGCAGGGCTGGCTGAGCTGTAAGGCTTGGTGCTGAGCAGTGAGTGCACAGGGAATGGGACAAGGTGGGTACCACCTTTACCACCTGCCCTTCTTCTGGTCACAAGTAATTACTCTGTTGTGGTTCAGTGGGGGTCAAATTCTCAAGAAACAAAAAGAAGAACAGAGAAAATAGTTTCTCTCATTTATGGAGAATCCTGCCTTGAGTCTGGGTATGAGGGAAAGCAGCTCTGTTTGTATGTAACGTGGCACATTGCAGTGTGTATTTTCCTCTTTTCTGCCTTGCATGTTTTGTTGTTTCTTTTTTGTTTTTTTTATTCAAGGGTCAGGTCATTGCTTCTGAACCTCTCTCTCAAGAGATGACACTTAAAGTGCAAATGAAGCTAATGACAAGAGACAATATTTTAATGTTAATTAGATATTTCATGTGTCTTAGTTCATCAGAGCAATATTGCTCTTTTATGTGCTACATGAAAGCAGAGCTTTAGCTTGGAGGAAAACAGGGAACACGGTCATAGAAGTAGTATCTTCAGTTTTGTAATTATTAAAATTATTGTTACATTTAAGAAATCCAGGAAATTTTGAGAGGAAGATGATAGTAGTAATGGAGCCACTGCAGTATAGGAAGCCCTACCAAAGGCTTTACATCTTTCTTTCCTCCAGCATGAGCTGGCAGTGTAAAAGCTGTTGTCTCCAAAGCTCTTACTAGGAGAGCAGACTTGGCTTTTCTGCAGAATTATACTGATATATAAAGCAGATACCAGCTATTTTTGTTACATGGATTCCCCCCACCTTCCCTACCTAGGACATATTATCTTTTTAATAGTTAAGTTAAAACAATGATATGAGCTGCTAAGGCTGTACATCCCGGTGAAATGGCCTAATGATGATGTTCCCCAGAACTAGGTACATAATATTTTCAGTGAATCTCTGCATTCCTTGTGGCCTGGTTTCTTCTCCTTTTGTGTTCTTTCACTCACTATTTGAGAAGTTGCATTTCACTGCCAGGAAGTATTTATACAAAGCAAATTTCAAAGTTGTGCACATATTTGAAGAAAATGAAATTTAAGGCCCTGTCACAGCAATGAGCTCCTTCCAGAGAGACCTCGTGTGTGGACCCTGAGTGCAGAAAATGCCTGGAGAAGGTCATTGCCTCGGCTGGATCTGCATTCACACACACCCCACCCTGTGTGTCCTGGTCATGGACTGTCACTAATGCAGACATTTTAAGGTGGAGTTTTAAGACATTAAAAAAACCAACCAAACAAAAAAAGTGTTCTGATTTCCTGACCACTTGTGTTTCAGCTGGACTTGCTTTTGAGATCACTCTAGGCAGAATAAATACTTTAAAGAAAATATTTGTAAGGAACAACAAGTCATTTCAAAGTAAACTTCTAAGTATTCTGGAATACGAAATGCTTTTTATTTAGCAGTTGGTGTGAGTGCCCAAACCTAACAAGAACAGCAGTGTAAAAATGTAGTTAAGCCTTCTATTTTTGTCCAGAGCTAGTATTAAAAAAAAAAAAAAAAAAAAAAAAAAAAAAAAAAAAAAAAAGTGTTAAGTCTGTGGTTTCTTTATATGTTGTAGAGAGCAAAGACACAACAGAGAGTGAATTCATTGAATGTAGTACTACTGCAGATGATTTGCTTGGCTGGGAACATCCTTGCTACTTTCATTTTCACAGTGTTTAATTACACTTTTTTTTTTTTTTTCCCCCCAGCATCCTGTATCCTGGAAGATACTTATGGATAAGACTTCCATGTAAAACGCTGGAGTTTAGGTGAGAAGGTTTCTTAATGATGCTGACTCAAAAATAATACTAATATCAGAGCTGAATATTTCACCCACATGACAGTGGCAGGGCTGAAATCAGGAGTCTGGGCTTAGATGGGCTGTTTACAGATCCCACTGAACTCCAAAGCAGTTTGGGTTCCTGTCTGCCTGGGAAGCTGGGCTGGGGGAACTCCCACCAGCCAGGGCTTTGGGGCACTTTTGAAACTTCAGTGGCAAGAAACTGGGGAGTGAAGATGATTTTGCAGGGTGTAATCAGTCCACGCTGGTTTGGGATCAAATAGCAGCAGTGGTAGTAGCTCCAGAACACTGTGGGTCTCATTTTTTTCTCATGTCTTGATGTATATTAGCATTGAAGTCGACATACCAAAAGGATGCTAGAAGGAGGATTTTTTTTTTTTTTTAATAAGGGTGGTAATAATTCATAATTCAATATTACATAAATGCACACTTAAGATGGACACAGGTGCTCACACACCTCAGCAACAGCAGCCTTGGTCCTGTAACTGTCTGCTGTGCTGACATCCAGGAATAAACTTGTGTGGTTGGAGTTCATTAATATATGTTAACAATTGCAAATGTTCTGCCTGAATAAAAGCTGTCTGCTTTACTACTTCAGGGTTTCTGCCCTTTTGGGACATACAATGGACAAATCAAATACACTGACAGAGGGCTATAAGTGCTGTAAGTTATATTTAACTAAAATAAACAGGTAGATACAGACACTCTGCTCTGCTATAAAAAGACTGCATATGCTCAGTGCAGGTTTTCTTAAGGTAAGGGACAGAGCTTAGGAAGCTCTAAAGCAGCTAGATTTGCCCATATGGGAAGGCGGTCTTTCACTGATGATTTTGCAGACAGAAATTGCCCATCTGCACTGTTTGCAGGTGTTTTGAATGATTATATTATTAGCTCTGTCTGTTCAACTTTGCTTTTTTATGGTGGCTTTAGTATTGCAGTAAATAAAAAAAAGAAATATATAAGCAGCCATCTGGTTCCCAATTTTTGACTAGCGCTCTTTGTTAAGAAAGAAAAAAGAATTCTCAGATATTATTTCCTAGTTCTGAAACACTGGCAAATGAGGAGAACAAATCCCCAAATTCTGACCTGAATATAAAATGGGGACAGAATTTTCTGCTTTTTATGTAACTTGCTCTGATTAATCCATTTAAAAGCAATTGCCTCTGTTCTGTTCTAATTTACACCTCTGTGAAGTCAGCAGAGTAGTTCTGGACTTACACCACGCTTTCGGGGGCAGAATCTCCTCCTGCTGAAATTAGGGAGGGGAGGGAGGAGGACGGTGGAAATTAAAGTGAAAGCAATCATTGTGAAGCCATTTTCTGTTTTTCTAAATGGGCAACAAAGACAGCTGGGAAGCAGTCCTTTCCTGCTGGATTTTACAGAGAGGATTCACATTTCTCACAGATATTTTTGCAAAGCAGTGATGAAACTTTGCAAGACATTATTTCTAAAAGAACAAACCATTTGCTATCTCAGCAGCAAGTTCCCAATTTTTAGACTGCATTTAGGTTTCTCTGAGCATAATATTTGATTATTGGCAATATGTTTCCATTTAAATATTTCATATAGTGCATAAAGGCCTCTTCTGCTCATGAGCATTCTGTAAGTATTAATGAAAACGGTGAATTTGTAGATTTATCTGGTACCTGAAAACCTTTTGCTGCTATTTGTTTCAGAGCTGGATTGCAGCTTCACACAACCATTTAATGTTGCCTCTATATTAATGAAATTGGAATTATGTGTCTAAATGCAGGTAGATTGTCAGCAAATCTTTGGAGAGATGGTGCCAGGCTTCACAGATATGATGCAAATTCAAATATTCTCCAAGTTCACACAAATAAAAATGTGGATTTCCACCTCTACTTTAAATGCAAGGCTTCACTGAGTTCTGTGAAGCTCTGCACAGACCCCAGGGGCCTCCCAGCAGTGCCCAGTTGTGGGTGAGATGTGTGAGAAGGTTGGGCCATGATCTGCTGGTTTTGCCTTGGTTCTGGTCTCACGAGCAGTAGCACCATGTCTGGGGTTCATGTGAGTGTGGGAGGGCAGGCAGCAGGTCAGAACAAAATAAAATATGCAACTAATTAATAGTTGCATATAATCTGACACTTGGATTCCCCAAGATTTTAAAAATATCTGAGGCAAGTACTTACCCTACAACTGGGAGATGGGATTTACTTGCCTGCTCTTAGGTCTCCTTTTTCCTGAGGCCGAAGGCCCTTTGGAAATATAGAAACCTGTAGTGCACACTGTTGTCACTTGAATTGTTCAAGGAACAACTCATATCCTTGTGGAGTGAGAAGTAAGCAGACAATTAGCTCTAACGCTCATCCTTTCTGACTCTTGGCAAAATATACAGATTACGTTGGCTTGAACATAGCACATGGCAGGTAGTTGCTTGGGGTTTGGTTACTGGAGGGTTTACACGTGGACTCTGTGTTTCTGCTTGCTTTGTATCAGTCGAGCTACTAAACTAAATGCATTCGGAGGGTTCATTAATCTTCTGTGCATCTATGCTGTTAATATTCTAGTAATCTAATCATTGTATCCTTAAATTAATAGGAGACAGCATTCCTAAAAAGATTATACATTTTTTGCACCAGCCACGTGAATGATGATAACACTTTTACACATGCTGAGTACACAGGTAATCTAAGTATGGCTGGAATCTCACTTTAATCTTTAACAGGTCTCTTAATTCCCAAGGTACCATTGCTAAGGCTGAGGAATCATGTTTTTCAGCAGATACCATAATCCGTGCCCTGTTAAGAGACTGAAGCAGCTGAATGGTGTTATCAGAACTGGGGAAGGCAAACAACTCTGAGCAAACTGTGCTCTGCTGTGGGAACTTCTCAGTGAGCTAAGAAAATGCTTACAGAAAACATCCAGCTCCTCGTGTTCAAGTGATACGTGGGTGTTTGTGGGAAGGCAACCCTAGGAAAAAATAAAAGCCAAACTGAAACAAATCCTTTGATTTGTTCTTAGTATTCAGCAGCCTATGGCTGTGTCTAGGAAGGCCATCTGGATACCTTCATTAAAGCAAGGTTTTATTTTGTGTGGTAAGGTCAGCTCTCACGGAAATGGGGCTCAGTGAACAAAGCTAACAGAGGTTCAGCAGCTTTCACTCATGCTTCCAGTTTAATAACATGAGACAGCAGCCAGGCAGGTTTGTGTCATGCATTCCTGCATGTGTGCAGGGGAGGGAGACCCTGGTCCCAGAACTGGAAAAACTGTAAGAACCATAGGATCTTACTGGTGTGGCTCTGCTATTTCTAATTTCAGTTTTATTTGGCAGTTTCTGCTCTACTAGATTTGCCTCTTGCATGTCAGGGCAGCAAAGCACAAGGCACAGCCACCCTTCCAACAGTGAGGAGCAGATCTGGACATCAAGACACCGTTTCTATTTCTCTCTGCCAGCCATGGCTTGGGTATGTTTCTCATTTTCTTAGCTACAAAATGGGTATATCTACCACTCCCAGATTCTCTGAAAGTTATTCTAAAACAAGCAAACAAGTCTAGAATATAATTATTTTTTTATTATTCACTGACACATCTGGGGAATGTTTTGCATTGCTCTGGGAATATCCAGGACAAAATGTAGTTTCTGGCTGCAAATCCACAGGGGATAGTTGTGAGATGCAAATTGTTGATCCTCTGGATCCTGACATATCGGGTGTGCTTTTTGTTGCAGATTTTTTCTCACTGTTTCTGTATCCTAGTTGATCAGTACAAAATGACTAAAACCTGAGAGATTGATTTATTTTTTAAGTAATGCAAATAATCGTGTTGGTTATAACGGTTATTAGGGCTCCTTTGGGAATCCGTTGTTACAGCACTCAACCCCTTTGTCTCTCCTTTGGGTCTTCAGGCTATGTTGCAATTTATAAAGATACCAGACCTTAGGCTAAATCAATGTCCTTAGGGTTATGAGATGTTGCTAAATATCAAAACAAAATCCCAGTGTTCCAGTTCTTTAAATTCACTATGTTTAATTAGCCATTCCAATTAACCTTCCTTTTGTGTTCCCTCATGTTTAAAGGGTTATATTAAAAGTACTGTAGAATTAAAGCCATTTAAAATATGCTGAGTATATTTCAAGGCAGTCAGAAAGCCTCTTACATGAAGCTGTTCTCATTTCAGTTTCACTAATGACTGGTCACTGGGGGCATATTTTCAAACCTCTGCACCTAGGTTGCAAAAATTGTAGTGCTATACCTACATGTGCATCCAGGTCACTGCATATTCCAGTGGGAAATCACTTCTGCAGATCATCCCCTACTTTGTTCTATATACCCATGGATACAAAGGATGATATCCACATTCTTACTCTGAGAATTTAGACTTTGCCAAGCATTTACACATTTTTTTACTCAGGCCTGACAGAAAGACAAACACCAAATCAGTGTTGCTGAATTCTGGTTTCTGAGGTACTCCAGGTAATTCCCAGACTTATTAAAAATGGAAGTGTGAGAAACATGGGAAGAGCATGGGGAAATACTAAGCTTCTCCTCCCAGCTGGTTTATAAGGATGATTGTTGTGCTCTTATAGATGGATGAATATTATCTAGCAAAAACCTTTTCAAAGAGTTAGTTGCAAGAACAATAAATTACCAACTCTTTTCTGGTCCATGCCCAGAAATGGCCCATGCCCACACCACATGCCATGGACAGGGAATGTCAGGTCAGTTCAGGATGATGTTATAGTAGGGTATCCAAAACTGTTTCTGTAGTCTTTATGAACCCTATGCATTTACAAATGTATGCTGGTAGCACTCTGTGAGGTAGGAGAATACCATTATTCCCATTTTACTATGCCCCAGGGTGACTACAATGTTTAGATTTATGTTATATTAGGCAGTTTTTTCACTTACTATTCTCTTCACCTAACTCTCTGGATGTATTTTATAAGCTAACAGATTTTAACTCATGGCTATGGATTTTGTCATGGGCAAGCAGGTGCCTGAAAAATCTCCGACTTGCCCAGTGGCATGCTGGATATCTGTGGCAGAAGCAGGAATGGAAACCAGTCCATATATTTAATCCCTGACTCTTCCCTAGGTAGCTTGTCTCCCCAGCAGTTGTATTGAAAGATAATTTTATTGTATAGTTTTGTTTGTTGGAGGATATGAATTTCTCAGGGGTGATGTATGGTGGCAAAACAGCATTTATTTTTCTATTTTTATTTTTGAAGGAACTGAGATAATTCTAAAACAAGGCTGTGGTGTTATTTTAGTTAAATTTGTTCCATCAGGGAGTCTGTCTGTAGTCTTTCCTTTGGTCTTTATAAAGGATAGGGAGGAAAAACAAAAGAGATGTTTATTTTACTGAAGCAGTGATATTAGAGGTTTTCACATAAGAAATCTGTTGGAGTCTGTCTTTGTTTTCTAAGACAAGGTCAGTTAAAAATACATCATGTTTTGTGTTAAATAGCTTGATGGCACAAATTCAATAAAGACATTGTCTGGTGCCCCCACTGTATGAATCGTGTGAGTTACAAAGGACAGTAAGAAAAGCAAAGACCCATTTCCCTTTCCTTCTCCCTCTCCTCTGCTTTTTATTGGCAACAGAAAAGTTCAACTGCAAGGCATGTGACTGTAATAAAATCAAATAACCTGCTGGTGCCTCATAAAGAAGTACTGGTTGTTTAAATGACTATTCATAACAGACTTAAGTATTTCATAGCTGGTGATGGTTTAAGAATTGGATAACATCAAATTGGTTAGAGTATGAACTTAGGCTTCTTTGAAAATGTACAGACAACAAAGCCAACAGCATTACTGATGACTGACTAGTTGGGGAAGACAAAGACAATGAATATATTTAGGATTTTTATCAAACCTGATGAGGAATCTCGAAGGGAGCAACTCTATAGCCATGTGATAAGCATCACAGAAACTGGAGATACTGACAGCTGAAGAATACGGGACATTTAGTACATCTAGCTCCATTTTTACACCAGCCAGTCTCTAGTAAAATAGATCATACAAAAAAGAGGGATGACTAAATATAAATCATTCTCTAACAGTTCTTTGGGGTGCATTGTTTGGAAACACTCGCTAACAGGATGAGCAGTTTATTTTGTAGATTGATTTTGAAGCCAGTGCAGGGGCAGAGTGAGCTGTGCCTCTGCCTGTGTGCCAAAACTCTACCAGTCCCCAAGGTGGGTGGCACCCACCCTGGTGCTTTTGCACAACCCTTCCTTAGGGGTGTTTCCACAGCAGATGCAACTGCTTCAGCTTGCTCCAGGAGTTCCATAGTAAGACCTTCCTTCAGCAACAAAATGCTGCAGGGAAGCTGACGTTAGGGTGCAAAAGCACGCTATGAGGACTTTGTTATAAAGGAGAGGATCAAGGGTTGGACTTGATGATCTCTGAGGTCCCTTCCAACCCAGCCAATTCTATGATTCTGTGAGTATTATTAGGATTCATTTATTAGCTACTGTACTGCTGAGCTTCTGTTGAGCTAAGCTTAAGTGAAATGAAGACACAGTTTATAAAGTAGTACTTAAAAGGGCAAATTTGGGGGGAAAAAAAAAAGGTATACATAACATTGATCTTTGAAGATGTATCATTTTGTCTTTTCAGCAAAGGTGCATTCAAAAATCAGAGTTGCCACTGAGAGTGAGAAATAAAACAACAAAAAAAATCCCTCCCTTTGCTTCAGGCTTTTGGATGCACTGGATTAAGTTCATTGCTAATTAGACACAATTGTGAAGCACAATTATTTATGAACCTTCAATGGGCCGAATTCATGAAAGGAATAACGAGTATATATTTTCCTTTTGTAGAATTTTAATGAAGAAATGGCATTACTATTCATTATTTATCCACTTTCAAATTGTAATGAATAGTTCTACTGGCAAACAGCAAATTTCTGTATTTACAGAAGGACGGAACATGTGTAGATAATAACGCAGTTCAGTATGTACGAAATTCTGTATTTCTATAAATATAGAAATAAAGAAATTATCATCAGGACTATTCATTAAATTTTGAAAGTAGTAAATAATAAATAGGAATAACATTTATTCATTAAAATCCTCCAGACAGAAAACATTGAGTCTTTCCTTCTTTACTAAATCCAGAGCAATATTTCTCCAAGAAAGCTGGCTTCTATGATGATTTTTTTTTTCTTTTGACATTGTTTCATATGCAGCTTTTATCCTAAATGCATTTTAAATAACATTAACCCATGTGTTTTCATTAATACTTGAAATAATACATGATGCTGTGAAACAGATGATTTAGAGAGCCTGTCTTTCCTGACTGAATAAACTGCACCATTCTGACCATGGATACCAGGGTCCTAAAGGAAAGACGTTTATTCCCTCCTCGACAAGTGGTATCACAGGGTCATTTCCACATGACCTATGTGTGTGAGGATGAGGTTGTAAATGGGGAAGTTTGATCACTTAATCCCCAAACCATCTCAGTCTGAACAGCAGAGCCTGCAGCACCCAACCCCTTCGTGGTTTTTACAGCCAGACAGCTCCCTGAGGGGAAACCAAATCTCAACACCAGCAGGACCTGATGCAGGAAAATCTGAAGTGCTCAGTAGCACAAGCAAGACTTCACTTTTCTCTCATGGTATTCAACCTTGCACATGAATTAGCTGTGAACTGGCAGGTAAAGAGAGACTCCCACTTTGCTTACCAATGGTTGATATTTCGCTGCAATGTAAGCCAAGCTTAGGGCCTGACCAGGCAGTTCCTTCCAGTTTGGGGCACCTCTCACACTGCTGTGTCACAATAGAAGTTATTCTTCTATTAAAAAGAATTAGAAGGTTAACCCCTGATAATGTAATACTTTATCTTTTTATAGCTAAGAATCTGAGGCCCTGATAAACCTCACCAAGTCTAATACCAAAGAAATTTAATCTGTTAGTCATGACTTCTTTTATTAATATCCTGCAGTTTGATTTAGACTGAGAAGTGGAGAGAATACACATCCTTCTAGTTAAAAGGAAGAAAATGCCTGTCTTTGGAAGCTGAAAATTACCATTTTACCAGATGTTTCTGAGCAGATATATTGAAAGTTTGGAAGACAGGTGGGTGAAAGGGTGAGTGGGTGCACAGATCCATGGATAGTAAACACACCTCATGCCATAGCAGGATTCATTGCCATTCTGTGCAACCCATCAGATCTGTCACATCTTTTATATTTTACTTTGCAACATCAGTTTTACAAGGCCCAAGACACACTGCAGTCTGCCCTCAATGGGCTCTTCAGCATCCTGTTGCAAAGTGGCATGTGAAAGTTGCTGGTTATCTGCAAAGGAACAAACAAGGTGATTTCTGAAGAATAGTCCTCATAAAGATCATTAAGTCATGGGGACTAACTTAATGTAATGGTTCTCGCATTAATATAGTGATGTGGTTCACTGGAAGAGTTCATCATCATTTCACCATTTTAATCATCAATTAAATGTTCAGTTTGCTGTCTTAAGATTTTTTAAGAAAAAAGTTCTTGACAAAATGGAAGAATTTTAAAGATTCACTCACGTTTTGAATATATTCTATACAATCTCAGCCATTTTAATACTGCTTAGATGAATACTTCTGCTTTTTGGATAGCCAGCAGTGCTCTTTTCTGATGGTGATATAAGTGAGACATTTCCAGTCTTTAAAACCAACCAGTGAATTTCAAAATCTTACAGAAAAGACCTTGTAAAGAAAGGGGAAAGGATTCAGCTGACTCTCCAGAGAACAGTTACCTGTGCAGTGATGTTGCTGCAAGGAACCAAGATCTGTTTACACACTGAGGTGTCCCTTGGATTTAATGACATTGTGACTAACATTTAGAGCTCAATATGCACATCCTTCTACATGAGTGTAGATCATTCCAGTCTCTTCCAAGAATGACAGCAGAAAAAAGGAGTCCAGAAAACTACAGAAGTGCTCACAGGATGTTTCCTAATGTTGTATCTGCAGAACTTGGTTTATTTTGAAGGAAGAAATTCAATAAGCAAATACACTACTTTCACACAACAGCAGAACCAGGGCTTATAAACCCACAGTGCTCTTGGCCTCACTCCTTAAGGGCTCAGTTATGGGTGATGGCATGTGGTCCTTGCTACATTCAGATCAGCTTAAAAACATCTGTTCGGCTTCGGTGTTTTGAATCTTTCTGCAGCAAGCTGCTTTTCAAGTTTGTTTTCCCGATGTAGCATTTACATCATGATCTAAAAACAATTTTACACATAATAAAGTTTAACTATTTGATATTTTTCATTTCAAAACTAAATAACAGACATTTAAGAGAATATTCTCTTTTTTTAATGACACACATGACAGTATTTTTAAACACCAAATGACATTGACTGTAAATTTTTTGGTTTTTCTCTAGCAAATATTCTATCAGTCAAGTTTGCCCATATTTATGATTTTTTTCTTTAGATGTTTTACTGCACTGAGTAGAACTAACGTCTGCTTCTCCAGGGACTCTACTATTTATGACAATTGGAGATGGTTTTGAAAACTATTTGAATTAAACTTAGCCTCCTCAAAAGTGTTTCCATAGGAGCTGACTGATACATGCACAGTTCTCACTGATGACATTTGACAGAGCTGTTAATCCCTCCTGACTCTGATGTATGATATGACATTATAGGAGCTGGAGCAATGCAGTGATACACTCACATGCAAAATAGCATTGACTGAGTAGTTTCCATTTGTTCTATTCAAAAACAAAACCCCTGAAAACAGCTGCTTCATTGACAAAGAAAGAAGGGGGCAATGTCCTGGATTAATACTGCTTTTCACCCCTTGAGGTGATGCTTTTAGTCCTAGACACTGGGAAGGCCCCACTGCTGTGTCCAGTGTCCATCAGCCACTGGGTCACAGTGGAGGATTTGCAGGTGCCTGCCACGTCCCCATGTTCACCAGCCCCTTCTCATGGTGGCCACCACTCAGGGCTCTCCCACCAACTTCTGTGCTGGGGCACAGACTTGTTCTTTCAGGTTCCAACATGTTTTTTTTCTTTAATTCTATTTTTTCATTCTTTGGTGGCTATGCAGGTGGACAAGTCACATCAGCCTGCTCTCTGGAGGAAGTCAAAATGGAAGGGTGGCTGGACCCTCAGAAGCCACCCAGGCTTTGGAGAGCCCAGCTCCAGGAGCAGAGGCTGCCCATGAACCTGGTGTCCATCCTGGTTCTTCTTCTTGCCCCACACTGAGCGATGAGTGCTGCAAGGAGTGCAGGTAGGAAAGCTGTGAGCATGGCTGCCTTTCAGAAGGGACATCCTCCTGACACTGCTATGGCATGGGGGAACAATGTACCTCTGCCCTGGGCTTACCCAGCACAGCCCCTCCAGCAACCAGCTGCTGTGCTCCTGCCTTTTGGCCACTGGCATTTTTGCTGTGACTTTTGTCTCAGCCTTCCACAGAGTGCAGCCCAAAAGGAATAATTTTGAACAGAAAAATATTTTTGTCAACTGGAGCTCAATTATCATCTAAGCAGCCATATTCTAGTGTGTAAACTGTCATTTAAAAAACAAAACAAAACAAACAACCAAACAAAAAAACCCCAACCACACTCAAAGGTGAATGAATTCTTTGGGGATTGTTACTGATGAAGTCTCTTATTTTCTCTAAAGAGTGATGGTCCTTAGGGAATTTCCATGAGTTGTGAGAAAATCAAGGTGTTGGAATGAAATGTAACATCATGATTTAAATGTGATAGTGTCAGATTATCTTTTCTCTTAAGTGCTGAATCTGCAGTATCTTTTTCTGCACACTCTTAAGAAACCTAACACAAGAAAAAATATCTCCAAAAGATAGGAGAGATACTTCTGCATTAGATATCTTTGGACTTCATAAATTTGATTGCAAATATAATTCTAAACATGACGCTATTTATGCTGGAAACATAAAAATAAATATTTTCAGTTGTTTTCAAGTCTCTAAATCAAAGTACTAAGTGGAGTCTTATGCAGCAGCCTTTCCAGTCTTTTTGCTCATATCTGAATCTTTGATTTTTGGTGAGAATGAAATATCTGTGGCAACAAGAAAAAAAAATTCTTCTTTTGATGAAGAAAATAATTTAAATTTGGATGCCATAAATTAACATGGACATTAAGAGAATTCTTCAACTAAAAAAGATGCATTGATTCCTGAGCATGCAATGCCTTTGACTTTGCCTGGAAGGGCGTTTTCTTGGTCAAGAAGACCAGGTCCTTTCAATGATTACATATTATTCCATCTGCTCTTCCATACGTCTAATTATTCCTACAATTAAAATAGATTGCACTGTCTTTCATCTAAATCTTCCCCTTTAAGAAAAAGAGAACTTAAACCTTAATTTATGAACTCTGATCTTATTAACCTTTCATTCGATTTGCTTCTGTGTCCTGATCTTGTAAACAGGCTATTATACTTTCCACAATTTTATTCAGTATGTCTATTTCCAGACACTCCAAAAACTCAAGCTCACCTGCACAGCCTAAAGTAAACATTTTCTTTCTTCTGCATCTGTATTTAGCATTCTGAGTCCCGTAATTTGCTTCAAACCTTAGGAAAAAATTCATTGAACAATCTGCCTTAATAAACAGAAACTTTGCTGTCTTTTGCCGGTGGTTTCTCAAGCAATCCCTTTCTGACCAGAGCACACAGCTTTTCTCTCTCTTCCCTCCTCCCAAAGGAATTTGTGCTCTCCACTCCTGCTGCTGTTTCTTCAGACATGCTTTGTTTTCTTTGTCTCTGCTATTTCCATCATCCCAGATTGTCTTTATTTCCTTCTTTCCCCCCTGTCTTTGTTCCTTTCCTTGTCCTATAGACATCAGGACCTCTGCTTTTAAAAATCAGTTGGGCTGCTCCTTTTCCTCCCAAGTTTTTGTCATCTTATTTTTAGATCTTGGTTTATGAATACTCTGTCCTCCATTCTTCATTCCTTTTGTTGCAGTCTTGCTTCTTTTTCCTTCCTTTTAATTTTCTAGCATTCTACCTTGTTCTCTATCTTAGATCTTATTATCGCCTTGGATTCCCCTCCCTCTGAAATGCCACATCTGCCTTTGGCTGCTGATGGGCACTTCTACTTTCATTCTCCTGCCTGTACTCAAGATGAGGGAAGATATTTCCTAAGGATGCAGAGCTACTTCTCTCAGGAGCAAGAGCTGCATGCAATTCAGATTTTTTCCCCTCTCTCTGAACACATCCTACCCATGAATTTTCAGAAGCAGCCAGTTCCTTCCTCTGAGAGTTAGAGACCTGCAGCCTGTGCAGAGTTTGGTGTTGCAAGGCAGCACCACATCACTTCCCAAAACTGTCCCAAGGCCTGCTGAGCTGTGTGCTCTCTTAAGCTCAGAAGAATGTTGTGAATGTTCTATGTGATGCTCAGTGGGCATTCTGCATTAACTGCTGTTTATCCCCTTTTAAAAAAAAACTTGGGTTTATTCCTTAGAAGTCTGGAGATTACTCCCACTTGCTGTAAGTAGCATTACTGGTGTCACATCAGAGTTCAGTGAAGTCTATGGGATTTTGTGTTGCAGCCCAAAAAAGTACTTTCTATAGTGGGGCAGGGAGCTGGGTATCTCCAAAACAAGGTAATTACTATGCAAAGGCAGAAAATATTCTGCATTGTAAAAGGGAAGAAGGGGTGGTTGGGTGGTTGTCTGGGGCTTTAGTATCTACTTTTAAATAAATTCCAGAACGTAGGTGCAAATAAAATCAGAGGATTGTCTTCAGGACATGAGTGCTCAGAGGGAAGATGTTATCAAGGGCACAGCCAGGAGTAGGAGTCTGCTTTGACTCTGTGGTAATTTAATTTGGTCTTAATAGTTCAGATGTTGATTTCAGTCTCACCCAAATATAAAGGCAAAAAGCTCATGCTCCAATATGAGCAGAGGAATGGAAGGATGGAGAAAAGTACAGTGGTTTCTCTCTGCAGTACTCTATGGCTGAATTTCTGCAGGCTGTGTTAAAAAGATTGCACTGAGAAAAAACAAATCAAATACATATGCAGGAGACATAGCCATGATGGGCTGGAGAATTTTTCAACTGTTGATTCATTTAAAATAGGTCACCAAAAAGTCATTAATACGATGAAGAAACATGTTTGGGTCTTTTTCGTCTCCTCTCACTATTTCTTTCTTTCTCTGTTTTGTTCTTACTTAATTCTGCTGTCTTCTTTCCCTTGCTGCTAGTTGCAAATTCTTTTTTACCAACCCCCAGGTACAAACCAAACGGACCTGCCCACACAGGCCTAGTTTGGGGATCTGTAGTTATGTTTCAAGAATCACCACGGTGTTAGTGTGCTGCTGTAACTTTTACTGATGGGGGTTTTCCTTTCTTTCCAATGGCCTTTTCACACTGTTTTGGTTGCACCAGTGAAAACCCAGGATAAGCAGGTCACTAAAGAGCAACTTGACACAAACACCAACACAGACACACACACACAAACACGTATATAACTTTTCACAGGAAGTAAAACATGACACCATCCATATTTCTTGTACAGAGAGAACAGAAGTTAATTTGTAGGTTGGTGTGAGAGAGCTTGTGACACCGCACTCCATTTCCCATCAAGAGACATTAACTTGAAATTACTGTTTCCAAGGGAAACACTTATGACTCAAAGCATTAATTTGCATTAGTCCATGATAAGGCTGGCCTGTAAATTGAGTTATTGAAAATAACTCGCAACCACAGCACCAAGGAAGGAATTAACTAGGAATGTTTTCCTATAAACGTAAGCTGATTTTTTTCCCAGGTAGTTAAAGTACTAGAAGTGAGCAAAATGTAATCAATTTAGTTTTCTAGTAAAGTCATTATTTATCAAATTGTCATCATGGAAGTAAACAGTTTGGATAAATTTGTGTTGGCTGGGTTTTATCTCCTCACTTTTCAGTTTCCTGTGAACAGCCTATTAAAGCCCATGGTTTGGGACAAGTTCTATATTTTTCTCTTACAGCTGTGAGGACACTGGTCATTCTTTACAAATACAGTTCAAGGTAATGTGATGTTCTACCCAATCTGGCAGAAAGATTTATAACTTAGCAACTGGGAGTTAAATTTCCATGTTGTAAACAAGGCTGATCTCAGGCAAATTTCAACTCTTTTGAACATGATAGCTAAACAAGCAGAATTAAAAATTGGTAGTGTTAATAACTGAAATCTACACCAGAGAAATTATTCTAAACTGTTAGTGATTACCAATTGCACACGTACCACCACTGCTTTTAACACCAGGTAAGCCAACTTTCCCCTGAGAAAATATAGTCAACCAGGTTCAAGTGTGCTGTTCTCACTTAGGTTTTCATCCTCACGCAGCACCGTAACTTTGATACAAGAATGGAAATGCTTCCAAATTCTTTTTGGCTTTATAAAAGCCTTTCGTTGTTATGGATCCACCCAGACTTGTTCTCCAGAGGGAGAGTGCAGATGTCCCTGCTCCCCAAGTAGACATGCCCCATCCCTGCATATAAGGCTAAGCAAAAGGCCAGTCCAACTGCCTCTTGTGCCTGTCCAAAAGCCCTTCCAATTTATTAGATCTAAAGTTAGTCTAAAAGAGGAGAGACCAATGGCATGAACACTAATTTTCGCTTTCGCCTTCTATCCCATTGCCACCTGCACCTATGCTTGAACTGCAGCAGCAATCTTTTTTTTCCCCCCTCTTTTTTTTTTTTTTTTTTTTTAATCAGCAGCACAGGCAGTACAGTGGGGCAGTGAAGCATTTATGAGTTTGTTCAGAAGGCAAGAAGGCATAGCTTGGAAGGCGATTGATATACCAACATATGAAATTATTTCTTCTTCCCCATGGTAATGTGGTGCCTGGGTAACTGAGGGGTCACCCTTTGGGCTGGAGGGGGTGAAGCCAACCTGCTGAGCTGCCCCAGCAGAAGAAAGCTCAGTGGGTCTCTGCGGCACAGGCACGGCTTTTCTAGATTACACACAGGATGTCTGGTTTTCTACTTGCACACCCATATGGTAAATAATGTGATCTCTATAAAAGGCAGGTGACAATGTTACATGTGTAGGTGAAGGGCATTAATAAAAAGCAGGCTTGTGTCTCGTTTCCTGTACGCTCTGCCTGTTTTTCAGGAGCAGAGCAGTTCCTTCCCCCTGCCCCTTGACATTCCGTATTCTGGCTGCTGCCATGCCCAACAGGGCACCCCGCCGTGTATCTCTCAATTGTTTCTCATGAGTAAGGACATTATTTTTGATCCAAACTAATATGTAATTATCTATTTCAGAATGTTTTATTAGGAATTAGGACCCTTTTTATATTTTAACCAAACATATTCATTTCACAGCATGTTAAAAATCATTTTCTCTCTCCTAACTGTGTTTATCCTTTCTCTGTAATATTTCACAGCTGAAGTCCTTTTCCAAGAGAGCTTGAAAAATATTGTCTAGTTTTATTTTTTTTTTAAACTGAGCATATATAGACAAAATCTGTACTCTCCTTCTTGTCCTTAGTATTCTAAAATGTACCTGTGTTCAAATATTAAGAAATAAAACAAATATAAATTATGCATTTTCCAAGTTAATTTAAAATGCATTATGCACTGCTTTGTTCTCTGGAATTAGTATTATTAAGGGGACAGATCTGTATGGATTAATTTTGAGGCAGTTTATTCACTTCTTTGTAATTCAGTGGCAAGGATTTCTGTCCCCAGGCATCAAATTAAAATTTTTACTGTAAGTAACACATACACAATATGGACCTCTTTGCATTGTTTCTTTGTTATTCTGTCAGTATATTTACATACGATATTATTTCACAGAACCACCCCTTTCAAAGTAAACAAAACTTTTTCCCCCCTTCCTGCAAATTATTTTAATGTTTCCATTGTCACGGTACCCAGCTAGACCTAGAGCTCATTTCAAGGTGGGGTTTTTTTCCCTTTTCAACAATAATCACATAACATTTAGCTGTGTCTTCCCTGAATTCTGCCACAGACTGAATAACCACCTAACCTCTCTTTCCTTCCAAATATTTCTGGTGATGCTTGAGCTGCTTTTTAATGTTTGTTTTTTGTTTTTGTTTTTTAAATCAAGGTATTCAGTAATCATTTAAAAATATTGTTTTATTGTAATAATTCCTTGCACTTACATGTTTTAAATCTTTATTTTTCCCTAAACTGAGCAAGAAAATAGACTCTGCTTTCTTAATTAGTCTTCTTTAAACAAAATATCCTTTCATATGCACTAATAAAGACTAAGGATCATTTCTCTCTTGTTTAAATAACTGCTTGCTGTAGTATAAAATTGTAAGAGACATGATGCAGATCAAGATGCTGGCTTGAAGTGGAGAAGAGGAACAAGCAGTGCAATAATAAGCAGATTTTAATGATTTACTATAAATCAGCATTTTTGCCCTGTCAGTGAGATTGAAGAGGCAGACAGCTCCTCACATGTCTGCCTAGCAAATGTCTTCCTGATGAATCATGTGCTCTGAATCACTGATCACAACATTCAAACAGCACATCCAAATAATGAGGAAAACATATACACAGCATTCCTACGGCTAGTCTAAAACTGCAGGAATATGTGTTTTTAGTGGTGTGGTAGTTAAACCCCTACATTGATACTGTGTCTGTTCAGCAGAGGATAATATAAGGTTAACTATTGATGCCCTAGCTTTGCTTCCACTCATTAAACTGATGGTGAAAATCTTATGGTTACATACTCGGTAGGAAAAAAAAAAAAAACAAACAAAAACACAACAAAAAACCAGAAGGCACAACTCTGTAACAATGTATATTTTTAAGTATTTTTCGATCAGGGAGATGTATCAGCTACTTATTCAGAGAAACATTATTTCCATTGAAATGGAAAACTACCAAGGCTATTGTTTTACAGCCAAGGCAAATCAAATGACCATTTCTGATAATTTCAGTTGATCACTAAGGCAGCAGTGGTTATAAAAAATTATGTATCTCATACCAGGATACACACTGAGCCTCCTCGCTGTCTTGCCAGGGGTTTTAGGTACCCAAAAATTGTCATCAAAATTTCCAGCAGTCATGGGGTGCCACTCAATGTCTCCACAGCACGACTTGCAGGTTTTTAAGGAGGGCCTGGATACAGTGAAAACTTTGTGAGGGTGAATGGAATGAGCTGCATCTCCCAGAGCTCTGGGAGATTCAAGAAATGAGCTGCAGAGAGGGCTCTGGTCTCAGAACTCCCATGAGCAGCAGGGGAGCTTCCAGGCCTTTGACAAAAATTTCCCTGAGTAAATACAGGAGCTGCCCCACCTTGCCCCGTGGGTTAAAGGCGGCCAGTAATTTGCCCAGGAGTGATAACGGTGCTAATTGCTGTCCTTGCTTGCAGGAGATGCTCTGGTGAGGCTTTCACACGGCTGCAGCTGCGTGAGGGTGAGCCCATTTGCAGGTCTGCTCAGAGGGACTCAGCCTGCAGCTCACTAACTTGCCTTGCTGTGGATAAAATGGGGGCTTAAGCTTCCAGCAGTCTCTGTCCTTTAACCTTTTATTAATACCATAATTTTTTCAGCAAACAGTTATGAAAGAAGTAATTCTGTATTAGTGGGAACCTTGGATATAGAGACTTGGAAAAAAAAAAAAAAAAAAGCTCCAAGTTTAGTTGGTTTAGTTTTAGCATTCTTCTGAAAAATAGTAACTTGTAATTCCTAGTTTTGTAGACTGTAACTTCTGCATTTATTACTAATTTTCCACACTGCTCTAAATGCACAGTATGTACTTAGTTTCAAATGTGACAGTACTGTTTATGAACATAGTGTTTGCAGGTCAGTTCATCCTTATACTTGGTAAAAGGCTTTTTTCCTGGAGATCCTGCAGATCAGATGGCACTAGAATTCCACTGATGATTTCTCCTCCATGTCCCTGCTACCCATTTGATGCAGTATCACAATATCTGTTTTTCTGAGAAGCTGCTGTCCATTGGTTGAAGACATGAAATTCAAAGTCCTCAACTTTTGTGGTTTGCACTCCAGGGAAAAAATAATAATGGGCTTTTAAAACAATAAAATCACAATGTTTTTTAAACATGACCATGTCAGGCTCAAAAATGTTTTTTCAAAAGCATATCCGTTTGTTTAATTTGAATAAGAACATACTTAATTTCATGGTCATTTGGTTAAAGCAGTTATTTTTATTAATGTGTTATTGAGCTAGAAACTGAGGGCACTGGTCAGTTTGCTACTGTATAACTCACTCATTTGGAGAATGAAGTCTCACAGCACAAAGGGGAAAATTTGTACGTGCTATGTAGGCACCACAATGGTATATTTCATCTGTGTTCTTATTTTATTCAAAGTAAGGAGAGGAAAAAAACCAAAATGCTCAGACTGCTGATTTCTGCAGAAAAAATCTGCAAATGAACTGTTCTATTAGCACAGATGTACAAAAGTCTTTAGAACCTCTCTCTTCAAAAGCATAATTAGGTATTTATTTCAGACATACTAACATCTTTGCAGTAGCTAATAAGATGCAGCCCATTTGAATATTAATATAATAAATGATTAAATTAAACAGCAAGATTCAGACTCAGAAATAGCCTTTATAGGTCCCAGGGGGTCACTAAAACTGTATTCCATTTCTTCCTACAGTTAACATAGTACAAGGGACATGAACGCGTAAAGCAATATTTGTCTTATGAAACATGGAGTTTTATATTGTGCTATTTGGTTTTATTACTCCACAGTTTGAAGCTGAGGCCTGTGATGAAGTCACCATGCTGGGACCCAACAGCAACTCTTCCTGTTTCAGTGCTTTTTGGCATCAAAGTGACGCATGGATGCTTTGGCAGAGGCAAACCTAGTGGCAGGCTATATATAAATAGGTCAACAATGTTGGCAGCTGATAAACTAATAACACACACACAAAGTTGCTGTAAAGTAAATGGCTGAGGAGTCTTTCATCCGTACATTATTGTGTATTTATTATTAATAATATGTACCCAATAATGTACAGAATTAATATCAACAGCACAAAGCTGGTAGGCTGGGCTTATTTTTTTTTTTCTTCTGTACACCAGATAAAAGAAAAATAGGCAAAGTAGGCAATTATAATTGGCCATTATTCCAACAAAGGTATTTCCCTTCTCAAATTAGTCCATAAAAACTGCACACTATCCAAATCCCATGAACCTGAGAGGTGTTAATAAACATCTGGTGGTGGTTTTTGCTTAATTAGCAATCCTTAGTTTGGACTGAAGTCTGTTTATGTAAAACAAAACGCACGTACACATGCGCAGGCACAAACACTCTCTCTCCCTCTCATAACAATAACAAAATAAGAGGTTTTTATTTTTTGAACCACAGACTTTTAGCAGTCCAAACCTGCTTCTTGTAAGTGCTGGGTGGGAGAATTGGATTTTTAAGTCTTATCATTTGTCAACACAGCAGAATAAAATGAAAGCTATTTGGATTTCTCTGTTTCTGTTCATTTTACCAGAGTAATGTCACCTCAATCAGAACTACAAAATCCCTGTATTTTATTGGAAACAAAAATTACCATTTTTAAATGTAAAAAAGAAATTGCTTACTTACTACGGGTTACTGAAAAATGTCATTTTATTATTCTTAACATACAAAATCTTACAGCACCATGTCTCTAAGGAGCAGCATTGGCAGGGAGATAATGGATAAACGTGCAACTGGGCTTGCAAGACTATAGTGTCTAAATTAGATAAAAGAAAAGTAGGAAGAAAACTCCAAGATAAGTGGTACAAAGTAAATCAAAACAAATCATCTTACCAAACTTTATTCGCATCTGATACCATTTTTAGAAATTAAGGTCAGTTTTGTGGAACTAATAGGGAGTTACACCTATATATCTTGGGCACCATGACAATGCTTGAGAGGAAGATTTATACACTATGGTTGCAGATGCAGAAGAAAGATATGAGAGATCAAATGGAAGTGCATGATAACAAATGAAAAATGGTCCCTACAGCCCATAAATTAATTGAGAAAAGAAGGTTGTCATTATTTGAACATGCTTTAAAATAAGGTATGGGGTCCAGATGGCAGAGAATAGATAGGCCAACAAAGTTTGAGTAATTGATGACTTAAAAATAAAACAAGATCTTAAAGAAATGAATCACGTTGGGAGAGTTAGAGGAGGAATATTAGATGAAAAACCACAAAAACTCTTCGAAACTTCACAGTAAAAATCAAAGTATAGGGAAACGCATTTTTCTGTGAAGGATCTAAATAAATGTAAGTAATAAATATTTCAGGCAGCAATTGTAACACCATTAGGGACACTTACGTATTGTTTATTCATTAACCTATTCAGCTTTGTTTTCACAATTTTATTTCTTGGTTTTGTGGTCTAAGTTTTTTTAGGAATGAACTGAAAGAAATTAGCAAAGACAGCTATAAAAATCACAATTACCATTTCTGCTCCCATCACTGTTGTTAACTCATGAGGTCACTACAAAGAGGCTTTTGGTAAACAGTGACATGCTTCCCAGAGCTTATTGTCTGCATCCATAGTACCTGACTTTTAGCAGCACAGCCTGGTGTGCTGGTTAAACCCAAACCTTTCCTTGCCTCCTTTTCAGGTTAGCTGGGTCAGGCTGGGCAGGAACCCAGTGGCAACGCTTGCACGGGTTTCACTCTGGATTTTCTTTTTCCTTGTTTTTCTTCCCCTTTCCCTACTCTTATTCTTTGGTCCAGCACTGGGCTGTCTTTAAGCAGTACCTCAGTATTATGCAATGCCAGCTGATAAATAAATAACCTATGCACGATTTTATTGGTTTTGACTTTGAAATTTCCCTCATATATCCACAGAGGAGATGAAAACATCTGTAGGGGGGAGGGCAAGTGTTTCTGCAAGGGGGTGTGTGTATGTGTGTGCATACATACACACATGTATCTGCATGGCGTGTGTTTGGGGGGGGGGTGTGCATGTGTGCATTTTTCCATATTTATTGCTTTTCAGTACATTAGAGCATTTAGTACTTTGGAAGGCACTCATCCAAGCAGAGCTCCATGTAAATGCACTGTGTACAAGCCAAGAAAGAACGGCTCCAGGCTGATAAAAACCTCAGAAGTATGTTAAATCATAGTACTCAACTGCTCCTCATTAGAACACTCCTCATTTCTTTTTTTTTTTTTTCCCTTCCACTTAAAAAAAAATAATTTTTCCTCAAAGCCACTTACTTCGATGCTGCACTCTAGGAGAGTATTATGAATATTCAGATTGAAAATAGAGCACCATCTAATAACATGGAACACAAAGGAGCCCTGAAATGTATTCAGCCTCTTATTTACATTGTTATGAGAGATATTGCATTATCAAACAATGGTTCCATTCCACACTGTATCCATTACCCCTCGCATTAGGCTCCTTGGGAACTTATTATTGATGACAAAAATGCATCTAATGAGAGACTGCAGACTCGCTAAATGTATAGGTAAGCTATATTGCCTATAAGAAAGATAGCCCTAAAGGAAAAAACATCAAAGCCCGAGAGCTGATTTGTTCAGAAGTGCAACTGAAATGGGAAGAAAAGCAAACTTGGGGACCTTCCCATCACTGTGCACAATGATGTCATTAAGGTAGATTAATCTCAAAAAAAGATATATACAGGAAAACTAAAACGTGACCCTCGGTGCGGAAGGCAAGCAAAAAGGCTTGAAAATATTCAGAAGGCAGAAATACACAGGCAACAAACATTTCAAGGGAAAGATAGTTGCCAGCAGGATTGATTTGAATACTCAAACTGGTGATTTATTTTTCATGCTTCTCATAAAAAGAAGAGATCCCTTTTTTCCCCTCCTCTCCCCCTCTCCCCTGTTCGTTCCCAGACGGCAGAAAGGATGGGATGAGGCTCTGCGTGCCCATTGAGCAATGGCTGCCCTTTCACAGACACCACAAATGAATGCAGGAGGCTGGAGAGACCAATTCAAGTACTTTACCAGGAGTATATAAAAAAAAATGGGATAATCCACATTCTTTGCATTTCTAAGAGAAGAAAGGGAAAAGGGACAATTTCATTAAATGTCCAGCCTCTGTAAAGAGAATGTTAAATAGTTTCATACCCAAAACCCAAACTGCTTTGAATGCAAGTCCTGCTTTGCCCTTAACTGAAATGAAATTTCACAAATCCAGTTGTACATAGAGAAGAAAATTAAAGAAAAAATATTTACTCATGGACTCTACAGTCCCCTTTTAAAAAGAGAGGGGGTTAAATATTGATTTTTTTTAACAATATAAATTTAGCATATTTCACATGATCCATTACATTCCTTAGAATCATTAAGATGCAGTTTACATGATTTATTCAGAATAAGGTCCACTTTTAGCTATATTTAAGACTCCTATTTGTTATTTAACATGTGTTTAATGTTTTCTGTCCCTGCTGTGCACAGCTGCAAGCTGCTATTTTTTGGCAATTTTTGTGACTGTGAAGTGATTTGTGTCTTTGAATCTCACCTTTCTATTCTGTGGCCTGCTGTTTTGATTTTTTCCTAAACTTTAAGAAATAAGTTGCACTGTGTTATGACCTTTACTTCACTCATAGAAGTAAACAAGAAGTCTAAAAGGACCATAAAAAAACCCCAATCATGGCAGCTATCCGTATGGTCTAGATACAAGGACACATATGTAATTGATTTAGCATTTTGTGACACTATAATTCAAAGCAGTTTAGGAAAAAACCTTCTAAAAATCCAGTAATGACACAGGAACTACTAATTGAGTGCTGGCAAACACTACACTCACCACTTACAGTCTAGGCATGTAAATCCTTCATGGCAGGGAATCTTCCATATTGTACAACTTCATTAAGATTATTTCAGCTGATCTCAATTAAAGGAAATCTGACCAGAAAATAAGTTATTATCATACAATATATTTAAAATATCCTATTTGTTTTTACAGTCATAAAGCAAACAGAGCATGCTGCTCAAGTGCAACAGATAGATACAAACACAGGGAATTTTGTAGCAAAAGAATGGTCACAGCATAAGGACAGTGTTATTTCAACTGGCCTCCTGGATACAAAACTTTGAAAAGCAATAACCATGAATGGTGGCCAAGCATGACAGCTATTGTGGTGTAATTGTTTAGTTGTTCTTGGTATTTTAATTATATCAGACTTCTAGCTTAAAGATGGCTATGAACAATTGGGAAAGTTTCCTGAAACACAATTAATTCCTCCCCAGCCACAGGAGTTCTGTGCCATTGCTACAGACCCTTTCCCCATGGATCAGAAGCTGCTGGTGTTGGTGTGAGCCCCAGTGGGCACACAGCTGCGTGGCTCAAGAGGTGCAAAAGGACTTAACCACCCAATTTCACCCATATCTCCCAAACTCCTTCAGACTGATGAGGCACTCCCACAGATGTGTAAAAGCTGCTTCCTCATCCACCTTTGCATACTGAGTCTCTGCTCACCCCAAGCACCTCCCACCTCTTCATCCCCTGTTCTTCCTTTGGCCACCCCTTGATTTTGAGGAAATGAATTGGCATTTCTCTTGTAAATCCATGGGCAATGGATGAGCAATGTTCATATAATGAAAAAAAAAAAAAAAAAAGGCAGTTAGCAGTGCATAATGAATATACTGGTACATATTCTTTTTTGTTTGGTTGGTTTTTTGTTTTGGGGTTTTTTTTAGAGTAAAAATGGGAGTGCTTTGTGGCATGCTGAAATCTCAGAGATGTGTGCCACTCTCTTATTTGGAAGGTTCCTATTCCACATCACCAGTAAATATATGGGAATGAAACGCTGTTGGGCATGTTGAGGTATTTGTATTCACTCTTTATGGTATCACTGGATAATTTCAGTCTCTATCAAACTGGTACTTTAATTGATAGCAGAGCATTTCCCCCTAACAATTTTAAGCAAATACAGTAGCTAAAAATGCCTGTGCCAATTTGAATACATTTACCTGTAAGTGGCAAACTTAGTAACTTCATTTATCTGATTTTAATGAAAATGGAAAATTCATTGCCATATGACTTTAAAAAAAAAAAAATATATATATATATATATATACTGGTTATTACTGTTTGATATATGTTCCCCATCCTTTTATAGGATCTATAAGAGAAGGCCATGTTGAAACAGTTTAATGCAATGCCTTTAACTTATCTAAACCACATTCAACTGACTGCACTGGGAAAATTGAATCTTTTCCTCACAATCTTAGTGACATGAAAAATATATAATACAGTAAATGATTAATGCAGTTATAAACTATACCTGAGATAAGATTTAAGTATTCATATTTCTATCATGTTAATACAACACGATAAACCCATGAAGCAAACTTGACCATAGCATTTGTTATTCTGTCCGGTATTCAATTATTCTTTGTCCAAATACAATTTAGGACCTTGTTAGAATACATTCTCTGGGTACAAAGCATTATGTGCTCCAGTGAGATAATCAAAGTAGTGGTCAGCAACTGTAGACCTTGATCCAGTATACACAGAGCTGCAAAAGAGAAGGGAGCCCAGAATATAACTACCTGCAGGTTTTTGTGTTTTGGTTGTCCAGCATATGTCATTTACACATGGAAGAATCAATTTTCCTTGCTTCTCTAATGTTTCACTTCAAGCTTTGTATTTTTAGGTAAACCCAAACTGACATAATCACACATGTGCTTAGCAACCACCAAAGCAATTTCAAACCACATTGCTCTAATAACCAATCTCTTCTTCTAATTTGTTTATTAAGGATCAAATTCTTCTCATCGAAAGCACACATATACAGCCCTGAATGATACCAAGAGAAAAAGTGAGCCCGGAGGGATGACCACTTTTATGGACATTTTATTACAAGGTCCTTGTACCTCTCTATAAAGAATAACCAATTGTGCTGCAGCATGCCTAGCAGGGAAAGCACAAATCTGGGACACAGGATGGCAACCTGTGGATCTGTGTCAGCCAGTAGATTTGCAGTGACTTACCTGAGGTCTTGCACTTTTGCAAAGGAAGTATAAAACTTCATTTTCAAAGGTGCAATTATAAACTGGAATGAAAGGTGAGAGAGTTTTGAAATAAAGTGATGAAGTATTTTACAAGTTTGAGTCAGCTTTGTGCAAAGGGTTGGTGCAGAAAACAGACAGAGGTCTGAACCCAAGTTACTTGGAACCCTTGTACCACAACTCCAGCCACCAAGTAATCATCTATGTACATGGACACCCCAGATGCCTATGATGTTGTAGTCACCCTCTTTAACTAGACATCTGTAGACTGGAGTCTCTTCAGGGCCATCTGAAAATTCTCTTGAGCTCTCTCTTGGTGGTTTCTGAGCTGGGATCAGTGGTAAAAGCTAGAGGTTCCTTTAAGAGTTACTTGGAAAACAATGCTACAGATGAGCAGAATTTAATAATAGGGGGAAAAAAAGTATTTCTTTTTGTCAAAGCTTTCATTGAAAAATTAAATTGCCAAGAGTTTTGCTGTTTTATTTGCCCCCCCAAGTCAGCTGTCAGCTGAAGAGCTTTTGATGAAAACATATTTTTGAAATAACTATAGAAGCCAGCTGGGACAGCCAGGCAAGGCCCTTTGCTAAGCTAATCTGTCACTGACTAAGGTTTGGATGGGCAAGCATTCAAGATGATCTGAAGTTTGCTTAGCTTTCAGATTGTTAGGTTTGCATAATAGCTATATTTTAAATAATGCTGCTAAAATATATCACATTGCAAATATCCCCTGTAATCAAAAGAAAAAAAAAACCCACCAAGGCGTTGACAGAATTAGAATAGAAAACAATACACCTCTCTGGGTGGAGTTATTTTATTTTCCCAAAAGGAGCCACAAGCTCTTTTTTAATTAAATAGGTCTTAAGCATACAAACAACATCAAAAATTATAAGCAGAAATTAAATACTTCCCACTACTTGTTTAAAATTTGAGTATGCTACTGTGATGTAGTAATTCTTTATTTCCATGACACTAATTTTATGGGCTCGTTCACTTTCTGTTTGATCAGAACTTCTGCCTATAATAGTTACCAGCATTTCAAATAATAAATCTTATATGACTGTATATATAACAGGATACGCACTTTTGTAGTGGCAATACGAATAATGGGACATATTTACTTAGGAATAAAAAAGCTGACACAATGGACAGCCCTAGCAGACAGACACCATCATTGTTCTGCTGAAACAAGGTGTGATACGCAGCCATTTAATTACGTATTGACATGAGCATTTGCTTCTATAGGCACTGATAGTGATTCCATTTGTATTTTTGTGTATTAGTTTCATTTATATATGTAAATCTGACCTGCAACAAATATTTAATTTCTTTCAAGCTTTCCTGATTTACTTTCATGCCTGTTGCAAAACTTCTAGAAACACAAATTGTTTCATGAGCAAAGTAAGCCACGTATCTTCCTTTTTGTAACACATTTACATTTCTCAGGTTTTCTAGCTTGATTCGTGCAACTCAGTGATTCAGACTTTTGAATGGAGACTTAATGTTCTCACAGCAATCTTATAACAATTTCAAAACATGCCTATGGTAATCCCATTATCACACCAGCTTGCAATGACAAAATTATCTCAGTGCAAGGCTGTAGTGACCCTCTGGAAGGCAATACCAGTATAATGTGAGATTATACAGGTAAAATTAATTCAGAAAAAATATACACCGTGCTTGAATTTCAGCGTGGAGCCTTGAGGAAACAATAAAAGTTCACCTTTATGCTACATTATGTTTATATTAAATGAAAGCATAGGATAAAAGGAGTTGTGTGGTCAGTCTAGGAGGGGTGCAATGGTAATTCTGATACACTAGTAGATGCCCAGCAGGTCAGGTATCCATCCAGCAACAGAGCCTGGCACCTCTGCTCTGCCACCCAGCTGTGTCACCTTCCTGTCTGCAGTCACCCAGGACACCTTTCTCAGCATCTTTGAAGAGCCCTTATCCTAAGCCATTTTAAGCCTTTCACCAACACATTAATGATCACTGTTTATCATGCCTTCCAACACTCAAAAGGGCATTGCAAAATCAGCACTGAATTCATTAATTTATTAATTAAAAGAGAGGAGAGGAATACATTAGCAGCCTCCAGGTCATGCAGAAGCACAGTCTCCATAAAACTCTTTGTCCCCCACCTTCTCCTGCATGAGAAGAATAGACCCAAAGGTTGGGGCCTCATTCAGTGACTTTGGTCAAGGATGCAGAAATCTTTCCTCAGGAAACCAGATTCCCCTGGTGCCGGGTCCTGCACTTTGGCCACAACAACCCCATGCAGCACTCCAGGCTGGGCACAGAGTGGCTGAAGAGCAGCCAGATAGAGAGGGACCTGGGGGTTTGGATCGACAGGAAGCTGAACAGGAGCCAGCAGTGTGCCCAGGTGGCCAAGAAGGCCAATGGCATCCTGGCCTGTATCAGGAACAGCGTGGCCAGCAGGTCCAAGGAAGTGATTCTGCCCCTGTACTCAGCCCTGGTGAGGCCACACCTCGAGTACTGTGTCCAGTTCTGGGCTCCTCAGTTTAGGAAGGATATTGAGGTCCTGGAGCAGGTCCAAAGGAGGGCAACTAGACTGGTGAAGGGACTCCAGCACAGATCCTATGAGGAGAGGCTGAGGGAGCTGGGGCTGTTCAGCCTGGAGAAGAGGAGGCTCAGGGGAGACCTCATCACTCTCTACAACTCCCTGAAAGGAGGGTGTAGCCAGGGGGGGGGTTGGTCTCTTTTCCCAGGCAACTACCAGCAAGACAAGAGGACACGGTCTTAAGTTGTGCCAGGGGAGGTTTAGGTTAGATATTAGAAAGAATTCCTTTACGGAGAGGGTGATCAGGCATTGGAATGGGCTGCCCCAGGAAGTAGTGGATTCTCCATCCCTGGAGACATTTAAAAAGAGATTGGATGTGGCACTCAGTGCCATGGTCTAGTAACTGCAGTGGTAGTGGATCAAGGGTTGGACTTGATGATCTCTGAGGTCCCTTCCAACCCAGCCAATTCTATGATTCTATGATTCTCTCTCATCACCCTTGGGTGAATCCCATCTGGTCCCATAGACTTGTGGGGATCCAAGCAACTGAGTAGGTCACTGAATGTTTCCTTCTGGATTACAGGAGGGCTGTTCAGATTCTTGTCTCTTTCTACAATCTCCAGAAGCCAGCTGTCCTCAGGACAACCTGTCTTAACACAGTTATCATTACAGCACCAACACGAGGTAAATTACCAGGGGCATCCAGGCACTGCTGAGACAAAAGGAGTTTTTGCTGGGCTGGCTGGTAGTGGGAGGTGATTCTTCAGGCTGGTGGCTTAGTGGCAGCAGGGCTGGCACCCCTGGAGAGCCTTCAAGGAGTTCTCTATATGTGTGGGAAACACACATGCATGGTGCAATATTTTGGCCAGTGACAAGTGGACTCAACCTCACCCATAATTAAATATGTAAAGTCAGGTATTGAGCCTGCACTAGGTGCTAAACTGTGTCTTTTGCATAACCAATGGAGATTATAAAACCAATTAATTTGACCTATGTTAAGACTCCATCTTGACAAAAACCACGCTGTTTCACTTCACTGACTTTAAAAGGTAACTAGCTCAACCTTAATTGTCTAACTTTTAGACATCAAAGTCAAGCAAGACGAATATTATCTACCCAATATTCCATGGACGTCAAACTGAAATGAGAAAAAAATGAGAAAGTAGTCGAAATATTTCCCCTTTTGATAATTAGGAACTGTAAGATGTTTACCCACAGAATGTGCTTTTCAGAAATAACTTAAATAAATCAGTGAAGCTGTCAACTATTGCAGATGTTTTGTATCTACATCCGCAGGGATTTCATAACACTTATTAAAAACCTCCACACATCTAGCCTGGGAAAGCCCTTCTGGATGAAAAGGTGGTTTCCAGGGACAGCCTGTTCACTTCAAGCTTTCCTAAGACTTTGTGGGCTGTAAAGTATGATTTTTCATCTTTGAAGTTTGTAGTCTTGAAGTAAACAGAGAGGAAGAGTCCATAAACCTCAATAGTATAATTGAGAATGATCTGGCTTCAGTGGTGTCGTATCTGGGATGAGCCATTGTGTGTCCTCCACAATCTGTCTTACAGGTAACAGTTGTCTGAAAGACTCCAGGAGAGTTCCCTGTGTCATTAGCCTCCTCTGAGGAGAAGATGAATGGGAGGTATTTAAAGAGTGTGGCTTGACAGATTCCAGTTTGTAAAGAACAGGCCAAACAAAGCCCTAGTTCTTCACATCCCCATGATTTTCCCAGCCAACCTACACACAGCAGTAAGAGAAAATCAAAGAAAGCTTTCCTATGTTATTGCTTTTACAAGTGTCTCAAAGTGATTGACAGTGTTCATATTCTCATTATGGCATCTGCAGATAATGAGGTATCTAGGCACAGGAATATCCACTGCTTGAGCATGCCAGGAATATTATCACTGACGTTTGAGCAAAAACATTGCAGTTCCACACAATACCTCTACATCTTAGAAACGTCAAAACACAGCCAGATGCTGGAGCCATGGCTGCTGCAATCACATGGGTTAGCTGGTATCTCTTGAAAGAATTATTATAGATGTAAGGTCTCTATTTAACCAGTCAGGATTGTGGGCTGTAAATGTGCAGATAAGAGCAGGCTGCCCTAAGAATTTAAAGACTGTACCCTTCCTCCTTCATACATTTCTATAAACAAGGCTCAAAAACTGTCTCACATGCTGTGAGGAAGAACTCAAGGAAAGAAAAAGTCTCACGTTTCTAAGTTATATGGCAGCTAAAGCAACTTGTTCTGAAGGAGGGCTGCAGAAAATTTGCAGTTGGAGACAGCCGAGATGGTTCTGTGACTGATGAATTGTGACATTTGACATGTTAGTCTGCCCCAGTGACAGTTGCTACTGGTGCCCATCACCTGATCCATCCATCTCTGAGCCCAGTGTCCTTCACCCTGAGTTTGAGATGTCAGGGAGCTCATGAAAGCAGGTACCAACCATACAAGACTTGTGCATACCTGGGACTGAAATGAAGGAGGTGTCTATAGGTTCAGCCTCTAAATACAGTAAGGTGAAGAACAACATTTGAAAACTGGAAATTAGGCACAGAAACCCCTTTAAAATTCTAATGCTGGGAGATGTGGAGGGTACATCTAGGAAACGCAGCACCAGCAGTGTCAACAGGGCTGCTCCAGCTGTGCCAGGCAGTATGCTGCCTGCTGGGGATACCCACTGGGTCCCAGGAAGAGGGGCACTGAGTGAGCAAGCTACTTTCTGAAAATGCTCTGAGTGACAGGTTTACATCAAATAATCAATGGAGCAATGCTGGAAATTCATGTCTTCTTCCTTCTCTGCCTCCCACACTTCACAGCTGACCATAGGGATGGAAAGGGCACTGCCAACACCAATTTCCTTTCCCCTTGAGTTGCATGAGATGCTGATCCTGGGACATGTGCCTTAAACAACTACATCTTCCCCATTAGCACCAAGTGATTTTATTGCCTTGGTAAGATCTTCATGTCTTTTTCTCATCTTTGAACACAGGTCTGGCATGGGTAGTCTTAAGCTAGAAAGCCAGCACTGAGTCTCCTGAAGAGGAACAGATGTACTTAGTCTGAAAGAAGGCAAGCAGGCCTTCAAACATATAACACAAAGACAGGATGTCTCCACACACCTTTGCAATGTGTTTATCTATATATATATACACATTAAAGCTGCTTTTTACCTCTACTATGCATTTGACCCTTGATCCAGCTAAAAGCACAAGGCATGTTAGGTGCAAACTAATGTTCTTAGTTCTCTGCCTGCAACACCCAGTGATCCACAACAGTCTTGTAGTCACACAGCCAGCATGGGGACACGTAAGAGCAAACACAGGGAGGTTTGCAAAAGGTCTTCATTCAAAACTAGACAGAGTATGTGTAGGGTCAGATTCACTGCTGAGCCTTCCTTCTGAAGACATTGTTTCTCCCTCTGGATATCAAAACTTCAGTCAAATGCCCCATAAATATGAAGTGCTGCAGCAGGTACACCAAAATGAGAACGTGCACCAATGCATTTGGTTAGGGTTTGTTCTCATTTAAAATATTTTTTATGAAAAAAAATTGTATTAAAACCTCAAAACCTCTCCTAAATAAGAATCCGAAAACAATATGTCACAGCAATAGGTTATTTATGAGACTTAATACTGTGTGCCAATTTTTCTAAGTTATTTTAGTGCCAAAAATCTGAACAATCATCAAGTGTCCAAATGAAAGCTACAGAAGGATTTACAACATTCAGGAGATAAAAGCAATGTGCTCTGACAGGTCAGACAACCACCTGAGATGTAGTATTTTCCTGAATACTAAATAAGCCTTCTTCAATTATGACAAGAGGAAGATCTTGTAGTTAGGGCACCTTGTGAAATGTGAGAAGTTTCAGTTCAATGTGTTGCTCCACCACAGCCTCCAAGTGTGACTTTGGTCCTACCATTTACACCCCATTTCCCATTTGCTTCACACTCTCTTGTCCCAGCTGCTCTAGTGAGGCTCTGGTTGTTTTTTCTCTGCACAAAGCTCAGCAGATTCTGATGTTGGTGAGGTGTCCATGTATGGCTATAAGACAGAAAATAACTAATAAAATGAGTAATTTATTTATTTTCAGAATTACAGGAGAATTCATTCAAATATATACCAGAAGCATTAAGCAATTAAATTTCTAGCACAGGCTGGAAATGTACTATACTTCTGTTAGAATTGCTGTACCTTATGAAAATAATAAATCCTACATTTTCATTAGGGTTTTTTTCTTCTCTTCTCTTCTCTTCTCTTCTCTTCTCTTCTCTTCTCTTCTCTTCTCTTCTCTTCTCTTCTCTTCTCTTCTCTTCTCTTCTCTTCTCTTCGAGATTTCTTATTATGCTTTGTCACCAAGCACCACCCTAAATACTGAGCCCTTTCTTCAGGTTGTAGCTAAAAGGGAGGAAAATAATGATGTCTCATAATGACAGCTGTCAGAGAGATTTGTGGGAGCCAAAAAGCTTCTTGGAAAACCTGGAATACAAAGCACTTGACCCAGCTGTCATTACTTCATCCACTACTTCCAATACCAGGAGGCTACTCCTGAGCTGGCTGATGCAGAGGCAGCGTGGGACAGGCAGAGAGAAACAGAGCAGGGCAGCTGCAAATGAAGATCACCCTGGGGAGGGTTACAACTAGATAAAGTTTTCGACAATAAGATTCCAGAGACTGCTGACTGGAGAAAAGCTCAATATTTTAGTCTCAGTACAAATTTGCTTCAATCTTATACAACTCCCATGCAGCAGCATCCACAGCTGCATGCTGTAAACAACAAACAAATGTATTTCCATCAGCCCTGCTGATGCTATGAGAAAAGTGCCTGAGCATAAGACATGCACAGATGTAGAGTCTCACCTGAGCCTAGTGCTGCCCTCCATTTGGCCCCTCTAACTTAATATCGTTGTTACAAAGCTATTGGTCTCCTGGTAGCGAGCTGGCTCAATGCAGAGCCTCTTCTTCCAGCTAATCTGACAACTCCGATCCAAGAAGCATCAAGGGCCCAATTAAGAAGACACATCTTATCAAGGAGCTTATTTTGCATAACAGAATACAAATGACGAATAAAAATTTAATGTTTAATAACTTAGTACAAAGAGGGCTGTTGATATAGAATGCCTGGAATTTTTATGGCGGCTGTCAGACTTGTGATAAAACTGTTATATAGGAACACTTGGCAAAAAACAGCGTAGAATTTTTCAGTAATGGTGTGTGCATGATATTGCATTAATTCTTGATAGGAAAGTAACTTTTTTTTTTTTTTTTTTTTTGGAGGACATCTAAAAACATTTTAATGAAGAGTTAGCTGAAGGGATAGTGGGTACTTCATAAATGCATTTGTGTGTTTACTCAAGTCCAGAAATTACAGGCAAATCATCACAGTCCCTCTGGGTTCAGGATAACTTTATCAGATCCGGTGATGTGGCTGCAGTTTGCTGGTAACCATAGTTAATGGATGGCAGGGAGTAAGCTTAGAGAGGAAGGAGAGGTTACCTACAGGGCTTTGCCCTTGTTGGACAGGGGCATTTCTTCGATTTACTTATACCATATGGAACAGTTGAACAGTGATGTAGCTCTTTTCTGACTTTGAAGATCATAATTTGGAGGAAAGCCTGACTTGCCTTTGTCCCCACAATTGCAATTTATGCATTAGAAGTCCTTCATGACAATAAAAAAAAAGTATTTTTGTGCTGTTATTTCCAATACAAAATCAGTTTTTCAAACAGCAGGTATCTGTTGTATTCTCAAAAAATTATTACAACCCCAGTAACTAGAACGTTATGTAAATATGTCAACACCAATTGGGGGAAAAAAGATGTTAATACTTTCTTTTAAACATTTTCATAAAGCTGATGCCCTTGCACTGGTCTGAAATTCTCACATCATATTCTGATGAATTTGCTATATATCCTAAGCCTTTCTATAGGGGAGGAAAAAAAAAAAAAAAAAAAAAAAAAGTAATTTAAAAATCTAAGTATCTGAGTGTAGAAATTAAGTCATCTTTACCAGTACACTTAAAATAAAGTGTCCATTAAACAATGCTAAACTAATGCTGAATTAGAATGAAACTCTTTTAGAAGTACATATCAAATCTGTATGAATACTAAATGAATTTCTTATTCATTCAATTCTATTGTATTAGTATTATTGCAATGAATACCAAATGAATTCCTAATGACTGGATACTTAAAATAAAGTGTTACCCCCTCACAATAGTCATCAAACTTTAAGGACAAATTGAGACTAAAAAAAAAATTATATACTAGTGGGGAAAAAATGGTTGAACTGTATAGTTTAGAATATTGAAAGGTCTCATTTATCTGATGATGCTAATATCCAGATGTAGTCTTATATTAGAATTAATACTACAGGAGTGGACCCTTATATGGAGGATTTGTTGCAGAAATAAAATCTATCAGTAACAGTTTCATTGTTCCATCATTATGAATTCATTTGGTATTCACTGTAATAGCACTGATCGTAATGAATTTGTTTGATATTCATGTGGCTCTCACATGCATTAACATAGGCTTTCTGTTGTAATTCAACATCCAACAAGCATTAGATAATGCAGGCTTTGGATTAGCCATGGGCCAGTATTCTGCAACTGGAGTTTCCTCTTAGTTTATAGGCAGTTAAAGGACATTTTAATCTGCCTAATTCCTGGCTCTTTTTTGTTTTCTGTGATACATTATTTTTAAGCTGGAAAGCCTCCTAAAAGATCCCACACTGCCTTTTCACACGAATATAGGTGTGTGCCATCTTATATCTCAGGCAACAATCCAGAAAGTCAGAATTTTATCACCCAGGCACATTAGCTCATTATCCCCTTGGCAATAGTGGCTTTGGCACAGCCTGGAGCTAGCGGGGTACTAAGGGAGCCAGAAATCCCGACTCCTGGTATTAAATGGATTGTTTTTGCTTTAGGTTTGGAAATGCCAATGCTTCCCTAGTACTGGATAATATTTATTTGGCAAAATGAACTCCAGCCCTTGCAGAAATAACCCCGTGGCAGAAAAAAAAGCAGGGTAAATCTTTGGAAAGTTTTCATTAAAGAGGGAACTCAGCCAGGTTTTCAGCAGGTTTGACTCACTTGGAATTTTTCAGGCATTCCTCAGTCAAGACTTGACTAATACAGGCTCTGGTGTGATTCAGCCTCAGTCAGGGTGTTAGACTCCATTTCCCCATTGTGCCTCATGGTAATTATTCCTATTATATCTTCAAGAGATTATAGATGAGCGATAGATGAACAGCAATGACTATTAACAAGAATTATAGCAATTTTTATGCCTAAGTGTTGAAAACACCAGGGGCCACACACTCAGGTAATACACTGGATTTAGATCATGTAATCAATTCGATTGCAGTAATTGGTAACATGAAATTATGAAGTCAGGTGACTTGCTAATGCTATCAGCAGTGCTGCTGCAACCCAAAGTGTTTTCAAAATACTGTCTCCATTTCATTTCAATGTCTCACAAAGTAGGTTTTTCTTTGGTTTTCTGATTGCTTTACACCAAGAATTTCTTCCTCTCACAGCAGCCCACTTTCTCCCACCCTTCTAACCCATGACAGCCTCCAGTGAAAAGGCTGGGTTTCAGCCTTCCTTGGTACATGGGTCTCCTCTTCATCCCCCTGGGGTGTAGGAGGTGTGAGGAGGCTGGGAGGCCTCCAGCATAGACCTGCTGGCTCCCAGAAACTAGTCAGAAGTACCACATACCCTTCTCAGAAATATCCTATAAGACTGACCTTCAAAATTCTAGAAGGTCAGGTCCCCACCTGCTCTTTTGGTAGCAGAGATGGATCTGTGGCAGGCTCCTAGCCCAGCTCCCCTTTTTGGCAGGGCACGGGCAGAGCTCATTCCTGTCCAACCCACAAGTGGAGCAGCTGTTTGGGATGCCTGTACCAGCTGCCCCAAATGGACAGGCTCCATAGAGCTGAAACTGGGAGTGCAATTAGGAAAATACATGCATTAAGTAGAATGAGGGATGGGTTTGGATGTCTGCTTTCTGCCTGCTAGCAGAAGACAGCCCTCTTCTGCTGGGGAACTCCTGTGTGAGGGTGGAGGCAGCATTGAAGCTGACCTCAGAAGGAGACAGGGAGAAAGGAGGAGCAGCTCTCCATTGGATGGGAAAGACTGGAAAAAAAGGAAGACCTGCCCAGGATTAGTTACTGGAAATAGTCTCCATTATGTCAGAATGTTGAGGTCTAGTTCAACCATGCAGCAGTGCCCACTATGACAGACTGCTCAGACTAGTAAAGGCTGTGAGGGGTCCTCTTTCCATTCCATTTAGCTTGATTTACAGGCAGGGCAAAATTTATCAGAGCTCTTGGAGGCCCTGATAGATGTAAGCACTGTTTAATTAATCTGATTTATGATATAATTGCACCACCGTGCTCAAGGGTTTAAGGGAATTCCATTTCCATTGTTTCTTCCTAAAAGGGATTTCAGGTAAAACTTTGTCTGGAGAAGCAGTGCTCCCCTTTCCCATACAAGAGGTGCCTGCAAATGATACACCAACCTACATGTCACCCATCTAATTGTAGACTCATTCACCATTTGAGCAAACGTATTTAGGTGCTTAATTATTCCTCTTTTACCCACAAATGTTGCTTTACATAGACTAATTTGAGGCTCAACTGCACTAGAAAATGCACTTCTTTGGGGTATTTTTGGTACCAAGTTTGTGTTCAGGACACAAACTGTCTCATAGGACTATGAGAAACATGTATTTTTCTATTCTTTCTTTTCATTTGCCTCACTGATAAGTCATGTGGTTTAGTTCTTTCAATGCTAATACTAAGAAAGATCATTTTTTCATGAGTTTCTAAGGAAAACTTATTTGCTATTTTTTTTTAGCATAAAATATGCTTATAATTAGCTGGCATACGCAAATTAATGTCTCATGGCATAGAGGCACAGAGAAAGGACATAAGTAACCAGCTACTTTAGCACAAAGTTAGGCTGCATTTAAAGGAACTAATGGTGAGACTGTTGCCTGGCTGCTGCAGGATACCTGTGATAATGTACTTGCATCACTTCACAGTTAAACTAAAGCAAATGTATGTCATGGCTGTGTGTGCTGTAACACCTGGGCACAATAGAATGAATTCATGGACTGTGCATCCATAAATCTTCATTTCCTAGTTTTGTGGGTTTGTCAGGCCTTTAAAGTTATTTAACACGCTTTTTGCAGTGATAGATAGGTACTGAGAGTGTTATAAATACTAACTTGTGTCTGAAAGTTAGGCTGTGAAGCTATCACCCAGGCTTATGGTGTCTGTGATTTTATATCCAGCTAACAAGTCACTTTCATGGGTTGGGACATCATCTGGAGTCTATGAATGTGTAAGAACCAACAGTTACTGTATCCATCTTAGGTACTGTTTGATTCATATATACAAGATTTATCTTAGAAAAAAGGCATAGTAAGAGCGTTCCTTGCTTTAGTTTTAAAAATAAAGACCACAGACCTTACTAATGTCTGGCCTATCAGGAATTCATAATGAAAATGAATGTTCATTTTTTCTTTAAAAGTGTCTCAAGCTAAATGATACTGACGCTTTCAATTTTTAACATCATAATCAATAAAGGCTGCTTATGCACACTTTGCAAAACCATCAGTTTAGAAGTTTGAAAAAAAACCTGCATATGGCTGCAGCTTGCTGACTGCAAAGCTCTAGCACTAAATCTTCTGAGTTAAAGTTTTACTGGTGTGTTATGAGTAAAAATGCCTTGTCAGCCATCTGCCAGTTTTTCTCCTAACATCCATATTTTCAACCCTTGCTAAACATTGGGAGCATTTGGCCACAAGAGGCCAGCTCTACAATTAAACAGCCGAGTTCTGCAGCAGAAGCAAGGGCATGTCAAAATAGAACTGTCTGTTATTAATTTTAAAAGTCCATAAAGGAAAGCTATGACCCTGTCAGGGTGATGGACTGGCAGTTAAATGTATTATAAACTGTTAACTCTCAGAGACACAAAAGAAAAGGAAAAGAAAAACAATGCAGCAGTGTCAAAAGCTTCAATAAATGCTAATCATGGCAGATTAATCAGCCTCTAATTCCACTGATCCAAAAAGGTTAGAGAGTCAATTGTGTAAAATTAGCTCTTTCTCATGTGTCCCTTTGCATTTGGAGAATCTGTCTGTTCATTTGCATCTTTTGCCAATGTTTACGAAGAATTCAGTTCATTAGCTCTTAAACATAAAATCAGACACTGGAAGGGGGATTCATTGCCTTTTCCTGCTTAAAGTAGTACTAAAAGCAAATAGCATTGCTACAGTGTACGTTTATAGATTCTATCAAGCAGCATTAATTGCTGTATGTCTTATATCCAGAAACCTCCTTTCCATAGGAAAGTTTTCATGTGAAGTGTTTTATTTAGTGTTGCAAGGAGGGCTTTTTTGATGGGTTAAGATAAAATGTGTAATCATAAGACTGAAATGAGACAAATGGCAAAGCAGAGCAGCTAGACCTTAGCAGAGTACATGCTTTGCTAAGAGCCCCCAGAAGTATGTGGAGTATCTGCTTTGGGAAGTACCTGCTTTAACCAGCATTTGAAAATCCTGCAGCTTGCCAAAGAGAATGGCAGTTCAAATGAATGACTATGCAGAACACAAGAAAGCCTGAGGAAGGATTGTTCAATGGAAAATAAAGCAGGAGATGAGAAGATGTATTAGCTGGTGCTGTTTGAAGTGTTTGTAACTGAACTCAGGACTAGACAGGACTCACCTGTTTTCCTTATGAAGCTGCTGTTCAGACAGGATTCATTCATCACCTGATGATGTTTGACTGCTGGACTGAGCTTTGAGGACTCAAATTGTTATGACTCAAGTTACATGGGGAGTGCCTCAGAGCTAAGAAATGCATGAATGGAGACCCTAATTTCCAAGCATACCTGCAAGTTTTACCCATGTGGGCTTCCCCTTTAAGGAAAGGTGTGTGTGGTCAGCATAGGGGAACCTCAAAGGAATGCATCTATACACATGCTCTCCTCATGCTTGTTTGCTCAGACTGCCTCCAGAGGGATGAAATTTGTGACTGATTTCCCATTCTCCTTGAGGAAAATAAATAAATAAATAAATAAATAAATAAATATGTTTCTTCCACATACAAATCAGATCATGTGATTTAACAGAAATCTAAGAATTTTCCACCCCCTTGCTCTCCCATGCTTCTTGGAAGCACACTCACATTGAGCTCTCTGCCAGAACCCTACCTGAAAGCCATTTTCCCAGGTGGAGGAGAAAGCATTGTCTTTCACTTGTCCCCCTTTGACATAAATATATAGCAATGTATCTCTATTATGAAGTTTCAAATCCAAACACTCTCTCACCAGATGCACCAGGAAAGAGACCAGGAAAGAGGAGGAGCCCGAGATTTGTCCCATTCCTTCATAAACTGCTGAAGGGAGCTGAGCTCTGCAGGGTAAGAATCCCTGCAGAGACCAGAGAGATGTGAGGTGCTGGGGGGTATCACTGCCAAATGCTGCCACAGGGGCACAAGCATATCAAGCATCTCTCTCACCTTGGCACTGCTTTGTTTAGTCTCACGGAACACTTGGCTGGGTTTTCAGAGCTCATCTCATTCCCTGCATTGTGGCAAATCATCAGGTATTTATTATGTGGAGAACCCATACAGCCAGAGAACCACATCACCCTGGGTAGGAGGACACTGCTTCCATTTAGCACCTTAGTTTGTTTTATTTCTGGACCCACTCAGTACAAAACCTGAAATTAAAACTTGTGACACCTTTACAGGAAGAGAAAATACAGTTAGATATGTTCCCTAAAAAATAATAGTGCTACATGGGTCTAATTTTAAAAAAGTATGCATGAGGATCTAGCTAAAAATAAATATAAATATATAAAAATATAATATGAAGTTTAAAGATTGTTATAAGGGAAAAAACAAAACCACAAAAATTATTTTTAAAGGAATGCAAAGTAAGTATATATGGCAGAATGCAATGGTTGGACTGTCAGCAGTATTTCTTTGTGTGTGTACCTTATGCATTGCAGTGAGCTGTGCAATAGCAAGATTTGAATATTCTGAATCTGCCATCTCCCTCTTCTGTCAATCAGATCCTTCCAATTTTGAACATGCCAGGATGAACTATGTTGACTTCTTTGGCACAAGAAAGTGAATCCAGTGAAATTCATATATTCAATGGTTTCATGAAAATGAGAAAATTCTGTCTATTTGCTAGAACAGCTTTGGGCTAGTTTTGAATGGCTGCATTTCATCTCTGCATTTTCCCTCCCCACAACTGTTATGATGTGAAAAGTGCCCAAGGCCAGGGGCTTGTAGGCCCAAGTCCACTGAAATTAATTGCAATTGGGAAAAAAAGGCCTTTTGCCTAAGCCAGTCATATTATACTTCCCCATCTGACCACTTCTTTTCCCATTGATGGATTTCGTTTACTGTACCAGATCATTTCTTTTTTTGCAAGTGAAGCTAATTTAATGCCACCCAAAAATGTATCAGACAGCTTCTGGCACCTATTCCTGTCTCAGTACACATAAAGTTCTGCAGCATACAATTGCTCTTGTTTCTGCAAAGTTTTTGCTTTAACAATAGCAACAGACAAGTATAATTCCTTCTCTTTTGGATGGAATAGAGTGGATGTTTTCCTCGTATAGGTGTGCCACCACCTCAGCTGGCACTGAAGTGTGACTGTGCACCAGTTGCCGAGGGCAGAAGAATTCTGCAATTCTAGTTATTTTTCCTGGAATTCTGCCATCTGAAATTTTCATGGGACTAACCAAAGCAAAGTGGAGTTAGCACTGCACAATTATATGTTCACACATTATATCTAAGCTTCCCAGAGGTTTCCTGGTGTCCAGATTCAGAAGGGTGGTATTTGTCCTGTTAAGAGCCAGAAAAATCTCAGCTCCACTTTTCAAAGGATGAAGTGAAGGTTTGTTAAGAAGATCCTCCAACAAAATGCACCCTTGCAAATACTTCATCCTTCCCAGTGCTGTAGATTATCCTGGTAACAGTAACATTTTGATTTGATGATAAGCCCAGAGTGAGGAGAAATGTTTTGAACTGCTGTGGCTGAAAATGGCAAGAAGACTTGAAATTTCCAGTTTCAGTCGCTAACTAGTTTTTCTTCTGCCAAGATGATTTTCTTAAGACTTAAGATTATAAGAATTCAGAGTGAAGCTGTATCATGTCCAGTCTATATCTAAATAGGGTATTTAAAAAAAAAATACTTGGGTGATGCAGGAAGTGGAGAGAGTGATTCAAGAGGTCTCATGTTACTTTTATGGGCCAATACGACCAAGCATGGTCTGAAGGGAGTAAGCCTTCAGATAAGATATAAACCAGAGTTTCTGGCCATTTTCTCTGTGCATCAGCCTTCTGGCCACTTTACAGCTGCTCTCTGCCTACCTACACTTTCAACTGGTTAAGATAGGATATATTTCCCACCCAAAACTGTTCAGAAGCATTTTAAAAGATATCAAAAAAAGCAGATGCATATTAGTGGAGGGTAAAAAGAGCTTCTACCACCCAAAGACCATTATTAGACTTAAGTAATTAAAATTTATAAACACACCTTAATCCTGGGAACATCTTTTAAGAGACAGAGATGCAAGGGAAAAGAATTGTGAACAACCTGAGCAACAGCCACTGCAAACCTTTTGTTAAGCAGACACATGTTTTGATCTCACAGAATCATTGGAGATTGGAAAGAGAACTTAAAGATCATTGAGTCCAAGTCATCTGATTTACCATGTGCCTTGAGCATTTGTTTATATGCTTCAAAGTGGCTGCAAACCATTGTTAAAACAGTAGCATTTGTCCTTGGTTCGTGATGGCCAACATGATGGCTCAAGGCACAGGCAGTGGCTTGTCACCTTGTCCCTTCCAACAGGCAATAGTCCAGTCCTCATGAGTGTGACAATTTTGTCTTCCCTCTCCAGCCTGTATTAAAGCAGACTGATAAACAGATTGGTATCTGAAAGAGGCCCTGATCTAAATCTGTTATACAGATGTTGTTCCTGGACCCAATTTCTAAACCAAACCTTCCCTGGAAATCTCAGACTCTATTTCAAGCTTGGTGGTTAGGCCCACTCTAGTTCAAATTAGAGGCTTAATCTTAGATTTCTTATGTTTCTCTCTCTTTATCTAGTGCAAAAGACTGCAAGAGGAGAAGAAAAACTCCCAGAAACCCTTCTCTTCACACAGATCAGGAACAGCAAATCATAAGCAGGTTTTTTGACTGCTCCAGTATATGATTATATATTTCACTGTCAACTAAAACCACAGGAATAGGAAAATACTACTGTGAAAATACTGCCTGTAATGAGAGGACTTGGTTGTCATATTTGGTAAGACATAATTTATCCTTTATCAGGTATTGGTGAATAATATCATTTTGCCATTTGCTGCAGTGTGTTTCCCTTAGAAATCCACACAATTTTTCCCTAATATTAAATACTAGGTAAAGAAAGCTATCTTTTGGGGATGTCATAAGCTTCCAGCAATATACAGAGTATCTTATGAGTTTCACTATTTTTATTTGCTCAAATATGCAAAATTCTCAAAAAAATCTCTCTACTTGATTACATCCCAATGAAACTATGTTGACTTATGCTAGCAAAACCTAGTTCATCTGTATTCTGTTTCATTACCTTCCCACCTTTCTGAAAGAGCTACTTCTTTGCTTGGGTTATTTCTCCCTGAGCCAGAAGGTGCTGCTTTATAAGGAGGGTGGTGTTTTTATATCAGACTTGGTGCTGGATGATTTCTTTCTTTTTCTGCAGCCATAACATCCTCTTGTTCACATAGAAATAAAATTCCATAAAGGGCATGGATTATGTGATACCTTTTCTGTAACATTTAATAATCACAGTAAAACATTGACATATATTGCTCTCTACTTACAAATCTGTTTTCTGTAGAAAGTACAGCTCACCATTTAAGACATCTGAATAATCTGTTTTATACATCTGAACAACACAATAAACCAACTCATCCTGACTAGATGAATATCCTTCAGTGAATTTAACACGAGGTACAGATTTTGCTCTGAGTTTCTCTAAAGTTAGTTTCAAATAATACCTCCTTATTTACAAATGGCAGAAAATGAGCCATGAATCATTCTCCTAAACTGACTAAGTCTACATGTTCAAAAATTCCCTCACAGTGAGCCACACACTTCCCAGGTTGTCTCAGGGAGAGTCTCTCCCTCTTCACCACCAGCGGGATGAGTCCCCCTCCCCAAGCACACAACCCACCATCCCCTCTGATCTATGGCCAGAAAACATCACTGCTGCAATTGCAGCAATTGCTTTACTGGGAAAGGAGCATTTGGAAAGTATTTAATGTATTTCTAACTGCCTTCCAGTGCAGTTTAGCAGCTGGAAGTTAGGTACAGAGCCAGAGCAAAGGGTTTATCCTGTGTCACTGCGTTTCCTGTCTTTTTCTACTGACTTTGAATAGGAAAACAGCACTCCCATGAACGCTGAGCTATCCTCTTATAACCAGAACATAAAGGACAGCATCCTGCACAGCAGGCTCTGATCTCTGTCCTTGGTCTTGGCCCATGATTTATTTAAACAAGACTCATAGCACGTTCCATGCTTTAAGAACCATGGACAACTGGAAGCTGACAAATACTTGACAAGCCTGTTTTGGGTAGGTACTGGTTAAGTCTCTGTTTTTTTTTTTTTTTTTTTTTTTTTTTTTTTTTTTTTTTTTTACAAAAAAGGTACTTCTCCTTTCCTCTGTTTCTTTTAGAAATAAAACAAAACAAGGAAAACTGAACATTTGACAATCTACAGATTTCTTTTTATAAAAGAAATAATAAAATGAAGCCTTTTAGCTTTGTGAAGATGATTAGCAAGAAACTCCAACATTGCTGAGCAGTTATGTATTTGTTGGAAACCTGTTTTCCTATTATAAAGCTTTTCCCACAGAAGCCTTTAAATTAAAATTATTTTTGAAGCCTAGCCTAGAACATCAAACCAAATCAGAGTTCAAGTGCACAGTATGATTCCCATTAGGAAAAGAGATTCATTAAAAAATGCTGGGTGATTTTTGTGACAGTAGGAAAGATTTATTTTCATAGAAGAGAGGTCCAATTCTAAAACATGGCATATTTGTATCTGGCTGTGGGATACTCATTGAAAACTTATTGATCTTCGCTGAGATTGAGTCAAAATGTGGTTTTGTTTTCACAACTTCATTTATTCCGAGCAGAGTCTAAACTCTGCTCTGAACTGTGCTACATTGTCCTGTCAGTACACCAAATGGGTTTCTCTGAGCAGGGGCAGGTTGTCCCCCAGGTGTGGTGCCCTGTGCACTACAGCAGCACAGTGAGAAGTGCTGTAGTGTGAGGGTTGTACAGCACCTCATGCAACCCTGTCTGATCAAAGACTTCCTCTCAGTTTTGGCATGGAAGCCTTAACAATGGACTTAAACCAGTGCAAGATAAACAGCAAAATAGTTTAAGGCTACAATTCAGTCTCCCTTACACATGCTGCAATTAACAAATAATGGCAAGATGCCCATTTGGAGAGGTAGGCCATTAATATATTTTGAACACCTTTGTGGTTGTTGACATTGTTATTATTATTATTGTATTTTTTCCTATGCTTTTTATTAGCTCAATGATAATTTCCAAAGATGACTTTGATTCCTTTAATAGCTCTTTCAAAAAAAATCTAGATAGCATTTAGTAATTCCCCAGTTTCCCTCTAATACGCATTGAAACTATAAAGTGTTTCTAAATATCCTGAGAATTCTCTAAATAGATTTTGTACAATTCCCGTAACCTTTCACTAACCACCAAGTCCTTATTATCTAAACAGGCTTCCAGGGAGGTGTTTGTAGGTAATTACCCAAGAATTAATCATAGGATTAACATAAAAGGCAAAATGTAATAAATAATCAAGTTCTTACATACGCAAATCATTGTGAGGCATGTTACCAATTTTCATAGAGGGGCCACTGTCAGACATGCAATTTCATCTATCCAATTAGCAGGTTTTGCTGCATTATAAATCTGTCACTGCTTTCTTTGCACCAAACAGCTGCTTATGCAAGTAACTGTGTGAAACTCTATTAAAAACCACAGGTCTGTATAAAGAGGGCTTTAGAAAAAATAAATTCCCTATAAAGCTGCATTAGATCTACTTGGTCTGGAAGGCTGTGGACAAGAAGCAGTTAAAATTATTAGGAAGGGAATTCCATCATGCTATTAATGTCCTGCAATTCAGCTGTGACTGTGTTCTGTTCACTTGGTTTTCCTCTTCAAGTGCTGTTCTGTTTTTAAAGCTGCTTTGAAGGAATGCTCTCCAGTGGACTGCCGCCTGTCACTGCTCCCTGTCATGTGTCTGATAATTAAAATCTGACTGATTTACTGACTGGCATCAACCATCACAGCTCAAGAGTTAGAAGATGTTCATCCTTCCCAAGGCTAAATTTACTTGGTGAAAAGGGGCCGCTTGCTTCCAGCCTGAGCTGTCATTCAGCTGCCGTGGAAACCATAAAGATAGCTAACAGAGCCCCAGCCAGCAGTCTTTAGTTTATTTTATTCTAATATTTATTGCCACCCAGAAAATGAACATAATACAGACAAGTTAGTGAGAGCACTGCACTAGTGATTTGTGAGGCTGGTGTGGAGTGAGAGCAAAACAGTCCTGCAGTATTAAAATAAAATAGAACAGCGGTGTTTCCCAAAAGTATGGCAGGGCTGTAGCTATGTTTATTTTAACCCTAATGGGGTGCAATTTATTATTTTAAGTAGATGCACTTTTGGAGAAGGGTGGTTGGTTTTTTTTTTAAAAAAAAAAAAAAAAAAAAAAAAAAAAAAGGAAAGGAAAGGAATATCATGTCATCCTGTGTGAATGATCTAGCAGTATTAATGGAGCCTGCAGGATCTATTGAAAGCAGCAACTTCAATAGCTCAGGGTCATGATATCAGTACTTGTGATGGAACAAGCTATTTACAAAAGATTTAAACTCTGGGGAAGACGCCTCCTCCAGGCTCTCTGGCTTATTCTCCTTAGCCTTTAGGGTCACATCCTGCTCATCTGGCTCCTTCTAGTTTCTCTGTTATCTCAGGTTGGATGTGACAGTTGCCAGCAAGCTTTAGCTCTGACTCTCTGTGATGCACTGTCACCCCAACCCAGAGCACAGCAGAGCAGCACAGCACCCCAGTTTCCAACCCAGACTTCTTTTTCAGTTCGTGGCTCTCATTTGTTCTGTTCCCTCAGCTACAGTGTTTGTCATTTTCTCCACATAAATAAAGCAAACCTTAAATATATACTATCTGGTAAGGAACTCAAATACCTTTCCAGCATGAACAAGATTAATCACACATAATATTTACAGTGCTAAACAAAACAATTATAGCATCATATATACTCAGTTGAACAAACACACTGACAGTTCTTTTTAAAAACATACAGTAAAAATCAAATGAAAATCCATATCATAGTAAAGGAACTTATCTTGAATTTGTATTTCTCTTAGGCCGTTTTTGAGACCAAAATTCAGATGCAGATGCCTTCCCCAGAAGTGATCAAGGCCTGATTTACCACTGTCTTTCTGCTGAATTGATACAGCTGGAGGGACAAGCAGTGTACCAGAAGCAAAGACAAGTAAAATTACAGAGACATAAAGGACAGCCAAGTTTTGTCACTTATCTCAAAAACCCTTGGGATGTTCATTTTTGCAACTAGCATAATCACATGAAGAGACTAATCTTGAGTATGCATTGACACAACACCTGGTTTTGAAAATGTGGACCATGGTCTGGTTTTTAGAGGGCCACAGCAGGCCTAGGATAAACAAGAGACAGGAGCTTTGTCTACAAAAGAGTTAACAAGCTGAGGGCTCAGCTCTGTAAATAATTTCTTACTTGAGCCTTGGTCATGCAAAAAGTCCTTTTGACCTTAATGACTCAACTCATACACTTAAGATTCATGTGAAAGTGTCCATAAGCTCACCTCAGAGTCTGTATAAAACAACACTCTTAATTGTCCATCTCAATCAGATGTCCTGGATAAACTACACTACTATTTAATAAGATAAGAATATCATGATTTCCATAAAAGCATGGAGAATTATTTCTGCCCAGGCTCAGAGTTACTCCTTTGCCAGGAGTGCAGCTGAGGAAGGAAAATACATAAATGTCCAGTGCTTGCCTATGCAGAAGAGACATAGAAACCCACAATTTTTTACTAAGCACCTGAGCATTGTCACATCCCTGGCCACCATACAGGTTGTTTTCTGATAAACCATAGATCTGATGTGTTGTAAGAGACTATAAAGGGAATTCAAAATTATCCATAACCCAACAACTTCATCATTCACTCTCTGAAGTATTTAATCTTCCCTTGTCTCCTTGCCTTCAGGAATTCCTCTCAACCTGATATTTCTTAATCGGAACTTATTTTTTACAGGTCATCAATTTGATTTCTCAGTGTCTTAGTGCTTGGTATTCTCATTTGGAACAGCAATCAGTTGTGCCCATCGATCTTTAGCACCTTATATTCAATTTTCATGCAGCTGTTTAGAGCATGGAGCAAAAAACTTTCTGGCAAATGGAAGTTTAACAGCAAATCTCAGGCATCATAAAAATAACAAACAAACAAACCCAAAACCATCAAACAAAACAAACAAAAAACCCCCCAAAAATAAAACCAGAAACAAAACCAAACCACCCAAAGGAAAAAGATGTAGAAAAAAAATATAAACTCACAAGTCACAAAAATAACAAAACTAGGGGAATATCTGAAAAAAGTAAAACTGTCTGCCATCTTGGGGCACCCACAGGAGCAGATTTTTTCCCCATCAGTTCAGAGATCACTGTAGACTCTGAAAATAAGCTGTGGTTAGACCACTCTTATTTTAGCACATATAAGTGATGGCATTTGGACATAAACTTTCTGTAGCTCCTCCAACTACACTTACAGTCCTTATGACCTGCTGTGGTAGTGAATTTCAGAGGCTGGGAACATGCTGAATGAAGCAAGAAATCCTCCCATTGGTTCTAAATGTACCTGCCATTAATTTTAGTGAACAACAGGTTCCTGCTATATTAGGACTTAATATGCAAAGAAAAAACTGGTTGGTTTTCACCATCTCTGCACTGAGGTGATTCCAGGAGATGCTCTTCTCTACTTTTTGACCTCTAAATATCTTCTGAATAGGAAAGGCTTTTTCACTCTCAGTTCCACAATACTTGGTGAGTTGGATGACTCCGTCCATATCTTCAGTGTCAATTTGGTCGTGAGATGATGACACAGCTTTTCATCAAACATGAAATGCAATGCTCTACCAGTCAATCAGGTTTTCAAGGGAACTTTTTGCAAGTTCACCTGAGCTCATTACAAACAAGAACAAGAAGAAGTGGTTTCATTCCTCCTTTAGCCTAAGGTTCAACTACGCTTTATATAGACAAAGTTGGGAAATAACTTGAACTTTATGGAAGTGGAGCATGAAAACACCATCCTCACAAAGTGTGCTCTCTTCAGACCCCTGCCTGTGGCAGCACTTAGCACATGAGTGGGGCTGATCTTGTCCCTTCTCATTGCCCCCCCCTGTGCCGAGCTACCTGTGGCACCAGAGGCTGGAGACACAAAAGGCCTCATTACACACACTAGGATGCACTGACAATCTAGAGCTTGTGCAGACAGGAGCAAGCAAATTTCCTCACTTCATCAAAAAAGCCAAAAATTGGATGTTTCGCAAAATTGTTTTGAAACTTCTAAGATTTTTCACAAGCTTTGAAGTCTGAGCGGCAAGCTTGGGAACAAGGGAAGGGGAACAAAACAAAGCAATTTCCTTCACTCACTAAAACTGTAGCAATGCAAAAAGGAAAGTATTGCACTCCTACCATTTCACTAACACCCCAAAGTGTGCACTTTTTCTGGCTGCTGCCATTAGGCCTGGCTCTACACCCATGGTCTTGCCAATGCATGCCTGAGATGGCCTTCATCTTGGGTATAATGAAGGGCAGAAGGCTTCATACTGTGTCTTAATCTTTCTCCTTTCCTACTGCATATATAAAAAATAATAATTTAATTAGAAGCTGTGACAAGGGAATAGTAAATACAAGTCAGTAAAGATTTTTTAAGTTATTTCAATGGCTGATTTGAGCAAAGCACCTAAACAGTTTTAAAATGTGACCTATAATATGTTTCACCCCAAAGGATATAAGCAGGATATTGAAAATTATTCATATATAGGAAATATTCAATTCATCATCCAAATGCAACCACTTCTGCAGTGAAATATATCAGATACTTAACAGCACCCGGCAATTTGATACGCATTGAAGGTGGGGTGTGGAGAAAAAATAGAACAGTATCCAGATGAAATTGCAGATGTCAGGAATGGAATTCACCAACTGGGAGGAGACGAGCAAAGAGGGAGATTACTATTTTTATGTAAAATAAATCAGTCTGCTAATCGGGCTGGGATTTTGCTGCTGGGAGTTAAGGAGGGCAAGAGGAGAACCATAATTTTTAGAGCTGCCACTTCAAACTACATCTCCTCTTACTTCAACACTGCTTTGATGCAGCATCAGAGAGGGAGCATCTTGAAGTGCTGTAATGTCAAGGCTCAAACAGGCATATTTTAAAGCAACAGAAGTAAATTAAGCCAATTAAACCATTTTAATGCTTTGACTTTTTTAGAGTGCTTGCTTACTAAGCAGATTTTTCTCAGCCTTCCCAGCAATGACCATTACCTACATTTTAGAAAGTAATTGTTTCCCAGCTTTATAGGCTCATAGCTAAACTTTGGGTTATCACTTTAGACTCAAGCAAAGAGATTGCACATTTAACATGGAGTTCAGCAGTCTTCGCACCCTTGTTAGGATCCCTTATGTCTGGAGAGAGCCAGAATAATACAAAAAATTGTTAAAACTGGGGCCAGGCTCCCTTGCTGAGATCTCTGCCAAAAGAGTGAGAATCACCCCTGAGATGCTACAGCTGCCAGAGTGCCAGAGCTGTCTGGGCCAGGACATGGGTCTTGTGCCCTGCGGCAACTTGGTGTCCTGTTAGGTGTTTCACTGGAGCTACTCTGAGCCCATCAGGGTTTTTCTACTTGCTCAGCTTCCTTGCAGCACAAGGTATGAAAGCCCTTTTCCCCTCAGCATGTGGCCATCATATGCAGTCTTTGCAAAATTGCCCTCCCTCCACTTTCAATCCACTGGCCAATTTCCACCCAGGAGACCAACATGACTTCCATGTTCTGACAGTCTTAAATATTGCTTTAAAAATGAAAGCCCAGTTCTGGTGAAGATTGGTCTGAAGTAAAGACTCATCAGACACCGGCTACATTAGGAAACAATACCATAGTGTTGTAGAGGCAACCAGGTGAACACAAGCAGGTGTTGCCAGGAGGAAGGCATGAGCTCCTGTTAAGCCCACCTGTGCCCAATGAGGGCTGGCCCCAGCTGCACATGAGCAGAACTGGGGCACCAATAAAAGGTGAGCTTTGAGGAGCGACCTCGGTTTGCCCCTGACCAGCCTGAGGAAAAGGATAGTTGACTCTGGAGCGTTAGAACCGAGATAGACTGACTGATTCTAAGGGCAACTTTTGGAGTGCTGTCCTTGCACCTTGGCAAGAACATCTACTGGACCTCAAAACACCGTGGTCCAGGAAAGGATTATCAGCAACATAGTGTGGTGGAAGCATAATTAGAATATTTGAACTTACATCTTCTGCAGATTATAGACCAGTTTGTCACCTCACACCATCCTATCTAGGGTATACCCAGATAGGGTCTTTTACACTAGCAAAAGACTCTACCTCAAGCTTGGTAGAGTCTTACTGCTTTTAACTTTCTAATATTACATTCTTCTCTCACCTGCTATCTCCACTTGTTAGACTTCTTGCATGGTGAGCCTTTAGTGCTGGCTAGAAGCTGAGCATCACATGCACCAAGATCTTTACTAAAACCCAGTGTAGGTCACCACACAGCTCGTTAAATAAAGGGACGTACCCTGCATGGCAATTAAGAGATTAAATTATGGAACAAAGCAGAGGGAGAACTAAAATTTAAGATCCCCTTGTATTTTCTGGCAAGTCATCTGTCAACTGGAGGAGCTATTCCACTAACTGAAGCTTTTGAAGAGCCTGACATAGCCATAACCGTGAATATCTTAAATCATTATGTCAAGTGAGGTTACTGTGAAGTTGAAATTGTACTGGCAGTGGAGTTCTCTATTGTCATGATTCCTATAGAGATAGAAAGATGAGGAAGGAAAGAGAAAAAGAGGCATAAAAGTTTACCAGTGCAACTTTAGGTATGTTCTGTTATTTGTGAATAGCAAATAGTATAGCATACATAACATAAATGACACTAAAATATACCTATGGGAAATTCATACAATCAGTATGTTTTATAATAACAACTGTGTTAAAGCAAGGATTTTTAAATGTTATAGTGGAAAATTTTGAGAAAAAACAATTCAGATAGAATTTAAGTACACAGAGCACCAGAACAGGCTACTCAGTGAGGTTGTGGAGTCTCCTTCTCTGGAGACATTCAAAAGCCACCTGGACACGGTAATTCTGCTCTAGCAGGGGGGTTGGAGCTGATCATCTTTTGAGGTGATCCCTAGCATTGTGTATGATGAATTCAAGGTTTCCACTGCATTTTACTTCTGGATGCCAAAAAACCCTGTGCATGTACAGGCAGAACTGCACGTGCTTTGGCAGCAATACTGATCTTAGCATCTAGCCCACATTCAAACCTGATGAGGTTGGAAACAGCATTTTCCTGCTTCTGCAAAATTTATTTCAGAGTACACCATGCACGTTACCAAAACACTGGGCCTGGGTCATGGGTTTAGCCAGTAACTAACTAGGTGACAGATGCTCTGTGGTATTTGCCCACTACCTCCCAGGGGAAGAAAAAAAGGAGAATACAAGAGGGAGACTTTAAGGTCAGAAAAAAACCCAAGGTAGGTTTAATGATGCTATAGCAACTATGCTGAATTACAAATATATACAGTGATGTAAATACAGAACCCACATCCCTCCTCAGCTGATAATTACCTCCTGTCCCACAGTCACTCCTACCTGGTAGGAGAAGGCAACCCCTACCTTGATGAACACTGCTCTCCAGTGACAAAACAAGATGCAGGAGCAGCTGCAGAAGGAATGATGACAGACACACAGACCTCAACCCAGCCAGCACACCAGCCAAAGAGACCACAAGATGGCCCTGCGAGTAGCCATATTATACTGAATATCCTGGGATGGAACACTGCGATTGGTCCATTTGAGTCACTTGACCCATTTTCCCCTTCCCATAGGCACAGCTCCATTGTAGCTGCCACAGCCCCAGGCTGGTAGTCACTGGTGGTGAAAAAAAAAGTTGGAGTGCTGGTCCACTTTTCTCATCTCAGATGCGGGCTACAGTGCCATATTAAGGTTAGTTTTCCATCTCTGTTGAGTGAAATCCCCTTCCTATAGCAGACTAGCTTCAACAGGCTGATAGTAGCCTTTAATCCCATTTCTCTGAAACCCTAGAGAATGCAGAGATGAGCAATAATTTTCATACAATGGCTGCACCCACCCCACAAGCCAGACAGGCTAAAAACAGTCCCTCTCTAAAATTTATAAAGCTGAATTAGCCCATTGCAGTGCCCACACTTGCAGCTGAGACTCACAGTGTATTTGCTTGGACACCGAATGCACTGTCATAAATCCTGCTGTAATTATGGTTGAACAGGACTGGTTTTGTCTGTCCATGGAGATTATCTCTAACTTCTCACAGCTATGAACTTGGAGGCTGTGTGCCTGAAGTCCTGGGTCCACAGCAAGAGACCCCTTATGTGCCAGCTTTGCAGTGGACAGCATTACAGCATCTACAGCTCTTTCAGATCTAGCTCTTAGCAACTGTAACAAAACCTTCTCCTTATATAAATATTGATCTTCAGATGTGACTCCAGCTACAGTCTTTGAATGGGCCTGGATGATTATAAGTAAATTTTTAAAAATCTTAAGTCATCACATTTACAGGAGTAACAATTTTGAAGGTCTCACACAAAGGTTATCTTCCAGGACTACAGGCACCACAGGGATGGGAAGGACACACCATGGGTCAGGATAGATGGGAGGTATTTTTTTTTCAAGGGAGAGGTAAAAATTATGGTAGTTTTTGAAATTTCAGACTTGCTGCTCCAGGTCAGACTGTCACCCAACCCCCATAACAATGACATGTCTGGATGAGAAACAGAAGGTTTTCAAACAAGCTGGAAAGGCTGCTTTATTTGGATAGTACTAGCTGACCAGGCTGCCTTCTGAGAACAGAGAGCTGAGGCTGGGAAGCTGCCTGGCTTCCCAGTCCTACTTGTGCACAGCTCCCACCTCTTCTTTCAGGGCAAGGACCAAACCATGCCTCCTTATGCCTGCTCCTCACCCAGAAGCAGAGATGCCTGTGGACCTTCCTCACCTTCCTCATCTCTCACTTCCTAGCTCATCTGACCTGCTGGAGAAGCTCCAAGGCAGAAGAGATCTGTCCACTCACAGCCTGCATGCACAGAGGCAGGGGACAGGGCCCCACCGGGCATCTGTTACCTTCAGTGCACCATTACCAACCCCGTGCTGAAGAGTTCTACACAAACAGCTTCACCTCTCTCAGATCTGCTCATAATGTCATCATCCACTCAACTACGAGTTGGCCAGTTGATTTGAAACAGTGAAGATTGGAGCTAATTAGAAGTCTGAAGGGTACCAGAGTTGGATCAGTAGGCAGAGAGCCGATCACGGTTACGCACAAACTGTGATTTATTCTGTAGTGCCAGACTTGCTCTGTGGCTGTCACATGTCACTGTGTGAGGTGACATGTCACATCATTGTCATGGTGACATGTCACCAAATTACTGTGCAGCTATCATGGATGTACAGTTAAAAGCTCTCACTACAACTGTTTCCACTTAGGTATTTAGTTTCTTAAGGATTACTGACTGTGATGTAGAAATTCCTATCAATCATAATGTCAGCTCTACAGAAATTAAGCTACTTTTAGATGAGGATTTTGAAACAAATGTAATAACATAGAATAGTGCCTATTTCTCAAAAAGTGGGTTACATCCATCAGGGCAATGACACAAAAGACTGAAAAAAAAAAAAAAAAAAAAAAAAAAAAGACAAATCTAGCTGTGAATAAAAACAATCTTGAAAACAAAAATAGTACCGCAACTGCAAAAATGTCTGAGTTTGCAGAGAGCTTCAAATAGAAGGCTCATCTACTTCAGCATGCATAGACCTAGATCTATGGACACAAGATTTGTGGTTTATACACTAAGCACACAATATGGCTCATTCACAAATCCTGGTAGTTGCTACAAGGTAGCTGTTACAGATACACTGTTGATCTTGCCCATGGAAACGTTCCACCTGTCTGAAATTCGCCTCCACAAAGATTTAAAGACAAATAGCTTTGTAGCTGTATATTAGCTTCCTGTAATAACACATCTTTTTTCTGGGTGAAGATAAAGCAAAGGAAGAGGACATTTTTCCTGATGGAGAAAGCATGAAGACTGGCAAGGAAATCAAAGGACATAGGAGAACATGCATGTTCGTATGCATATGTGTGCATGTGCCTGTATATTTATGCATATATTTTCTCATTTGACAACACAGAGAACTGCAATTATCTTCTGATTTTCCTGCTTCTCAGTGGGAACTTGGCTAAGGAAGCACAGAGTAACCAGGAGGCAAAAAACCAAGTACCCTGTTCTCCTGGAACCGAAAACATTAATGTGGAATTCTATGCCTCAAAGGAGGAGGAAGAAGAATTGCTATTTTCATTCAAAATAAATCACTTTGCTGATCAAAATGGGATTTTGCTTCAGTGAATCGGGAAAGAAAAGGAAAAAAATAATATTGAGAGCTGTCATTTTAATTTACAGCCTTTTGCGGACTTGGACAAGGTAAAAGCATAAAATTTAGCCCAGATGTTCAGTTGGAGCAAGAAACTTTGTCTTAATGTCACATTTTTCACATTTCCATTCTGAAATATTTAAATAATTGATATAAAAAACTTGTATAAATGTTTACAGTTCTTTAATAGAATTGTAAGCAACATAAAAATCAGCTAAATACACCTGAGGATCTCCTAACACTACTTCCAAAACCAGGCTCATCCTTTATAAGTTGTGTCTGTCAAAGACTCTCTATGACTTTGCACAACACTGCTGTGTTTTACCTCCACACACAGATGAAGTCTGAAATTTCTTGTACAGAGAAATGAGCATTTTGGCATAAACAACGTGATCAAGACAGTTTCCATTCTCATCACAGAATCTTGATGGTTTTCTTGAACTTAGATATAACAGTTCCCCACACACAGGATATTGTGTATGATACAAGCAGTTGTAACTTGAAAACTCACTCCCACCAAATGTCTGCATTCTTGTGTGAGCCAAGAAAGACCTAAACTCAACTATAACATATTTCCAAGAAAAAGTCTTTGCTATTATTCTCTCAGGCACAATTTGTTTCCTAACCAATGATGCTACTTAATCAAAACTCACACTAGTCTTCCTAAAAGCATTTAAAAAACAAAACAAGAAAGAAGCATTTCTGTTCCATAGCTTAGTTCTTAATCATCTAATCAAACTTGATAAATTTTCCCCTCTCTCCTAAAATAAATTCTTGGCAGCCTTCAGTGAAACAGAAAGGGAAAAAAAAATGTTTTAAAAAAAAAATTAAAAAAAGGTTCATGTAGAAGTTCAAAGCAGCAATTTATGTTTCTGATAATTTTAAATTAATTCCTAATCTACAAAGCATAAAGAAACTATGCTTGAGATGCAGCCCACATCCAACCATATGGCTTAAGGAGACAGTCTCTGTGATGTGTGGCTGCAGATCTTTCTGTCCCTGGCATACACACCTGAAGTTCATGCCCCCTAATGTAATTGGACAGTTTTGTTTGTGAAAATGGCCTGTTCTGCCAAATGCTGAAGTCCTTGCTTTGACAGATATATCACTTTTCCAATGTGAGTGTATTTTGAAGAGAGCTGACACATGATCAAGTTCTCTTTAATATCCTTCAACAAACCTGACAGTTGTCCAGCAGGGTCTTGTGCTGCATCCAACTGTCAGCTTCTGCAGAGGCATTATGGGAAACCTGACTGAGGAAAACAGCAGTAAAGAGGAAAAAAAGTGATTTATGCTTTTCTGTGTACTCAGCTGAGTATCAAAGACAAGTACCTCAGCTTATATGTATTATAGCAGGTCTACACAGACAAAGTCTCCTTAGTTTCTGATACTACAGGAGAACAATGTAATTGATCTCGTCTCATTATAAAGCACCCCAAATCTCACATGCTCAGTTATGAGTATTTATTTGAAAACTTTATTTATTTATTTGAAACATTTATTTGAGTAATGAAGACTAAGTGTTCTCATTAAGATCCTTTCCAAATTTGAGCTGCCTTATAAATATCAATAACTGCATTTTTTTTAACTCTTTGAGATGTCTCAGTTTCACACAGTTTTAGAAGGGTCTTTCACTTATAAGACAAGAGACCTCACATACACAGAAAAAATAATTTGTTTAGTATTTTGTTGCTTAAGAATGTCAGCACTGAGAAAGTCTGTGTTTCAGGAAAGATCTGACAAGGTAAGCTTAGAATATCCTCTTTGAGTTGTTATTTAGGCCAGATGATGTCATTTTATCACCTCAAAATTTCATTTTCCTGCAGGAAAGTAGAATCTGATTGCAGTCAGTTTGTGTTACTTACTGAAATGCAGCTTGCAACAAGAAAGAATTGAACCAGACCAAGATAATAGCACAAACCCCATTACCCCACCATGAAAATGGTATTTGTACCCTCAGACTGCAGCCGTTTTCTTTGTCTGAAAACTCCCTCAGCCTGTCTTCTTTCATGCATTGCTGAAAGATACAAACATTTCTTAATTCCCCATTCCCAGAAGAGAATCTCTTTGGTCTGCAACCTTGTGCCAAAATGGTCCATCCTGACTGCCGTGGGGCTCCTTGTGAGCCTATCTACACATCTCAGTTTTAGGTACATGAGGCTGCTGTCAGCTCTGTGCCTGCATGGGGTCAAGCCCCATGTGGAGAGTCCAGAGCAAGCGACCACAGCCTGAAGGGGCTTGAAACTGGAGCAAGCAGCCATGCTGTAAATCAGGTTCAAAACAGTGCTCACCCTTGCACTGATGAAAATCACGGGTGTGACTAATGCTGAAGATGTGCAAGTCCTGGGGTTCTACATAAAAAAGACAAAACAGATCATATCAGACAGAAAAGACAAGTGTTACTGCAAGAGCCTTAGAAGAGTGGATCTGGAGTACTGGAGAATGACCACGTTATCTCTGTTATGCCAGTGGCCCTTTAAATATAGTGCTGAGGTGACTGCCTACTTAGCCTACGGTGAAGGCCACACTTGTCTGCAGTGAAGTCCCATAATCTTAGTTTATTGCATTGCATGTATTGTATTTGCTCAAGCTGTTGCCTGAGGGGGTGCTTGTGGGAAATGTATAGCTTTCTTCTCCCCCCTTCTCTAGCAGACTATTTAGGCTGACATTTATCAATAAATTGCACATATTGTTATACATTTTTCTGTCGGAGCAGGGCTACGAGATTATGTGATGAGCACATTTTATCAGTCTAGCAACACTCCTTTTTTTTTTTTTTTTTTTCCCCACTGTACAAAGATTTTTGCTGCAGAAGTGACTGGAATGCCACAGCTCTAGCATGGCCTGATTGCTAAGTCAAACCAGAGTTTTTACAGTGGTCCTCACTTCAGGAAACATTTCTAAGGAAGGCTGTTTCTGGCTGCTCTCCCTCCCCCAGGACTATGGACGACAGGACTGTGCTAGAAATGCAACATGGCCTTCTGTTCCCCACAAAGCCCATAAATCTCCCACAATCAGGTGATACCTACATTCTGCAGTTCTGTATGTTACATTTTTTTCTCCATGGGCTAAGTGACTCAAAACCACTGCCTTGACCTCCTATTAACTTTTTTTGTTTGTTTTATTTTTTCCAGGGTAGCAGTATAAAGACTCTGCAATCAAGATGATGTTAGTTAATCCTTCTTTTTGGATCAGCACAATTCTTCCTGATGCATTACATTTAAATTTTCTTTTAACCATGCCTTTGCTTAAAAGCAAATCACTTGTCTTCAAATTTCATCCATCAAAATCTAGACATGTTATTTCCATTGTATATTTTTAATCTTGCTCTGAAGTTTGCTTCTTCTGTTTTGCTCTCTTTATTAGTTGCACCCACATATCTGGATTATTTCAAAATGTTTCGGACAGCATGAAGGAAGCTGCTAGTCACTTCGGGAGAGGAATTAGAGTTAAAACTATTTCAAAGAGCAGGAGCAGGAATTTATCCTCATGCCTGATGCAAAATGTTTGAGGCACCCCCTACCCTGTGCACAACCAGCTTTCTTTTAGGTCCCTTGATTAGAACAAAGATGGGAAAAAAATGTGGAAAACCTATTGTGGTGTTTGAAATAGAACCTGGGAATATTGCTGAACTCCATCAAATCTAGCTCTTGTGCCCAGACAAGACATGTTTAATCACATGGTTTAACTCTCCCATCTGGAGAGAGCTTACAGCTGAAGGTCAACCCACCCAGTGCAGCAGCCTTAATTTAAGCCTTGATTGGAGGTCACAATAGCCCATGGCTCTGTACACCTCCAAACAAACTCTGGTGGCTACTTGGGATGGACTGAGGTGCAAAGTGGCTCAGACATAAGTCCCAGAGCAGCAGAATGGGCAGCCTGACCCACAGCACCAGAGGTGGGCACCCGCAGGAGCCCTTCTCCAGCACTGCAGAAGCTCACAGCATCTGGCAGCCTGCTCCTGGTCCAGCCTGATGCACAGGCAGGGAAGCAAAGCTGTCACTTATGCACTGTTCTATGCAGCTAAATCTCAGAAGAAAAGATAGCTTATCTTTAGGTTGCTCCTTGATTTACTCCACCAGGGAACAAATGTATCCTGGTGGATGGACATACCAAGAATTACAGTGGAAGTCCTCACAGAGGCCTTTGGCTTTATATACCCACTGTTCCCTCAGTCATGGTCACATGGGAAGGAAAAATGAAAGGCTGAACCACATTTGTGGGTGACAGGAATGACTATTATTGCACAAACAGCCTGGCTGTTACTTCTTCAAAATTGGTGTGGGAATTTTTGCTGCAACATACTGCAGTGCTGCTGCCCCTAGCTTTAACCCAGAACTAGAGTCACTGCCATTACTAAGTATTACCTAATAAACTGCTTTAAACTTTAGGCCTGAATGAAGAAATTCAATCATATTCAACTAGACTATTTTCTTTGGTTCACACTGACTAGCAGATACTACTCTGAAATGAAAGAAGAATACTGTGGTAAAAGGAAACAATGAACTCATTAGTTATGTAAATTTACTGCTTTAATTGTTTTATTATTTAAAATGTTTTGGCAAGAACGTTTGCTGAATCAAGATTGATTGCAAAAAAAACCTAAATCCAAGAAACAATCTAAAAATATGTCAATTACTTTTACAGAAGAAGAAAAAAGCACTAAAGTAAATACAGAGAGTATTTTATGAAATATGCTGACTCTTTGTTCATCTTTTGATGGTTAGACACACGCATCAGTGAAAGATTTGTCAGAATCAACCATCTCTGTTTCCAGTCTTTGGTGAGTTATGTGCTAGCTGAAGTCTCTGAATTTGTGAAATGTTTATGATCACTTCAGAATTAAGTTTTCCATGAATGTCAGTTTTATGGACAATCTGTTAAATATTTGAATCAGATCTGCTTACCTGAAGTAACCTGTCTGAAAAAAATACTTGCTCTTAAATACCAAGGGTTACATCCTGTAATTCTGCCAGTGTGAAAGAAAATATGTTGTTCTCAAAGAGAAATTTGCTAACAATCTGGAAGGTGTGTGATATAAAGAGATTATTTGGATTATTGTCTCTCCACTGCAGCTTGCTTTTCACATAGTTAATTATTGTTTGATATATCCTTGTGGTGTATGGAAGAATAAAATCAACTCGAAGCTTCACTATTGAAATTCCAATAGGAAAATTTCCCAAATATCCAGGAGGCTGAAATAGAACTGCATCATATATATATATATGGAATTTATTATGTGAATTCTGCTCTATACTGCTAATGGTGGAAAGCTGTTTCATGTATTTGGTAGACATACTCTGTCCTTCTTCCAGTTCAGCATTTCAGAAGCATTTCACTGCAAGCAGCATCAGTGAACTGAGACCCACAGCAAGGGATTAGATGGAAGAAGACAGGAAGAAGAAAAGATTGGGAAGGAGAAAAAGATACAAAGAAATTATAAAGGAGTACAGCAGAGGAGAGAGCTGACGAGATAAAAACTGACAAAGAGAAAAGCACTTGTGAAAGCATTGAAATACGCTGCAAATAACATCTGCAAAGTAGATAGGTATATTTGAAACTCCCTGGACAGTCTTCCTTTTTGTCAATGCTTACTTTTTTAACCTAACTCTTCTTTTCTTGGTACCTCTCAGATAATTCTACTTCATTTTGATTTACCTCTAGAACACAGGGCATCACTTTTTTTCTCCCAAAAACTCCCCTTGCTCACTGCTTCCCTCCAAAATTCATGCCACAGCTGCCTGTACTACTTCCTTGATTCTTAAACATTTTTCTTCTGTACTGCTGATTCACAGCACATGCACATATAGGAAAGATCCACTCTCTAGCATTTTGCCACATCTACTCAAAAATCCATAACCATGTAAACTCTGCTCCATAAAGCAGCAGGGTACCACTGTTGCAGTTTTATTCCATTTGTGATCTGACACAATCATCCTAGACCCATCATTCCAGAAAAAGAGAGAGCTTCCTCTCATCACAGCTTTTCCAGTACTTTTGGAAACAACAATTGAAGTTACTACAATTATACAACATCTTTCTAATTCAGAGTACCCATCTAAACCTCTATTGCCAAACGTACCTGCACTTACACTTTATATCCAACCATCAGTTTGTAACACATACACTTAATAAATGTATATTTTAGATGGTTGATGCTTCCATACTTCTTCCCTGGTTCCACTCCCAGGGAAGTGGTTTAGCTAATTACGAGTGGTCAGAAAAGAAAGAAAAGAAAGAAAAGAAAGAAAAGAAAGAAAAGAAAGAAAAGAAAGAAAAGAAAGAAAAGAAAGAAAAGAAAGAAAAGAAAGAAAAGAAAGAAAAGGAAGAAAAGAAAGAAAAGAAAGAGGCGGGAGAGAGGGAAGGAGGTTCTTTGGTTAGGACTGCAGATGGCCAACAGTTCTGAGATTCATTTTGGACCACAGAGAAGTCAAGAATCAAGAATAAACTGCTAATAATACAGAACTAAATTTTCCAGTTACATATCCAAAGCAAGTAACTAAATTTCTAAAATCTAGAGTTGCCATTGATAGAAAATAGCTCATGTGCAGATTAGATATTTTAAAAATAAAGTCTGAATTGCTGGAGGAAGTAACACCATTTGCTAACTCTAAAGCTACATGTTTTTCTGGAACATGTTTTACCCACATGAATTTTGTCCTTAGCATTCTAATCTCTGCAGATATACATGTCAGCAGTTCCTGCCTATTCTAGCTTGCACGTACATCTCAAGAGCAGAGAAGGAAAAAGTCATCACTAACAGAATCTATATAATTTCATAACAAATTCTCCAAGCAAACCTCTTTTCAAAGACTTTTAGCCCAAATGAAGAATTCAAGGTTTTAATAAATTTAATAAGTTTCTGATAGGCATTCAGATTTGAGGTGTTTATCCAAATACCCTCAAGCTTCAGAGAATCCCTTATCACTGCTTCAGTTCCTAATAGCTGTCATTCCAATAATTATCAGAGCAATTAAAATCTCCATCAGTCAAAAATATTGCTTTCTTACAGGCCTGTCATTGTTTTAAAAGCAAATCCTGATGTACCTTTTCTATCAGCTCTTGAATTTTATAGCAACATATAATAACCATCTGACTGCCTTTATTTCCATTTAACTTCTATCTTTAATGTCTCTGCTGTTTCAACCAAAATATTTATAGCATTTCTTTCCTTTGTACACAATATTATTGCCTCTGTTTCCTGCTGTATTTTGCCCTCCATCCTATGAGGAGGAGTGGCAAAGCCATTGAAACCAGTTTTGGCAGAGAAAGCCAAATTTTTTCATTGGTGTTCAAAAATCCTATTAAGAGAACAAAGACATCTTCCCTCCATGAAGATGCAAAAAATATTTCCACAGGCAATCCCAACCATTTTAACAATCTTGGACAAATACTCTAAGAACAACCCCTCTTTTATAGTCATAGAATCAAAGAATAGTTTGGTGACTGTGTCCCCTGTGAGCAGGGACACTTCCCACTAAACCAGGCTGCTCAAAGTCCCATCCAGCCTGGCCTTGTACACTTCAGGAAGGAGGTAGTCACAGCTCCTCTGGGCAGCCTGTTCCAGTGTCATGACACCCTTGTAGTAAAGAATTTCTTCCTAATATGTAATCTAAATCTACCTCCTTTTAGTTTGAAATCACTCCCCCTCATCCTATTGCTCGTCCATTTTACAGACTAAAATTGCCACTTTTTACATGACATCTTGAAACCCTTGTGTAGACCTTTATTTCAGTCTAATTTGATTACTTGGAGGGTGAAAAGGGTTAAGCAAACCAGAGAGGAGCTTGCAGTACCTGTGTCATGAAGGCATTATGACCTCACAAGGAGAATTATCTGCAAGGACTAGAGAAAATCTTGGACTTAAGAGGTTGAGACAGTAAATATCAAAAATCAGATCTGGCCTGTAAGTAGAACTGTAGTAAGGAGAACCAGAAAAAAAAATTTCTTTCTAAAATGAGGAAAAATTAAGAATATTCTTCTCATACTATATTCAGTTTGAAAGGTGGATATCCACACAGTATCACCACATAACTGGCTGCTTTCCTAGAAGAAGAGGAAGCAGGCCAGGAAAAGACAAGGACATGTGTGAGTTCTTACATATTCTGCAGGAGATATTACTGATGATCTACACAAAGCTAAGATAAACAGAAACAGCGTTTGAAAGAACATTCTCCCATTTTGCATTTTCTTTACAACCACCAAGACACAACCAAGATTTCCACAGCATGCTTCAGGGAGGTGCCCATTTTTGTTAGCCTTCTGTTCCCTCCCCCAGGTTACACTCTTTTTTCTCTCCCTTCCTCTGTCCTGCGGGTTTCAGTGTAGCCAAATAAATCCATTTCTAAATCAGACCTCTTTCGTTCCAGTTTGAAGCTTTCATATCTACTATTTTAGGAATGAGCTTAGCTGTTAATGGAGCCCAGTTATCTGATCTTTTTAAAGTCCTATGGGCCCTATTTTCATCTGTTAAAAAAACAAGCATTGAGGGCTGCCTAGGCAGATGACACTTAAAGGTTAAGGAGGTTGAACACTGTTTAGAGGACAAACTGTCATCCCATTATTTTCAAACCCAAGCCAATGTTTTGCAATGCAAATGCAACAGTTCTCTGTATATTTGGTTTATTCCGTTTCATGTTTTGGCCATTCCATGCTCTCCAGAGTACTATTAAAATTAGGAGAGTTGCGTGCAGTGGTTTAAATATGAAAAGAGATATTGTCTAGCATATGAGTGAGCTTCTGCAGATTGGATCCTTGAGCCACGATAACCTTGAAATTTTTTTACAGATGTCACATATATTTTTGGTAAACTTATATTTGTTGGTAGCTTATGATACATTCACGACACAAAATCTACTTCCCAGGTAATTTGTCTGAATAAATATCTAGAGATGTGTGTGTGCATGTATTTCAAAATATGGTGTAAACTCAAAGGAGCCAGACAGATGTTATTTGGCTGATCTGAGTATGTTAGTCATAGAGTTCTTACATACATAAATCTGTCACTCTGGAGTGATGTCCACTTCTATTTATTCTGCCAGTAAAACAAACGGTGATAATAAAGGTATTACATTGCAGCTCCAGTAATCATGGGTGAGAAACTAGTAGGAGAGCCAGCAAACTGCAGACCACAAACTCAGTGCACCCACCAGTCATGTCAGTCAGATCCCCCAGTCTATCTATGCCAAAATGTCACTGCTACACTTCATGAAATACCCCAATATTAACATCTGTCAACCCAAGCACAAGGATAACAGAACAGAGGTCTGGTGCTGGTGGAAGACATGACTTTCTCGTCAGAGGGTTACAGCTATGCAAGTAAATGCCCATCTTCCTATAACAATACTTTGAATTTAGCATAGTGCGTTATATTTTAGCATCTCTTGACAAAATATTTACTGTTCCTTTTGAGCACAGTTGGTCAACACAATTTTAATTATTTCCCAGACTAGTTTTCTGGATCAAGTTTTTCACTGAACCAGATTCACCTTTTGCTGATTTATCCATTCTCTGTCAAAAATAAAACTTTCAATCCCTTAATTTAATTAAAATGTTCTTGACTGAGATCATTAAATCTTGGAGAGATGCTTAATTCAAAATTTGCTGTATCCACAATTGTAGTGATTGAGTAACAGAATATCAACTTATGTCATACTGGTTTGTTAGAATATTTGTTTACTCTTCAACTGAAGCATGTTAATTACAATAAGAGGTCTTCACAAGCAATCCAGTTAGCAAATATGATTGGTTAATAGATAAGGAATGATTCATGATTAAAAACATACAAAAGCAGCATCTGCAGAAGAAGGTTATTAGACCTGGGGCCACATTTTAAAGCATTAAAAATTGGGTTGTCAAATACACTTGGGCTGCCATGTGGATGTGGAATCAGACGTTTTTGTTGTATGGGCAAACAGAAACTCACAGGTACATTTGCCCCACTGGAACTGTAGTGGCACTGGTTGTTGCTACAAACACTGGTCACACCTGATCTATGTAAATATAGCACTTTATCTCCTCAAAAAAGACCCTCTACAAAATCAGAAAATTAGTAAAAGATCATAAAAATATGTGACTAACCTTTACCTCAGAAACAGTTTGAGCATTTTTGATTGATGTGTAAGAAGGACTACAAACTCAGAAATAATTCCAATTGTTGCACGTGTGTATGACTGAAAATGAGGAATTACCTTTCCAGCTTTCCAGAATAAGGATTTCTACAGGAATAGAAGTCCCTGCTGTTAGCCTCTCTTTGGAGAGTCTTACATGCTGAATTTACAAAGAAGTTGGGGAAAGCTAAACAAATTGGGTATCAAAGGTAGATGGTAGCTCATCTTTAACTGATTTGTTCAGATACGGAAATCTATTTGTTAACTAATAAACAGAGAAACTCCATAAAGCATCATGTTTTATTTTTGTTACCTGTTAATTTATTGTTTGGGGATTTTGAAATAAGAAGGGATTTTGTTAGCCTTTCTCAGTCATTGGGGATCTTTGATTTTATGTTTTAATTTTAAAAAAATAAAACAAGCATTGCTTGTAGAAGGACTTCTGTATGCAAACAGCTCTTGAATAAATACATTAGACCATGATAGGAAAATGAAGCCCATTATAACACATCTGTTGTTCTCTTACTTTGTTTTGCTTTTTCTCAGATACATACATGCTTTTTGAACCTGTCATTTAAGTTCCTAAGTTCACTCCCCTGCATCCTGCTCACTCAATCTGCATCTCTTACAACCAGTTTCCACTCCCCTTTCCAAAGAGTCCTATCATACTCATGTCTGGTACTCTCTTTTTCCAGGTCAGACTAAATGAGTATCAGCAGGAACCCTTATGATCTCCTTGTGATGGGATAGGATGGTCTTTGTCTGGAAGCTCTTCCCCAGGACAGAACCCCAGAATGCACCTTAGTCAGTGGATACTAAACATAGGCAATCTCAGCAGCCTGTGAAGATATAAACCTGAGTCAGAATTCACCCACCTCTACCCCTAGTTTACATTGTAAATGTGAATGGGAGAATTTTATTGTAATTAGCTGGAAGGGGTACAGATTGTAATTGTTTTATAGAAGCAAAACTATGAAATCTAGAAATGTAAAACTGTTATGGTGGCCATAATATATTCTGAGCTCTGAACTAAATTATGTCATGATATATAGACCATTTATTAAAGCTATCACTATCATTTATTAAAACTATCTAATAGTTGTGGGGTTTTTTTCCTTCCCCCTCCCCCCCCTTTTTTTTTCTTTAGTGAGGAATTCCAGATTCAATATCTTGGCAGCTGAACTTTTCTCTTTAGTCACACAGGTGCAGACCAAGACTGACAGGATAATCACAGCTGTGTCCCAGCCTGGTACTGTCAGGAGTGAAACACTGGGTGACTCCTCCATCTCTCCTTCATCCGAAAGATAAGGATGATGTGGGGCATTGTACCAACATCCTGCCTGGCCCCATGGAGTAAATGTGTCCCCATGCCCTGGGCAGCCCAGCTGAGCTGAGGTCCCCTATCATGCCCTGGAGGAGCAAGGAGGCTGCCTTGCAGCTTCAATCTTTTCCTTGTCAGAACAGAAACTGCAGGAGTCACGGCAGTGCATAACCTTACCTTACTTGTATAACCTGCCAGGATAACCTTGCCTACTGCCCTCTATTTCTGCTAATGTGGTCACTTAAAAGGGTGCTGGGGGCTTGATGCTACCCTAATAGGAGTCACCAGTGACTGTCACTTTCCCAGACTCCAAAATCAAGTCTCTGCTCTTCAGTCTCTCAACTCGGAAGTCTCTAAGGAATGATTCTGGGGGCATCAGCATACTGAACATACCATCAACATAAACCCTTGTCAACCACTGACACACATAGATCTAGCTCTGGATCTTGACCCGGGCCAGGATCCTGTTACCCTTTCTTGTGTGCGTAGTTTGTTCTCAGAATAGCCTCAATAGCTCCCTCAGTGCTTCTCTGAATAGGGATTAGCTGGAGCAGATTTCTTGCAAGGCTCCTCATGTTGAAGGAACTGACTCTGTTCACTAATGGTAGCTGAACATTTGCAAAGAAAGATGGACAAATTCACAAAACTGGATTGCTGAGCACAGGAAAGCTAAAATCATTGATTCCCAGTGCATTGTCACATCCTTACCAGAGCTACTCAGTGATTTTCATCTGAATTTATTTTCTCTAGAAAACTTTAGGCCTAGCCCCACAATTCCTTTTTTTTTTTTCCTTAATATCCTTGTCCTCAACACATTCACCACCACCTCTGCAGTCCTCTGCTGCCACTTAGCAGCAATCCACTTAGGAGCAGAAAAATTAGATTTGCTTTTCCTCAAGATCCTTTTCCCAAATGAGGAAAAAAAATTCTAATTTTTTCATTGTGTATTAATTTGACTTTTTTTTTTTTAAAGATCACTTTTGGGGGAGCTTTCTTTCTCATGTCACTTCATGGGAGGAGAGACCTGTAAAAGCCCAATAATTGGCCCAAGAAACAGCCTGTAACAGTAAAGCTATGCAGGAAAATATGGGGTTCTTGAAAGGCATGAAGAAGTGTACTAAGCAAGACATTAAACTAAATCTCACTAAATCTCAGTTTCACAAATCATATTATCTCAGGTATCAATAGCAAATCTCATATTCATTTCCCATTTCTGTCTCTCATTCTTTGGAAACTAAGTTCCTAAGTGCAAGAAATATCTGTAATGCAGACATGCAGCACTATCACAACAGGACCCTTAAACCCACTGCTGCCTCTAGATTGTGCTACTACACAGACTGATAATGACAAGGAGGAACCCTAAGCCATGGAAACGTGAGACACTGTCACCATTTGATATTTAAATATTATGGTTTTAGGTTTCCCTGATTCACAAACAAATACCAAACCTTTCACATAAGCTTCCAGCTGTTCCTATTTGGGCAAATTCATGGTTATATTGCAAATGTTCGTTAGGATTTTAAGCCGTAAGGGCACTTGATGTAACATCTCTGAAGATTCACCTTCCAAAAGTGCACAAATGGTTCATGCAAATGGTGTCATACTTTATGGATATAGATATTCTTAGTAGCAGGTACTTTTAAATGGTACTCTGCAGAAATGGGTGCTGTAGAGCATCCAGTATTTGGCAATTACTGCACTTAACCAAAGAGTCTGATTTCACCAGAGAATGTTGAAAGACTTGCAGAAATAACAGATCATTGGTTATAGAATAACTCTAAAGAAGCCTTTCTGTGGCAATCTATGCAGAAGTAAGCATAGGTTATCCAATAATAAAGAGAAAATATGCCGATTTTATTACCTGAGCGTCAGTGTTGCAGAAAGAGAAACACACCTGCTAACAAGTATGAGAGCGAGTTTGTAGGGATATATTCTGTGCAGAATAGATGGTGTGAAGGCAAGCAGGGCTATTCTGCTGTTCTACCCTGGTTATGATATAGCCATTGTATTATATGTGGCATTGCAGATAGGATAGTTCATTACTATGAACATTAAAAGCAACTTGATCAATGACCACCCTACACCAGAAACTGTATTTACAGCATCTAAGGTAACACTGCAGATAGTAATTTAATTTTCCACAAAGTTTTCTTTGAGATTTCAAGTGCTGCACTTGATGGTTTATTAAAGGGTTTGCCAGAATTAGTTTTATCTAAACAGCAGCAATAAACTTTACTCCCAGCTCTTTACCCCACTTGATTTTGCTTTTTCTTGGTCACAGCTACTCAACCAGTCCCAGTCTGTTTTCTACTCTGATTTTCCTTTTATCTGGCCTGCAACGTATTTGTGACCAAACAAATAAACAGCATCGGCTCAGTAGATGGATCTTCAGACCCAAACTCCAGAGTAAATTCCATAATCAACTAGGCTGAATGATGCTTTTAGCAGGCCAAGGCTGATAGTCACCATAATTCACATTCCCTGGGTACACTGCTCCATAATAAAGCTTGAATGTCAGGCACGTCAGCCAAGAGCTAACATACCTGTTTGAACTACTTTGTGCCAGTGGGAACATATCAGAAACTGAAAATATTTAGCCTACTGTGTAATCATAAATGGATTCTTTTTAACCAAATGAAGAATAACCACACAAATATGTTAAATGTTAATATGTAATAAAGCCTTAAACCACTCATAGCTGACATGTTTAGAATAATTGCACCGTAAATAAGTACACTGAAGAGGTATTAGAGCCCTAGATATTTTTGCTCATCAATAGTAGTAGTTTAACAGGACAAACTTTCATTATGTTCTGACATTTGGTACATACATTGCATTGTTTATGCACTAAATGTCAGAATATAGAGATGGTTTAGCCTTTTTATTTATGCATTTAAGGCATTAATTTAAGAGTGACCTTATTTAATCAAGCTGCTGTTTAATAAAAATCATGGCCACAGATTTACAAAATAGAGCTTTTGGTTCTGAAGAGACATTAGTTGTTGTTTAACACTCAGATATGTGCTTAGCTCTCCTTACAATCCTTTTTTTCCACTCTAAGCTTGCAACTCCAGCATGCACAATGGCTTAATCGTATATTGTTCTCTGAGTACTAACCCTTTACAAATCATATGACATAAAAAGAAAAATAAGTAACATTGTAAAGACAGTAATGAGAACTGTTGAGCTAAAGTGCCTCTTAAAGAAATCCTAATAAATTCCAGAATTTCTAGTCTTCTGGCAAGCTTTCCATTTAGAATAAAATCAATGATCAATGGTTGCAAACAGTCAGCATCAGGCTTGCATGCCTCCAGAGCAGAAAAAACTCATAGACGAAAGATGACATTTAAAGGAAAAAAGCTGACATTGACTCCATCACTGTCATTGCTTCTGCCATAAAGCAGCTTCAAATATTAAAACATTTTTCATCTGTGCTGCATTATTGGCACCAGAAATTGTTTTCTCTCTGTCTGATACTCACTTGAACTGCAGCAGAGCTCCCCAGAGACTCCAGATTGTTACCAAGGCCTCATAACATATTGGCAGTTGATGTGGTGGTGTTCATGTACACTTGCCACTCACAAAGGAGCCTCCCCCTCCCTTCACACTCATAGGAAAAAGAAAATGCTCCGGCAGGAATTTCACTCAAGTTCAGTGAGTTCAGTGACTCAGATGTAGAGCCAGTGGGCATCATTTTGTGTGGACTCCTTGAGCTCAGGATGGGTTTGGTTAAGGGTTTGGGGTGGGTGGGAATTTTGTCCACATTTGTGGTTTTGTGCCAGTGTATTAATAAGATGACCATTTGCACTGATTTATTTTTTTTTTCTTTTTTCAAAATCTCTGTCCTCCTCCTTTTACATAAATGCCTCTAATTTCATCTTGCATTCTGTGCTCAAGCTGTTCCAAGGTAAGAGTCTCCCAATTCAATGGGCAAAGCAGAGCTTCTGTTGATCAGTGCACTCACAGTCTGTCACTAGGAGGGGAGGCAGATTTCACTGCACCATGGAAAGCCTTTGCTTACTATAGGATAATCTTGGCATAAGTTTTTATGCAAACACACCAGTAGCAGATAGGTCCATGAAAACTGGTAAGCAAATAAGCTATATCTAATGCATCAGCTCATCAATAGAAATGAAGCACCTAAATCCTTATAAGCATTAAAAACACTGCTGAAATTACAACACTGCATTTTTGCATCATCTAACAAAAATTCCAAAAACCTAGTACATTGTCAAGCACTGGTACTCCCTCAGTAAATGAAAGACGATGCAATTAAATGCAGCTTCACATCATCAAAAATGATTCATACATTCTCCTACTTGGAAGGAAACTGAGCCTTTCATGAACTGGGGCTTCTGTCAAAGCACTTGCCCAAAATCTGATGTCAGCTCTACCTCCAGTCCCAGTGGTGCATTATGACCATCACAGAGGCTGGAGCCTGAGTCAACTTTGACTTATTATGAAATACAATAACAAAACAAACCAAAGACAGGAAGTAAATTATCTTCTGTTATATTCAACTGTCTCTACCCTCCTTCTCAGCAAAGAAACTGACTTGGACATTCCAGGTGTAAAAAAGAATGAATGTTGCAATTTGCAACTGTGTAGCAATTTTTTTTTTCAAGACTGAGTCTCTGCCCTGTGACACATAAGCAACATTGCCCCCCTTTAAAACTATTTGCAGTTATGGGAAAGCAAAAAATTAAGCCTCAGTCTGACAGAAAGCAAAGATTTGCTCACTGTTCACAACTTCACCACCTTCATCCACCTTTTGACCAACAGAGCCAAGGGACTGCCACTCAAAACATTTCCAGCAGCTGGGGCATGACAGCACACAGAAGCTGACTGTGGTCCCTTTTCCTGCAGTACACCTCAGCTCTCACAAGCCATAAACCACTACTGTCAGCATCTCACACCCTACCAGACTGGGAACCAGCCTGAAATACTGCTCCTTGTGCTATGAAGAGGCCTGAGCTCCTGCTACCATTATCTCGCTGTGGTGCTATCTCACCTCACAGAATAGACTTCTAAATCTGGACAATCAAGGGACTTAAGAGGATTTAAACACTCCTGTCCTCTTCCAAAATAGAAACCCTGAAAAATCCACGTCCACCTTGTCCCAGGAGCACACCAGCTCAGAAAAATCAATCTGCCTGGCCCCTACCTGCCTGGCCCCAGGAGGAAACCCAAACACCTGTGGTACAGCACCGTGCCCTCTCCCATTTACTATTACCTTATTGTGCAGACAATTCTGTAAACCAAAGCAAGCTGCAAAGAGCAAATCTTGTCACTGGCCCTGCTTGGGGTGTCTGGGAACCTCCTAGCTGCAGGTAACAAACTTTGCAGGTACCAGTGCTAAACCTGCAGCAGGATGGTTGTCTTAGCAAGTTGAGCATCTAATTAGAGCAAGCAGTGCTACTCTCAGCTCTGACAATCACTGGTACCTTGACAGTGCCAAGTCTTTGTCTTTCTGTCATCCATCCCAAACACAGACAGTAGATTGCTTTCCACCACAGCTGCTTGATAGCTGCATGCAAGCCACTGACAGAGAGGAAAGTGCAGGACAGGAATGAGCAGTATTGGTTGAACTCCTACCAAGAAAGAGGCAAACCAGAGAAGGAAAAAGGTGTATTGGAGCACAGGGTAGCGTAACAGCCAGGAGTGAAGGTGAGAGGAGGGTGTTTTAAGTTGCCATATGGTTTGGTTTCTCTCAGGGTAAGACATCCAGCATCTTTCCACTTTGGGATTTGTCTTTTAACAAAAAAAAAAAAAAAAAAAAAAAAAAAAAAAAGGATTTCAGTTAATGAAAAGAAAGTAATCATTTGCCACAGACCTTTGCTGGATATGATCTCGTGAGTCATGACCCATATCAAGAGAGCAGCAGTTTGAGTCTGACTTGAAAAGCCAGTGGCTGATAATGTTTCCCATATATTCCTGCAGGTAACAAGTGATATTTAACTGAGAAGGTCTGTACAACTTGGCTTGCTGGCCCTTTTAACTCAAGTAACTGCCTGAGAGTGAATGACAGACTAGAGGGATTGTGTTGAAAACAAACAGAAAGAAAAATCAAATAAAAAGTATGTGTGTGGGTTGTTTTATTGTGGAAGTGAATGACAGCATTAGGATTTAGACCTCCTAGTTTAACACATCCTGCCTTCCCTAGCTTAATAACTATACACGCAACTAAAAGACAGCATATAAAAACATATAGAGATTTAGTGGATCAGGGTTGCTGTATTTGGATTATCAGGGCATTTAGGGGAAAAAAAGCAAAAAAAAAAAGACCACACAGGGAGACAGCGCAAAGAGCCTCTCCACAACCATCTGCCACAACATCACGTGGCTCTGTAAACTGACAGACACTCCTTTAGCAGGGCCCAGGCACGTCAGATGAATCAATCAATCAAAAAAATTCTTATGAAACTTAATCACGGAGGGTCGTGTTAGGGAGTGGGGAACAGATTAAATTACCACGGTATTAGATACGGGAAATGATTTCTGTCAAAACCATCTTTACTGCAATTATAATATGTTAATTATGTATTTCATTAAGTAAGTGGATTAGAGTCTGCACAGATGAAATCATGCTGAAGGCTTTGAATCATTTGCTGAGCAGTGTAGGAGGACTGGTGTGAATGGAACTCAGTTAATTTTGAAAACTTTCACATGCTAAACATGTCCCCCCCCCTCAACTGCAGGAAATAAATGCCTCCCAGATTGCTGTGTAAAACATCCAAAGACCACAATAATTTTAGTGATGTAATCAGATCATGCCTGATGTGGTCCAGGAGCTTGTCAAAGATGCCATAAATGTGTTTGTGTATAATGAAGCTACACTGTCTCTGAATCTCCCAGCCATAGAAGGAAGATAACTTGGACAGGATAGCAGCTTTCTTTTGTGCTCTTTCTGTGCTCCAGAAGAGAGCATGAGCCAACATAGAAGGAAAACAAAAATCCCCTTTATTTTAGGTGCTGCATAGCACATATGCAGCTGCCAGCCTGCAACATTTCGTCTGAAAATGCATTTAAGCAGCACAGCTCTGCAGTATCCTGAATCTTTTGCAATCTTGTATGTTTCTCATTTGGTGACCAAAAGGTCCTGGATTCATCAGAAAGGGGTAGTTAGTGATAGATGAACAGTAGCCCTGGTAAGCCAATAATTTGCTGTGTGTTTCTCTGTACCTGAAGGGACTCATGCTGGGTGAAATACTCAGAAAGCCTCAGTCAGCACAGCTACTGGTGTCAGTAGGACCAAGCTGGTTTGCACCGTGGAAGGATCTGAGGCATCATAATCCTTATATTTTTTAGAAGAGATTGCTGATGTATGTAGGTTCAGCTATGTGCCAACCTGAAAAGACCATTTTCTTCGTTTGAATTCTGTGTGAGAAAGTGTGTTTCTCCCTTAGAGTAGTTAGATGTTTCTCTTGTGTTTAATGCTGTGATCTTGACAGAGAAAAAAAAAAAAAAAACATTAAATAAGGGAAGATCATGGTAACTATTGTCCTCACTCTCCAATAAATTAAATGTCTCATTTTAGAGTTTTAGCTCAGAAAGGCAAATTAATGAATAAATAAAAATATATGTGTCAAGCTCTAATTAACAACAAGTATCCGACATCTTGTCACAGGATTGTAGTCTTAGCAGTAGGTAACCTTCCATTCAGGGGAGCCTATCCCACATAATAAAGAGAAAAGGACATCCAGTGTCACAAAGGAATAAATCTCCTAGCTCTTATATATTCCCCTTTCCTTTGGAACAGCTTTCAAAAAAAAAAAAAAAAAAAAAAAGAGAAAAATAATTAATTTTTAAAATAAGAACATATACAATATACATAAATTTGCCTCATCCCAATTATTTAGTTATCAGTAATAATCACAAGGGATTTAAAAAGAGGAAAGAATCTGAGACAGCATAACACCCTGCATGGAGTGAATGCTGGTGTAAATGACTGGAAAAGGTTGGCTGATTTGATGAAAACCCAATCAGACTCTCTAGGGAGATATTACTTTCCTCATTATTCCACTGATTGGCCTTATTTCATCTGAAGAATGCAGCACATTCTTTACAGTGCTGGCAAGCCTCTTTAACAATATCCAAGGAAAAAACCCTATCACCTCTGTAATCGAAACAACAAGGAAATTAACCAGAGTCACTTTCCTCAGGGAACTGTTACAACCCCCCCAAAAAATCTTCTGATGGATTGGCACACTGAAGCTGTGAGGCAAAAGGGGTGGGATTTTGTCAGATTTGGCACACAGGGAAAGCCTTTCATAAATTTGCTAAAAGCAGCTAAAACAGCAGGCTCAAGCCATAACTCCGCCCTCTGCACTGGAGAAAAAAAAATAAATAGCACTAAGTTGTTTGCTTGTAGCAACCTAATCTTAACCAACAGTGACATAATTTACTAAGGGAGTTCTTTCTTGTGATACAAAATTTGTTATGCCCACATCAGTGTTACAGGCTTTAGAATAAAGCAGCAATTTCAAGTCAAATACAAAAAACACTGGTGAAATTCAGTCTGAGAACTGTGTTATCAATGGCCTCAAGCTTGCAGTAACTGTTAATTAAGTGTATTTTTCATTATTCGTTAGCAAAGAAGCAAGATTTACTGATGTAAGTTAACAATAGATGATAATTTAGAGTAGTGACAATAGTTTAATTTTTCACACACAAATGTAAAAGTTAACTTCATAACTTATTTCTTTGTAAGAACAAGTTAATTTAAAATATTTTGAACAGTGCATACAATTACTGCATACAGGCTCTTGCCATACTGTTTTTGGGGATACAAGTCAATTTGCTACAAAAGTCTCTCCTCTGGCAGTAATGCAGGGAAAGGATTCTCAGCCTGAACTTTTTTCAGTTTGGGAGAAGAAGAGAATTTATTAGTGATAGACAACAGTGTGCCCACTGGGTTAAACATTGAGGTCAGAGTCCTCAAACAATGGCCCTCAAGATTGCCCAAAGTATTTCCAAATCTTCCACAAAAGCCTTTTTTGAATTACAGGAAATACTGTGGGCAGAGAATAAAAATACAGCTTATGATGAGCTGGAAAATGAATATCAAAACCTACTTGAACACCATCTTCTTAATTCATAAGAATTTCTTGAGACTATCAATATGTTCAGCTAAATCCAGATCAAATGTAGTCAAGAGCCTTTTGCAAGGAAGATGTTTTTAGTGTTTGTCATAGAACAATCAAAAGGGCTATGGGTTTGACTCAAAGATAGTGAGTACCCAAGGAAATTATCATCTTAATGCGTTTAAATATAAAATTATTCAAGAGAACCATGTATTAAATAAGAAATAACAAAATAATTCTTCAATCTGTTGAATCAATTTGCTTGTTTCAATGCTGTATTTTGTACATTTTGCTCTCATTGCAGTGGAGAACCCTGGGGACCCAATAGTAAGCAATTTTAGACTAGATTTCCTGATGGGGAAGGTGAAGGTGTTCCTCAGTTTTTACTCAAAACTCTCAAAAATTTTAGTCACACAGAGAATTAGTACCCAGCAGTAGTATGCCAGATCTATTTTCATCTGACTCTTTGATTTACTGTTTTGTCCAACAGTGCCTGAAAATTTGCAGGGATAATATGACAGCCTGATCCATTGGCCCAATCAGGCTGTTCTTTCTCTTTGTTAAGATCACATTTTAAAAGACAGATTCAAGACCAATTAAAGACTTCATAAAGTCCTACACCATGAAGAGCTATGAGGGTCTCTACTTCCAAATAATTGTTCCTTCCTTCAAACAAAAAAATGAAGAAGGGCAAAGGGTGAAGGAAAAAGGGAGGAGGGAGAAGGGAAAGATGCACACTCTAACACTCATAAAATAGCAACACACCCAGTTAAGAGGAATGTTAAGATTATGAAGATTATTCCTGTTTGCAAGAACTTCCCTGTTTTGCAGGAGTTTTGTTTCTGAACAAGGTCAGCTGAAAGTGAGGTCAGAGCCAAGCTACTTATCTGACTTAAGCATGCAGAACTGACCCCCACATTTTGGACTCCCACATCCCTGAGAGTGCTCTTGGAAAGTCCCCTTGAGTTTTGAGTGGTTGCAGAGTATTGATGGAAATGTGCTAGACATTCCTGCTTCTGAACTGGCTCAAACATAATTAATTATGCCTTTTTCTCTTGCTGGATTCATATTGCAATGAAAGCCAGTATATTTCTTCTAGCAAATGCAAGACACTTCTTTTTGTCAAATGTATCAAAGTCCCACAATTCACTATTGAATCTGCTTGGAATGAACAAGTACTCTGGGTATAATAAGGGCAGAAAGTATGACTACCTCAGGTTATGCTTGTCCATCAGTGTACTGGAAGCAAGGAGAGATGTCCTGACCTTTGGATCTGTGTTTAGGGAAGTACCTTTGTTAGAAGGCAGCGCACATGTCCTGGATCCAAACACTTTTTTTATTCTAAAAACACTTCTGCTTTTAGCAGTATCAAGCTCAATGCCCCGTGACTGTCCTTAAAATTCTGAGGATAAGACAAAATTAATTGTTTTGCAAGTGGTGCTTGTTGGGAGTTGCTAAAACTGGAACCACAGTTTAAAAGAAGAGCTAAATAAACTAAAAGATTGTTATGCTATCAAGCAGCAGGTCCTTTCCCAAAGAAAAGAAATTTGAGAGGAAATCTTAAGATGCCTAGGAGTGGAGAATTTGAGGCAAAAGAGATTCAGTACCTCTGAGTACTTCTTAAGGAGAAGACACCAACAGCTCTGTGCTTTTGTGTATATACTGTGGGGTCTGTGACGTGTGCTCTTCTTGCATGAATATTTGGGTTCATCTTATGGAACAGAAATACCTATTTTTGGATTCTAAAAGCTGACTCCTCACAGAGAGAATTACTCCAGCAGGCTTTGAAGGTCACAGCCATTCCTGCACTACTCCAATAGTGATGTCTGCCCTTGCAGCAATAACTGAATTGCTGGTGATTTAGAGGCTTGACTACTTTCTTGCAGATAGCTCTGTGTGGTAGTTTGCAAGCCCCAGTCAGCTCCCAATGCACCTCTACTTGCCCAGCAGCTGGAAGAAGTAGGCAGGCACAGCAGCAGGAGTCCTGAACAAGACACCTGAACTTCAACTCAGCCCTGTGCATATTCAGACTGTTCAGTCAGTTCCCAATCCAGGAAGAGCTTCCTCACATCTGCCTGGAGAAAAACTACATACGCCTCCCCCAAAGGCATGTGATTAACCTCTGAAGTATTTATCAAAAGAAAGATGCTCTTATTTTGGGGAGAAACAGATGTGAAAATGCGCTCCAGGATACGGCAAAGCAATCTTTCAAGACCACACCTTATGCTACAACATCAAGAAGAATTCAGATGGACAAAATTACCCATTGCCTTTGATATAGCCAGACTGCTACCCATCACTTATTTATTGTACTTTTTCACTGAAGAAGGCTGATTTTGTAATGATGGAAGAGTATAACATCTGATTACATTGCACATGACAGGGCTTTTATCCTATCCACAAAACATTTCAATTAAATATGGCAATCCTGATGCGCCCTCTTCATCAAAAAATTACAACTGAGATAGGAGACCACAGTGCATTTCAGTAGTACAGAAATCAGACAAACACATCAACAGTTTCAGTAACTACAGCAGCTGAACTGGCTGTACAAAAGTCGTGTTCAATTCTATCCCAGTTTCTGAATTTTAAATTAGAATAAGCCAAAATACGCCAAATTAGAATAACCTCTGAAATTCCCCCTATATAATTTATTTAAAATTTCCATCTAAAATTCATTAAAATCACTAGCTTGAGCAGAAATTCAACCTGCAGCATATAAGGATGTACAGCTGAGTAAAGTCATTTTTCCTGTTTCATTTAAGTATGGTGTTTGGCTCCAGTATTATACATAACATCTTACTGAAGGTTTAAAAAAAAAAACCAACAACAAACCAAAAAACCTCTTGCTCTCCTTTTTTTGAAAGAAATAGGAAAAAGTAACCTGCTTTCAAGCCTTGTGAAGTCATTTATCTCCTTCTTGTAGAACACAGTCTGCATCACCTTCTAATCCTCTCCAGCTCTTGTTTACCCCAATGAATAGATATTGCCTCTGGTGTGTCCTGACTTGGGTTGCTTAACTCAAAATGGGTGTGGTCCTTCAAGAAAGCTTTCTCAGATCTGTTTTGTGTGAGGTAAAGTGCTTTGGGACCTGCTCCTTGTTAAAACAGAAAATAAACAAACAAACAAAAAATCCCTGCAATGTGTGCTTTCCAATTCCCAGAAATGGAAACAAAGCTAAATTAACCCGTACTGGTCCAGGGGCTGATTTCTGAAGGCTGTGTGAGCTGTGCTGTTGTTAAATATCAACACCACCACCACAACACACACACACACACAAAAAAAAAAAAACCCCAATCAAACAAAAAAAAATTTACATTCTTCTGTTCTTTCCCGAAGGGTCTTAGAAGATAAACAAAGTGATGAAACTAACAGTTTAAATAATATCTGCCCAGTAAAGCAGACAATTTTTAGTTTTAGTGTTCTGATAAAATGGCTGGACAATTCAGAAAGCTTTGGAAATGCCAACCTCCAGTCAGCTTCTGAGTTCTGACTTCAGACTAAACCCAACTCTTAGTCAAATCATTTAAGGTTGTCTAGTTTCCTTTGTAGCCTGGGAAAAATCACAGTTTTTGACCAATTGCTGTGGAAAACTATAAATCAGACTGTGGTCATTGAAAGTTAGACTCAGGTTCACCATATGGTTTGTAAACCTGGGGAATCACTGATGCGTTTTGAGTTCCTGATGAAATCTGAAACATTAGCTGGTTTCACATGGTTTCAGATTCCCTTGCAAACATTTCAAACTCCCTATTCGCTTAAAGCATAAATTCTTTCATTAGAGATCACAAAGAAAACTTAAGATTAAAAAGAAGAAAAAAGCAGTAACATACAGTTTTCACAATTGTGTATACAACCAGCTTAATGACCCAGACAAATGCACTTAATTAAGCATTTGTGTGCACAATTACTCAGTTCATGAATAAAGTCTTTACAAAAGAGGGTACTAACTGGATGTCAAATGAGCCTAGGTTGTACATAGACCATCATAAAACTGACCTTACCGAAATATGGCCTTTAACTTAATCAATTTTTTTTATCTATTTCAAGGCACATATAAAACGTCAGATACATTCAGCACATCAGCTCCATGTAAATCCCAACAGCAAGCCTGGGAGGTTAGGTTTTTGTTTGGAAAGACTGTGAGTACAGCTTACTATAGGTAACTGGATGCTGAGTGAGGTTTCTTTTCTATAGCCAAGTATGGGAAATGTTTTAAAAAAATAATTGCACCCTTTTTCCATTTTGGTGAGAAATAGTTAATGTTCCATAGTCTTTGATTTATTTATTAAAAGTGTTTTACCAGGAAACATAACAGAGACAGGCCTTCTCATTTACAGTGAGACCCCAGAGAGCAGTAAATTTACATACACAAAGGACTAGCATCAACCCCTGAACCTTTAATGTTTATTTTGATAGCCCACCCTGCTGGTAAGGCCTTTTGTTAAGAAGCCAGGTACAACAAGGCAAGGATCCAAACAAACAACACTGGTAGCTTTGTTGACCAGGTCATATGATGTCCTGCCCTTGAACAGTACCCCTTGTCTTTTACCCTTTGCCCCTAGAAAATGAAGTTAGTTTGAGTCCCTGTGGCAGATTTAGCATTTCCTTTCAGTGTCTGCCAATCTATCAAAATTCAGCTACCGCTGTGAACCCATCAACTCAGTGCAAAAAAGAACAAGGCTTACCACGGACCCCCTCAAAGTAGCAATCATTTATCCCTTCCTGAACTTTAGCTGACCTTTGTAAGCATGCTCGAAGTTGAAGCATGTAGCACCTTGTAGTGGAGGATCTAGGCTGGGGGCTTTTCTCTCTCCCCACTCAGCCCCCACATCAAAGCTTTCATTTTATTTCATGAATAAAAGTGTTGCATTTGAGCCCGTATTCTGCATTTACTGAACCAGTTAGCACCACTTTCTAGAGGAAATAAACAAAACAAGTGGATTCCATTCACAAAGATTTATCGGAGGGAGGAGGGAAGATACTGTTCAGAGAACACAATGATGCATTTATATACAAATAATTGCAAAGTAAAATGAATCGTAGAGAACATTCAGCCCTGAAACGGAGAATACCACAGAACTACAATATATTGGCTAAATATTGCCGTGGTTTTATTTTTTAAAGCAGGAGGAAAATCTAGATTGCAGTAGGGGTTATACACAGTGTAACTCCCTCTGTAAATTTAAACTGACCTAAGGGACATAATTACATACATCTCATCATGAGACAATATACTTTTTATTTGTTTGAATTTTATTTGTATTGGTGAAACTGACCTGAAACTGACACAAGTTTATTAGAAAAAGGACTCTCAAAAACAGAGTGGGCTGGTCTTCTTACTTAAGATGGATGTGCCAACTTCTAGTATGATTAGAGAAATGGATAACTCACTAACATCTGTGCAAACCACAATAAAAAGGGATTTAGTGTTACCCCAAGGAAGGTAAAAGAGGCTGTCTGTCCATTAAACGCTTTATTACAGTGCCAGCAGCTTTTTTCTAACTCAGTTATTCCTGCACAGAGCTCAGCACTGTGACTGCCTGTCATCCTTACCAGACAGTGCTTGGGGCTTCATAGTTTTTTTGTGCAAGGTAGATGACAATCAAATGACTCATTGAGCAGGGAAAGCGCCTGACCCCTAGTGAAGGATTAACTACGGAAAGTGAGTGTGATCATGTCACACCATTACTTAGAATTTTCACAGTCAATTTCTGAAAATATGAGATAACTCCTTAAAGAGACAGCTCTTTCAGGAGCTCTATGAGCCAGCAGAAATTCTCTTCCAGTACAGAGGCAGACAATGCCATCACGAAGACATCTGCTTAGCTGCTCAGGGTAAACCAAACACTCTCCTTATGACAGCAGGCGAGGTTAAGGGTAAGGAAGGCAGAAATCAGACGGCTTGGGCCGTTCAGGTGGTCTAGGCAGAAAGCAAAGGGATATGAGACGAGACTATTAAATCCTATATAGTGGCACTGCATCTGTTTTAGGTTAACACAATACTTCTACACCATGACCATTGAAAACTGGGCAAATGCAGGTGGACATTTCATGTGCTCCCTCTTTCATATTAAGAGAAAAATACTCTCAGCATACCAGATGTATGAAACTGTCCCACAACTGCTCAGCAAAGCCATTGAAAACAGCAAATGTAGCATGCTTGTGATCACATGAAGACTCTGTCACCTACGGTAATGCCTGTTCCTCCATGGACTACCGTAAGGAATTCTCAAGAAAAATCATGGAAATTGGGTTCACCAGCAGCATTAAGCCCCAGCTTTTTGTCTCTATGAACTTATTACCATTCTCTCACATTAAAAAACCCTTGTGGTATAAGAAGAGAGGCTTGATCCATTAATCAGCAAATGAAGGGCCCATTTGCTCTGTATTTAGATAACACCTATTTTTTCATGCACAGTTCTAAATGTGAGATTCATAAAGTCTCCACACACACACACAAAAAGAGTAATTCAGCCTGAGAACCTTAAAGCTGGGGCATGCCAAAATGAGTTAACATCTGCTGCTGCCTGAATCTAATTGAAATGATTCATTATAAAATTTACAGATCTGCTTAATGATTTTGTATTTCTTTTTCAGGATCACCTTGTTCATTATCTCACCTTAGGTAAGCTAATTTCAGCAGAGATGTAGTTTCCATAACTGACCTGAGTTTGTATACAACACTTCCTAATATAAGGAGGATGATTTTTCCTTTGACACTGTGTTTCTGTTTTGGAGGTTTGGTTGTTTTGTGTTTTGGTTTTTCTTGTTGTTGTTGTTTTTTAATGTAGTCCTTCAGAAGAAAGCTCTTTTATCATCAAACAGAGACCCTTTAGGGGTACCTTGGAAATTTGGACCATTTTACTAGAATCAAAGCTTAAATAGTTTAATTTATGGTAGTTTTCTGGCTGATGGCATTTTTGCTCTCAGGTAAGGTCATCTCAATATATATCCCTTTAGAGAAAGCCAACACAAGAATCTTTTTATGCTTTTTTATTTTCAAGTAGCCAACTATTCAGCTGCTAAAATGTAAGTCACATACAGAATGTATGCACGTTTGATTCTACACTCTTTTTTTTAAAGAGAAGATCCTTTATATGTGTAAAAAGGAGCAAAGTGAAAGAAAAAAAAAGAATAAGCATGTGAATAATTAGATCAGAGATAGATGCCACCTTTTCTCAGTGTTGAAACTGTGAGGGGAAAAAAGTGCTACCACATAATTGACATAATTGATCTATTTTTTTCCCTTTTTTGCTGCAGTAATTTTTTATGCATGCCATTGTTGCTGTTATTATCCAAGATGTGATCTTGTGCGGTTGATAATACTGACTAGATATGAATACTGGTAAGTACCAGCCAATCACAAATCTATAGTGTCTATTTCTGCATCACCAGGTGCTATCTCATGGGAAATATCCTCTTTTTTGGCAGGCACACAGCGCTCTGCATTATCTGTCATTTTCATTAGATTCAAGCTACAGCTGAGCCAAAAAGACTTAGTTCTAGCATATGTGCTCAAAATGGGCAAGATGAGATAGTCCAAATTCACCCTTTCAGGATTGTATTAGAAAACAACTGGAGTAAAAGCTAAAAATTAGAGCTAGCAAAGTATTTGAATTACATTTGGGAAACTGCAAATACCACAGGCTCAAAAGATTTCCAGCTTATCACAGTCATCACCTCCAAAAGCTCCAAGGAGCCTAAGTCAGCAATTCCTGGTTTTCAACACTTCTTCTTGTACAGTCTAAATGTGATGATGTCAACAAAGAAGAACAAGGACATCACAAGAAGACAAAATCCCTCTGTCTTCCAGTGGCTCAGAAAACTACTGCAAGAAGCCACTGATTACATGCAAATGCCATATTTAATAGGTCAATGTTATTATATTCTGAGTCAGCACTAATCTATTAGTTGGGACTGTTATTTATTAATGATTCTGTAGCTAAAGTATATGAAATGGGGCCATGAGCCTTTCTTCAATTACAATAAAATAGTAATACTGTATCCTCCATCTAATGAGGACAGACTTAATTGGGATGGTTGCTTTATTAAGATACCTCCCAGGAAACTAATTTGGTATAATGTTAGTGAATAGCTGTGACTGCTGTTTAATTGGGATGGTACTAACAAAAACTCTGCTTAATGGGGATACATTTGGTCACTACCAAGGGGTTAAGTGATACTTAACTTGGTGTTAAATGGGTGTGAAATTCTGAGTTTTGTTATTTTAATGAAGACATAGCTAACTAGAGGTCAGGCAAGGAAAACAGGGAGGAAAATGTTATTCTATAGCCATCTTTTTTGTCCTCGTTTTATTTCAAAAACTTTAAAAAATTATGAGTGACTCCTTGGTAGGAGTCCATTCACTGGACTTGGTATTCCACCTATCCATTCCTTGGATATAATTTTTTTTATCCACTGTCTTTTAAGATGTATTGGTATCTGACTTTTAGCTTGTTATGTTTTCACTGAAAGAAGATTTCACATGACTGATTTCCTATGATTTTATCTTTCACTGAGGGAGCATGTCTAGGTGGTCATACAGCCAAGGTCTATGAAGAAGTCTTTACTCCACTTAAACCTCTTTTAATCTCATGAGCTGGAGCCCAAACCTTCTGTTAGTCCTATGAAAAAGGATGAAACAAGCAGGAACATTCAAAATGAAAATCCAAAGCCACATGCACATCAGTTCTCCTTCAAGCCATCCATATGCATGAGGAAATGTGTCTGTAGTAAAGTCCAGTCTCCCATAACAAGCAAAGAGCTTACACAGACCTTCCTCCTGCATGTAGCCTGGTACTGAAGAAACGTGGGAAGCAGAAATAGTAACTTGATCTCAGCAATCAACACACACATAGGAAATTACCTATTAGCAGTACACCTACCAGCAGTTGTGGTACTTATGAACTAATAAAGGTTTTATGTTAAGAAGTTTCAATCTATGCAATGTAAACCCTTAATTATGAGCTCTACACCACATCTAAAACATTTAGCAAAAAATATTGAATAGCAAACATCTGTAAAAATCAATCTCTTTTTATGGCTCTTTTGCAAAGCAAGGAAAAACTAAATTTTGCATAATAAGCAAAAAATGATCAGAAGATTCGCGTAACTGGCATAAAAAGATAAAAGGATATCCCATTACAGTACTACTGCATATCTTTGCCTACAACTCCAAGTCAAGGTTTGCTAGTGACAGGAAATGTACATGCTGGCATTTAATAGAAATATTTACAAGAAATCAAGCTAAAGTCTATGTTTTATAATCAAACTTGAGATATGAGTTGAAAATGGCTCTTTGGTGATTGTTTAAATGTAATGTTGCTTTGAGTATTGTTGACACCTGCCAAGTAAATTGCTAAATTACACTATCTTAATTACTCTTATTGTACATTCACTCTATCTAGATTGCTATGGTGGGAAAAAATAATTCTAAAAATTAGAGGATGCTTTCTTAGGGTCAAAAGCCATAGAAATCAATGACAAAATACCTTTAAGTTCCTGAAGTTCAAATCAAAACCTTCATTAAAATCTGCTAATTAAGAAAAATATAGAAGCTGCCTTAAATTTTGATTTCATTTATTGGCATGTTAAAGTAACAAGATGAAAGAATCCCCCAAAATTTGAGTGAAAGAATGTATAAATAAACTTTCAAACTGGTTTTCAGCAAGCAAGTCTGAAGTTATTGAACATGTAAATCATCTTATTAAAAGAAGAATCACGTCTTTCTCAACAATCAGTTTTATCAAATTAAAGTATTTCAGTAGAGGAATCAAGTCGTTCTGCAGAGGAGAAATCTCCAAGAAAAGAGACCCAGGTGTGACATATGAAAAAACAGAAAAACATTTATGAGTTGAGAAACTATCAAAATGCATAGGATTTATTATCCATTACAATGCTGCAAGGAATTAACATCTTCACCAGCGTATGCTGACGCCTTTCTACAGGAGCATTGCTGCTCCATGTTTTGTTTGGTCTTTTTGCCACGCCACTGCTCTTCTGTTCTCATAACTGGTACATTTATGAAGGAGGGGTTTATGAAACTTTATGAGATGCTGATGAAAAACACTCCTAACCCATTTGGAGAAGCACAATACAGGAAGTATTTCCAATTTTCTCTTACGAGTTTCTTTAAATTGTCATTTATGTTTTACATTTCACCATAGTAAGGTGAAACCAGTTTTAGCCAGGACAATCATCACACAAATTATATCTCAGTGTAAAGGACTGAGGCTTCTCTGGAATTTGAAGAGTATAATTTGGCCTTAAACCATCATGCTTAGATCTTCTTCTTGAGTTGTTACGGAACCTTTTGAAACTGAAGGTCCCATTCTGAGCTTTCTGTTTGGCAACAGTGCTAAGATACAATGGTGAAGGACATAAAATACTTCATCAGGCCAGGTCAGATGATGCACAGGGTAATGCTGATTCCTGGTGATGAACTAACCTTGTGTTTATAGGATAGACCAACCAAAGGATTAATGGTCAAATGGCCATCAGAACTTGTGTTCAGCTAGCTTAGCAGACATCACTGACTGTAGTCCAAATGTGGTTTTGAGAGCACAACGAAGATAATGGGCCATACTTTGAGAAATCAATCTGGATTTTTCCTGTGGGGACAAGTGAGATTTTTGCTGCATTAAATCTGTAATGCTAATGGAAGCTCAGAAAGAGCCTGGAAGAGGTAAAATACTGCCTCGATTTTGAATGAGGGAGAATATGGTTTGTAATTGGCCTGGGTCTTTGAAATTTGCTTATGGTCATTGTCTGCTAAATACTTTTTCCTAGCTTTGTTAGCCAGGATCTTCAGTGTCCTATGATCTGTGGCTGATGAAGGTACTTAAGAGAAAATGTTAAAATGGCAATTTGAGTCTGAACAATCACTGCAAAATACAAACAAAATTTTGCTTAACAAAAACACAAAACATGATTCAGCAAGATCTTTACAAATTCTCCACGTTAAACTGGGGACATAAGCTACACTACAACCTGAACTTGGAAGAGTTCTGTATCTTCTGAAATCTTTGTTACTTTTGTAAAAAATATCCCTCATATTTTTAAGCCACATATGTAAAATGAAACTGCATATAAAGTCAAAATAATGAAGCAAAATTAACAGGCAATGTCTTTAAAGCTTATATTATATGTTAGCTAAGTATATACAATAACGTATAATAAATGTGTTGAACGTGACTGATTTTTGCTCAGTATCTAGAGAACCAATAAAAGCTTCTTTTTTTTCTTATTTTGAGTAGTGTATGTAATCCCTAGAAAACCTACCAACAGCCAATGAAAAGAACAAAAATGCTCTGTGGACCTACGTACTTGCTTCTACTCTGAAACAAAACGAATTCTCACTTCTGTTAGGGTTAAGGGTTGGTGGTCTCATTTGAGTCCACATCTGCATGACATGGCTGGTGTGCCTTTTGGCACAATTCAGTGTGATTGGCAGTATTTGCTCAGGAGAGGCCCAAGGCTCAATGATGAAGTAACTTCCATTATAGAACACAGACAAGGTCAGCTTCATGCAGAGAGTAGCAACAAGAAGTCCCAGTCCTCAAAGCCTTTGTCCTACTGGACTTACGCTTTTATATTTTGCTGACACGCTTTAATGAAAAAAATGTTTTTCAGCTGTTAACCACTACGTGCATGAAGGTTATCAAAACTGTGGAAAAAACCCTACATCCCATGTACAAGTTAAGAAATAACTGTGCTTATCTACTGCATCTAAAATAATCTAAGGCTGTCATAGATGTTTTTGAAATACTTCAGATAGAATGATTGGTTTTACGGAAGCTGTTTAGGCAGTGTCTCTCAGGAAAACTGTCCACAGAGCAGTAACTAAGAACAAGCTGTGCTTTAAGAGTTATATCCAGATTTGAGAGGCCTGCCTGCAGAGATTCTCTAAGTCTGCAAGCTTGCCCACAGAAATGGGATTTTTTAGAGCTGGACATTGCTGTCTAAGCTGAATTTTTCTAATGAAAATCATCATTACAGTAAAGCAAACCCTACAGTAAAGCAAAACATTCAAGCACAATGAACTTACAAAATTCAGCATGAAGTTAGAGGTAACAGAAATGTTAACAGTATCAATTCAATAGTATCAGCATTCTCATCCTACAGCCTGTTTTTTACTAATCATTAGTTCACATGACAAAGACACATCTAATAAACTGAAAATCAGCTTATGCAAGTAAGTAAGTAACAGTTCTCAATCCTTGTTTTAAACTTAGTGCTTTGGTATCTTCACTCGTCACCAGCCTAGCCAAGAACATCTGCTTAAAGACTCAGCTGATAGCCTGTAGGAAAGCTCATGTGAGAGAATTCAGCCTTCAAAACATGCCCCTTAACCAAATTTTTCACAGTTTTTTTTGTTCAACAGAAAGAGTTTTCTTCTCTTATTTGGAAAAACAAGAGCTAATGTACATGCAACGATTGCTATAAATCCAAATTCCACAGAGAACATAAGCTTGGGGACTGCTCCTCTTCATCCCATGCCTTTTCCAATCTAGCCCAATTAACTGGAAATTTTTGAGTTACTAATTACAGTCTATTTTCTTCTTGGTCAAGGTCTGTTCTCAAGGATACCAGGCAACATTGACAATATTCCACACTGTGTATTTAGTAGGCCATCTAACCCCTTTCTTTCTTTCTTTCCCCCCATATGTAAAGCCATTTCTCATTTGCACACTGCCAAACGGTGCAGCTTGCAGGGGTGAAAGAAAAACATACAGTAGATAATGTATCAAATTTCTTTTCAATCACAGACACACACACAAAAAAAAAAAAATCCAAAGAAAACCAAACAAAACCCCCACAACTAATAAACAAGTACATTCTTAAAAAGAATGCACCTTGCTGAAGCTTTATGATGCCACTGACAGATTATTCCTATTATATACGTCTATTTACTTTGCTAATCAATTAAAACACTGAAGTTAACATATGCCATATTAAGTGGTGCATATGCTATGAAACAGTTTGTTACCATCTGATGTTTTAAAACAGTCTTAAAAAATTATCATTTCTAGCTCCAACACAAAAGCATTTCTCCTACCCTCTGCTGAGGCAGCTGAAGTTAATGAAGGAGACCTTAGGGGAGAACAGAGGCAAACGAAAATACGCCCTCTCTGGCATGAGATTGGCCTTCAAGTCTTGCAGAAAGGTCTTTAAAATGTTTTAGGTTAAGCAACAGACAAATCAGATGAGAAATGAAATGTTTTGTCTTTGGGCAATAAAACTTGACTGCAACAATCTCCTGATGACAGACTTATTTCTGCAGTTCCTATGGGCCAACATTCCCAGCAAGACTGGACAGCTAAGGAGAGGACCATCCCTAGGCTACAGTTCCCAGCAAGCTGGCACGCAGTGCCTTATCCCACCAGAGTGGCTCGGTTGCTTAGGGTTGCTGTCACACAGATGAAAGCAGGGCAGAAAAGGGGGTTATCCTCTGCTTGAGAAAAAGTGGTAAAAAGGAAAAAAAAGACAAAGTCAAATTTTTTTGTTAGATTCAGAATTCCAGGCCTTTCCAGATGGGACTGATAAGCAAACTGAGCGTGAATGCACACTAACACTTGTCCATCAACCCTGAGCATCCAGACAATAGGCAAATATGTACAAAATCTACATTTCTTGGGTCTCCTTCCTGCCTCGTTTAAAATATCGATACAAGCCCTCTGTTCCTTGGACTGGATTCTTCACCATTACCTATGTAAACAGATGGATGCTGGTCTTGGATTAGACCAGGGGTAATAAAAACTGAAAAACTGAAGCAGCATTTTATGACTAAATGGTCTAGTCTGGTTAAACAGCACTCCTGAAGTGCCCCGGGCTTCACACATCATTCTGATGAGGACATGTCATATTCTGATACTGACATGTCAAGCTTAGGAGGTTTAGACAGGTAAAGTTAAATCGCATCTCAGTATTGAACTTCCACTTCTAAAATATTTATCTTGCTTGTAGAGACAGTCAGAATTTACCAAGCTGACTGGCCACAAAAATAATAGAGGGGGAGAGTTGTATACTTGGTCAAAAGTAAATGGAGGTGAGGGTGAGGTGGAGAAGACCTGTGTAGCTTTCAACTCCCTATGCAGAACCTGTGGACAACCAACAAAATGACTATGTGGAGAAAAACAGAGGCAGCAGAAGTAGAATTAGCTGCTCTGAGGATTCAGCTTCTCACCCATTTCAATTTGGAGTTCCAAGCTGTCACAGACCACTAGACTCACAGGCTGTTCCTTTCATTGGTGGAGACAGTTCCCATGGCAGGATGAAGCCAACTTCAAACCACCTATGCAGCGCATAGCCATGCTGACCAAAAAAAATTTGAAGTTTTAGTGCACAGCAGACTCAATTAAGGAGAGTTGCTAAGCTAAATTTGCCCTGCCTCTCCTTGGCAGCAGGAAGCTCTCCCTCTCACAAATCTCCCTGTTGAAAAGCAGTCCCAAAAATCTTTTCAAAGGCCCCTGGATGCCAGGCAGGAGTAAACACTGAGGGGAGCTTTGGGGATTCATGCAGTGCTATTAGTTTCATCAGCAAATCAAGACACTCAGTCATAAAATCAGTTATTCTACTGTGAGAAGATGAGTGTGTGTGATACCTCTTCTTCCTTGTCCTGATGGAGAAGCAAGGAAAGATCTATTTCCACCAATAGTCCTCAAAATACCACTAGAAAGAACAACAAGCCAAAGCATTGAGACAAGCATGGGGATGTTAGCTAAGGAAGCATCTGGAGTATGATAGCAAGAACCACCCCCTCCTCAGCACTGTCCAGATGAGAGCTTTACATCCTTCATTTTTGCACTGATGGATTTTCCCCTAACCAGCAACAGCCCAGTGCAGGTAAAAACAGAACTGGACTCTCTGGACAAGATTGCTGTCAGATATTCCTGATATTTTCTCCTCATGTCCAGTGGACTCCTATTATAAAACAAGATGTAGTTACTTAGAGGGAAGTACTGACAGTATTGGAAGTCTTTTTCAAGTACTTTTAACCTAAACACTGACAACTGCTCTATAAAACCAGAAGGAACTCCAAGAGAATTAAAGCAATGCAGTCTGTAGACCAAGCTCATTTGAAACACCTAAAGTTTCTTTTAATCTGCAAAAATTATGTATTGTTAATTATTTAAATCAAACCTTGGGCAATAATGCCCAGGTGTTTCTCAAACAGGGAATACCTGACCAGCTTAGCAACAAAAACATTCAATGTGATTTTCTATATCATATGAATTTTCAGCTTTGGCATAAGTGAGAACAAATATAGACACTACCAAGTTTTGGAGGCTGCACTAGAAGAGGGTGGGAGCATCCCAACTACACAGGACAGCTGATTCCTGTGATAGAAAACCTCATCAGCCAAGAGATCTCTAGCCCCAGATTTATCAGAGGGAACTCACATCTTGGTTGAGATGTTTTCTGGAAAGATTTTTCTATTTTTGCTGTTCAAAAGTTCTTTGGAATACACATTCTTTAACCCTTAAATTTTTGTTCTCTGTATCACTTTCCCAGCTCTCTTTCCTAGAACCAAAATCAAAAAGATCATACTGTGGATATCAACAAGTGTCTTGCAAGGTAAGAAAAATGTCAATTTATAAATTATGGTCATGATTCTAAACTTAGTATTTTAGAGGAGAATGTCTGAACCTTCTTCCTTGTGATTCTTTTCATACTTCTCTTTTCAGCTGTGGTTCCAAGCAAGCGATTGTGGAACTCCACAAAAAATGCAAATATACAAATATCTTGGTGCTAAAGAAGTTTCTGGGTTTTAATTGTATGTGTGTGTGTGCAGAATCATATTGTGAGTCAGAGTCCTAGACCTTTCAATTGGACTGCCTTCTATGAATTTCAATACCTTTATCCTTTTAAATCCAAATTTAAACTCTCTATATATTTCCAGAACCTGCCGCCTTCAGGGCTGTAAAATCCTTGGTTAGAACTTCACCAATTTTAATTCCTCTAAGGTTTAAAGCTTTAACCAAAAGGTCATCTCACTGTAATTCAACAGTATGCTAATAAACCACAATGGAAAGTAACAAAATTCTTGGTATTGTAGTTTTTTGGGTTCTTTTGCTTTTTTTTTTTTTTTCCTTCTAAACTTTTAGTCAAAACACTTGTCTCAGCACTGAATTTCCTTAAAGAATTTAATACAGTTTTGTGGTTCAAGTCTCAACCTCTGGTTGTTTGATGGCAATCAGAGGTCAACTCATTTTAAACTGCTTGATCACCTCATTTTACTTGACCATTTTTGCATTAATTGCAGATCACATTGGTGGTAGCACAGTATTCTATAAATACTCGAACAATCTGTTCAATAGAGTGATAAAGCTAAGCAATTTAAAAAATAAGTTGAGCTATGTCACCTTCTTGTCAACTAAAATACTAATTTAACTATATGTAGAACTTATATAATGAACTGCTATGCTGAGCACTGAGTAGAATTTCTAGTTATTCGCTTTCAGTGCTCATTAAGGTGAGAGATGACAGGGCTGGCCACGTGGTCCTCTGCAGCTGGATACCACCGAGCTTATAACTAACCTGGCTAGAACAGAATTAAAAACACTTATCAGCCTTTAAGGAAGGGAATATTTCAGCAGTGGCTTAGTCCCGCTTGCCCAGGCCCTCATGCTTTAATATTACTATCATGGATGGTGGTAGAGTTTTAATTATTACAACCATCTACACATACAGTTGCTAAAAAGTAATCCACCCTCCCCCCCTGCTCTGTCCAGGCCATAACCTCTTAAAATCACCTCACTTGCCCTTATCCTCACGTTCCAGTTTTTGGGGAACACTTCCACCTCCTACACCACATCCTCATTGCAAAGGCTGTTCTTGAAGGACCCTTCAGCTGTCCTTTCCCAGCTACCATTCTCACTCCTGAGCTGCCAGAGGTTTCTTTTTAAAGGCTAAATTCCCATGGTGGTGCAAGCGGACCCTAAGGAAGCACATTGCATCTCTGAACCCAAGAACCCTGGGAGCCAGTTTGCAACAGTTGGAAGGTAGCTGAAACAGCATTTCAGGCTTCTGTTTCTACAGCAATTTATTTTCTTAGGATCTCTCCTTGGAAACACCTGTTGTACCAGATAACTTCTGCAAAGAAAACATCGTGTTGTCTGTGGCCCCTTACTTGGGAAAATGCTGAGTTTAGACACCAGAGAGAGAAAAATATCACATCACTATAAAATAAACAAAAAGAAACATGTAGTATCAAGTGTTTTTCTAGTAACATTTTTGGGCAGATAATGGAAAACCATAATTTCACCATTCAATGCAAACAAGAAGTTCCAGAACACTGTCTCAAGTAGATTTGTGTCTTGGAATCCTAACTGTGAATTCTATGGAGACTACTCAAAGTACATCCAAGGCTTTTCCCCTGGTGGGATATTTAGAAAGGCTTCATGAAGTCTAAATCCTAAATACAGTCTAATAAATTGTGAATGCCATCCAAATTTTTTTGATGAGAACTATTAGACTACCTGCCTGATTGCCTGAAGCTCATAGGAAATGAATAACCTGAAGTCAGCACCCATCTGTTAATATTTGAACCCCAGTTTCAAAGGATTGCATGCATGAGAGGTACCTAGTGAGCCAAACAGGCTATGTGGCTGCATATGTTTTATTTCCATAGAAAAGTAAGCTAAAAAATGATCAACTTTAGTTACATAATACTGCAAAAAGAGTAGTATTAATATACAAATTAATTACTCGAGAGAAGTCATTGCACCCTTTTGGAGAGCTGTACTTGTTGAGTTCTGTTTGCTCAAGGAAATGACATGGCTTAAGTTTTGATGTAATACCTCTTCTTTAAGGCATGTTACCACTGAGAGAATACTTGTAAGTGTTAAAAGGCACTTCTCAAGTGAATTTCAAGGAATTATATTAGGGTTGAAGGACCTTTTACCTTTGAGAGCAAAACAGACTTTTTCAAAGCATTTGTCAGGCCACACTAACACACATCCTAATGCTAAACCTTATTATGAAAAGCAGGATATGAAAAAATAGAGCACAAGAAAAAATATCACAATTCATAGCAAGCCCAAAGGCTTCAAGTTGCCCTATAGAGTCCTATAGTAAAAAGCATCCAACCCTTAAAAAAAAACACCCCGAAAAAACTAAAACAAGAGATTAAATGATTTTCTTGGGCTTTTTTCTCACAGATTTTCCTCTTACAGGATTCCCATCAGTGTCCTATACTCAATAGCACCTTTCAACCAGGGTTTTACACTGCAGAAGTCCCAGTGTCCAGAAAGTATGCTGGGGACCAATCATACAGCTTTATTATTCCTATTGAAATCTTACCATCTATTAACTCAGTGCAAATTATGGACCAGGATATACCTTAAAGAGTCTGAACCTTCCTGCCTTCTGCTTCCTGAGTAATATATTGTCAAAACTGCTAACATAAAAGAATGAGCAACTTCAGCATCTTGGTATTTTCTTTGCACACTTTAAAAAGCTTGAAGAAACATGCTAATAAAAATAAGAGAACAACTTACTGGTTTCTGTTTAAGTTTTAAAAATGCAGACTTCTTCCTAAGACATAAGCATGGATTTTTCTACCAGAGCTGGCTAGGATCTCCCCTCCAGTTTTTACCTTTCATTTTAAAGGGCTCTTTTGCCCTTAAATTTGAGACATTCTTATGAAACCCCAGTTTCCATCCAGCTTTCAAAGTATGACATAAGGAAATTGCTGGAGCTAAGGAAGTTCATCTACTATTTCTTTAGTGCAGAGGGAAAGAAGTAGTTGCAGTTTTTCCTTAACTCCTTGTCTTACACAAAGTTTTCTTTCTGCTCGGTCTGCTGGATTTTCACAGAATTCCCAAGTACAGATTGCAAAGAAGAAGTGACCCTGCAGCCAATGCATCAGTGGTGCACACATGTCCTGTAAGGAAGTAAAGCCTTTATTTAATAGAACTTTCTCACATATCCTCCACCTCTCTCACCACAGCAGCAGAATTTCCTCCAACTTTAGGATGCACACACAGTCTGGTCTGGGTTCCCTGTCTCAGTGCATAGCTGCAACAGCCCCCTTTCCAGGACAAGAAACTTTTGCTGCTGCCAGTAGCTTTAAAAGCCACATCTTTCAAGTAGTTTAAATCTCTGCTGATGAATCAGAGTCAAATCATATGCCTTATGGGAGCTGCTAAGACTAAACAAAATAGGATTTGCTTCCTTTCCTTTATCTGAAAAAAATATGACATTAAGACGATTGAGAGATTATGATTTCTGTTATAAAAATTAAGCATTTACAAGATAGGGAATACTAAAATTAGGCAGTCTACACAACTTCAGTCTGCTCACTACTTAACTGCAGCATAATCTCCAGTTACATGAGTACTTTTCTCCACTCAAGCCCTGCATCATGCAATATATAGTGGGGGCACCACAATTCAGGGAAAGAGGCAGCTATTCCAAGAATCCCTTTTCAGCTCTCCCTTTGGGCTTCTGCCTCTGACACATCTGCTGCTAGGAATGCTGAATTGCTTTGACATCTATTACCAGACTACATGCAAGCCTCAAAATTACTAATGATGTCTCTCCACTGGGACATGGACAATACTATTTTTCCCATTTTACAGGCAGCAGAGTCCTCAAGTAAGTCTGGGTCAGAAGTTAACGCCTCTTGTCTCCCAGTCACATGCTGCAATTTCCAGATCCACATAGTAATTACTGCTTGGTTGACTTTATTCATTACTGTAAGAGTTTAGGAAATTTGTTATTCAGGCCCTATACTAATTATGATTGAACTCTTTGCATATTAGTTATTTTCATGTTTTACCCACGTCTCTTCTCTCAGTAAAATAATTACCTGACACAGTCCCTTTGTTTGTTTCCAGAAAACAGTCATCCTGTGCTCTACAGGGACAGAATGAGTGGCATGGGATGAGGAAATCCCATTTAAAAAAAAAAAGTCCTACACGAAATGAGAGCTAAAGAAAATGTGAATCATATATGTACCACCATGGTTTATCTTGAATAAATAGCTTAAAAATATAAAGCTCAAAGTCCTAAATGTTTTTCAGTTAAAGCAGTTTTAAAGATAAGTTGTTTACAGGAAAGCAGCACAGAATCACGTAATTTTCTTTCTTACATTCTTCTGACTTATCTTTCTTTTTCAAAATAACAAGCCACCTAGCAGAAGATATCCTTCTTCTACTTTGGACCATTTTCACAGAACTTAAATTTCTATTATAGCTTCAACTCTGAATTTGTGAAGAAGGAAAGGACAGGATGTGAAGTTTGCAGTAAGAGAAGCAATTTATGTGCAACGAATATTAGCTTTTCTACACTGTCACAGTTAGTCTGATAAGAAGTAGGCACCCAGGTACTGTATGCACAGAATGAAACCTTTCCTCAGCAAACAGAAACTGAAATGTTTGCCCAAAGGATCAAAGATTCACACTGCAAAAGACTAATATTAGAGGGCAAGATAACCAATTAGTGTTCCCAGGCCATGTGCAGAACTGAGTATATTTAACTCAGGTACAAATTTCTTCCTTCCCCCTCTATAAACTACGACAGCATGACAGACTGTGAATACAGGAGAGGAGTGTTTCCTAGCAAGATGTGCATGAAAGCAGGTGTAACCCACATACAATTCACAATCTAAGAATTTGTCTTGAAGGCAGGAATCACAATGCTATAAAACATTAGGACTTTTAAATTTTTTGTATGCTAAAATGCAGCTAAGAGAAAGGTAAACTGTGTACCCTTAACAGGGATTTCTGACCACTCAGAGAGTCCTTTTTAAGTCAGAGAAACCCTTTAAAGAATAAACTACCAATCAAGGTCAGGTTCTGCTTTTGCAATTTGTTCCCATACATAGTAAACGGGTAGGTGAGGTACCACAATGTCTTAAAATACCCCTACAGATTGTTTCTGTCCCTTCCAGGATTTCCAGGCTCATCCTATCATCTCTGCTCGCTAAATACATTCAGTGAATGATTATGTAATAAATATGGTAACATCTGGAAGCCTACACTCTTCAGCAATGTTTAGTTAACATTTAAGAGCGTGGGTTGTGTAAAATTCAGGTGGAAGAGCACTGATCCATTAAGAAGGGTATCTATATTAAGGAAATACAGAGAGCTGTGTGAACAACAGCCCAGCACATCACTGCCGTTGCTGTTATAAATGATAACTATAATTTTCTTTTTAATTGCACTCTTCAGAGTACATCCATCCTGGTTTTTGGCTTCTCTTTTACTTTTCCTTCTTTTCAGAAAAGAAGACCCACAGTTGGCCTAGCACATGAATACCATCCCCTTTCTAATAATGCCCCTTCCATTATCACCAGACAGTCAAGCTTTCCTAAAGCACTGAAGTAATTCTGCAATGCCCCAACTGCTGTGGAAACTGCTGAGCAAAACCTTTGCACAATGGGTCTCTCCGGCTTTCTTTAACCCTGTTGGTGATGATAAAGTCTCATAAATCTAGGTAAATCTTTAATTATACCTTAGGAACACTCTGATATTATAACTATACAGTAGTAATAAAGAATGCGCTGACAATTAGCTCCAGTAAGACTTTACTTTGTTGAATAAGGGGAATTGTTTCTAGGGTTAAACTAGAGATGTATGATGGATTGTTGTTGCTATTTTTTGTTTTCCCTCACTAACCCAAATTTTATGGGTTACACACAACACCTTTGAAGTTCTTGGTACTGGAAATTAACATGCTTTAAAAGGCTCTTTCCCATAGCAGTTTTTCACTCCATCTGCTAATCCCAACCAAAATGAGTACACCATCTCTACTTGAAAATTAGGAAAGGTTGGGTGGCTTTGGGGTTCTGATGATGCAGGCAAAAAATCTGACTAAAGGATATAGCTCTGCTTTTAAAAATCACTGATAGATTTACATGTATTTTCTACTAGTGTATGCAAGTTATTTATATATTATGCCAAATCATACATTTTAACTTGTGTGAATAATGCTGAAAGAATAGTAAGCTCTTTTACTTTGCTAATTAAATAATTTTGATAGCTGGCCTAGGTAGTAAGTGACAGGATTAACAAGGGCATTTTACAGGATTTTGATGTTTTCTTGATTGGATCAGGAGTATTTTATATAGAAGCAGTGTTTGACAAAGTGGTTTTAGGAATGTGAATGAATGCACAACCTTAGTTTATCTCTAGATCTTCATAAAGAAGCCATCTTAGCTGTCAAGGAAGCCCAGCCAAGAGTGAAAATGACCTGAGCTCACAGCTAAGTAAAAGGTCAACCAAAAAGAATAGTGAGAAACATTATTCTTAGTTCTGATCCTTTGGGTTAGCCAGTGCTATTTCAAACTAATCTAAAGTATTGTACTGAACTTCATTAGGTCTATATTACAGGAATATTTGGTCTAACCCCCCCGAATATTTTTACTTTTCCTTTTATTTCTTTTCTGCAAGAAATAATAGCTTTCCTATTAGTATGGGGAGCTTGCTGAAAAGATTATGTGAATGGGGACTATATTTTAAATAGTTAAATATATTTTAAATAGCATGTCAAGGTGAGTGAATTTTTTTGAAACAATAAGAGAGATGGTCAAACCACATCTATTGACAACAGCCACACAAATTCTGAGCCTTTTTCCAAATGCAATTCCTAAACCTTTCTATTTTTAACCTAGAAGAAATAATAAAACTGTCAAAATGTTTACATACAGTGCCTACCACCTGAGGTCTCAGACTGCTCTGTCAATATCCCATTAATTGCATTATAAATTTTATAGAGGTGGAAAGTATAAAAATTCCCATTTTACAGATGGGGAAATAGGAATATTAAGAATTCATGCACTCAGTCACACAGGAACTAGCAAGAAGTGGGGTAGAATGAAGATCTCCAATTGCCCAACAGCAGAGCTCATTAGCTAGAAGTCAAGCAAAGAAAAATACTGCATTTTTCCCTGTGATTTCAGTCTCCTAGATATGAAATAATGTGGTACTAACACAGCAACAATGCATTTCCATGGATTGCTTCAGGAGGACAGCAATTTGGAGCAAGTTACAGTAACTCTCTGGACAAAAGCAACACAAATAAACTGAAAAATAAAAAATGTTAACTTTTTTTTTTCCATTGAAATATTAAAAATGAAGGCAAATAGAAGACAGGGAGGATTATTAGAAAGCTACCTTATCTTCATAAAAATTCAGTATCGGGAAATGCAATAGCCTGGATTTAGTTTGCATATGTTATATTAATCCTGGTCGTACTTAAAATGGGAGATGGAGGATATAAATAGATCACATCCAAAACACTCTCCTTGAGGTTTTTAAAATGACAGACAAAATCCAAGATCACCCTCAGAAAACTATCTGGAAAAGGCAATACCCAGTGATTCCAACCTATCTTTGACAGATGTCTTTCAGGCATTGAATTTGATTTAGTTTTCTTTGTAAGGCTTATAAGCATCACTTATATTTAGCAGATCTGTATGCTTCAAAGGCAGCAGGATTTATCCCATATTCTCATCAGATTTTCTCCTGTTCACAACTTCACCATAGTCACCTCCTAATCCATGCACATAAATCTACTTCTATACAAAAAACTTCAGTCTGTAAAAAAAAATATGTTGCAGTGTTAAGATCTCAAAGAACATTCTGAAAATTCAAAAAATAAGCCTTATAAACCACTCTAGGAACTCCTTCTTCAAAAAAGTGTTTTCAAACACTTTTTTTTTTCTTTTTTTTTCTTTTTTTTTTTTTAAATGCAGCTTCGACAGTGAAAGAGAACAGTTTCTTTGGAAGAACATTCTTTTGGCAAGAACTTGAAATCAGAATTCCATGTTTTCAAAATAAGTTGCAGCAACATAAATCACCCCAAAAGGTAAATCTTACATGAGAAAAAAAAAAGGCTTCAATTGAAAAACTGTTTATACTTACTAAAAGCAATACAAATAAACACCTCCACATATTGCTTATCTAAATAACTGGATACAAGTCCAGTAGCCAATATCCTGTCAGCCACAATTCTTTTAAAACTTATTTCTTTACTTCCTGTGTGATTTCACATTGTTTTTATTCCCTTCCTAACTATAGTTCTGGGAACAGTTTATTGATTATGACTCATTGCTTGAAATTACACACAGATTTGGAAATCCACCCCTTTCTCCACTTTTGACAAGTGAATTCAAGCTATATTAGAGTTTTAGAGAGCTTAAGGAACAGTGGATGTCGAACGTTTGAGACAGAGGCTGCCTCCTGAAGCTTAATTCCCCATTAGTCCAAAAATTCGAAGTTCAGTAGAAGTGTAGTTTTGTTTGCTTCTTTTGATCTTACTATATTTTTCTTTCAATAATGTTTGAGCTCATATTATCATGTTCTTCACTCCCAGTCCTTTTTTTTTTTTTCTTTTGGTATATTTACTAATATATCATATTCCTCAGGATGCTTACACCCAACTTCACTTTGGATTAATTTCTGCTGTTCACGTGCTCTTACACCATCCAGCAGCAAACCCTGCTTGTGTGATCTAGGCTTTGGAAAATTGCTCCCTAATCAGAGTAGGAGTAAACTGATGCCTAAAGTATCCTTTAGGATACTTTTATTAGGCTGCAATTTCAATCCAACTAACAAGGCTCAGCTACAGTCCCTACTCTGTGCATAGTTTCTGCTTGAACATAGACAGATTTGGGGAAGGGTAAAACTTTGCAGAGTTTAGTGGGCCTGATTTGATTTTCCACTTTCCCCTGTTGCAATACAGACTGCTCACATCTGATTGGAGGAAAAAGGGTAAAAAACACTGGCATTACTGCAGGTATTAAACTCTCTCACAAGTTCATTCGGTGTCTTCTGATTACATTCCCAGATCTTGTACCAGGGAAGAATTTCTCCACGTGAGATTACCCCTGCAGAAGTTACCCCTTTCTGTGCTGTCAGAGTTGATTGCTTTCATATGATTGTCTGTGATTTTACCTACTAGGGCTTCATGAAATTCTGTACTGTAGTATTTCCATTTTTCAGAACTGTAGCACTACACTGTTAGTAAAGGCTTTATAACTGTTTTAGAGGTGTGTTTATAATATAGATATGTATTTGTCTATTGATAAGTGCTTTGTGGTCTACGGGGGTGAAGAGAAAGGGATGTTGTTTAGCTAACAGGAATTCCTATTTGTCTTCAGAAGTTGTCTTTGAGTCTTATTCCTGCTGGCAGAATCCCAGTCCCTCCCAGTTCAGCATCTCTCTGGACAGATCCAGGGGATTTTCACTAGCAGCTCATCTTTCTCATCTCACACATCATCTTCTCCTTGGCTTGTTATTACTGTCATCACACAAGTGTCTCTGCAGGCAGCAGAAATCACTTGCCATGGACTGATGCTCCACTAAAAGAGTGGAAAGCCTTTTCTAGGCTGCCAACACAGTAAATAGCTAATTCTCAAACTTAAATATCAATTACAGTTGTGACTGGTAAGCTACAAGCACACCAGTGAAACAAAGCAAGCACTTCTTTCCTTAACACTTAGGTTTCAGGAAGCTCAATACCTAAAGGCAGTCCATGTTTACTATTTGGAACCAAAGTCACTTTTCTGAGTCCTATATTAACAGGTTGTCACCTTTCAACTGCTTTCCAATCCAACAGACCAGAAGATTCAAAGAAAGCATTTTGTATGGGTGCTAAACACACATCTCTGGATTTCCAAATGGATCTAGTGATCCAAAAGCAGAGTTATTCCAGGTTTTGGACAGCTAGTTAAAAGACTTGCCTATTTTTTGCCCTGACCCTCTCAGATTTGTTCAGTGTCTGTGATTCAAATGCAAGATCAAGCTAGATTCACAAGAAAGAAACATTATTGTAGTCTTTAAAAAGATTTTATCTATTATATTGAAAGTTAAAATTGAAAGTTAAATTAGGAGCAACAATGCCAATGATAAGAAAAAATGTTGATAGATATGTTAAATAGGACAATTTTACTGTAGGCAAGTGGTTTCCAACTTCAATTGAATTCCTAATTAAAGCCATGACTGCTATTTATTGTGCAATATGCTTATTTGGTGCTGCAGCATCTGCTGCTTGAAAGCAGCATTCACCCTCCTCTCCTGGGTTAATTTAAGTTCACCCGCCTCCCCTCAGTTCAGCACTGGCACTGGAGGCTCACAGAATGGGAATTCAGCACATTGCAGAGATTTAGTACCCATTCTAAAGCTCAGATCTTCTTTAATAAACATATTCTAAATACTAAAAATCTTGTTTAAAAGTGGAAGGGACTGCATGCAGAAAGTCAAGTGTTGCCATTCATGCCATTCCCTCCAATGTGTGCAGGAAGTGTCCACATTTAGAAGTCCTCTGTTAGGAGAATTGTGATCAGGGGGAGAAACCTTTGCAGCCCATAGTTCTATCCCCACAAACGCAGCCGCCCTGAGAATAAAAGGCAAGACAAAGTGCTTCCTTTCTCTTCCTCTTCACTTGAGCAGCCTGAAGCACAGTGATTTATCACCAATGCAGCTTCTCTTCCAAAGAATCCTTTTGGAGCAGTACCACAAGATGCAAGCTGGGATGTGGGCTACAAGGCTGGGTGCTCAACAGACACAGGGCAGGATTCCCTCTTTTCTATTTCTTTTGGAATTTAAATGAACAGACAGAAAGAATTGAGGGGTAAAGCAGAGGTCAGCATGAGATAGCTATTTGCCCACAGTCCCATATGTAAGGAGAAGGAAGAGGCCACAAAGGGGAAAGAGTTGCATACAGTGGGCTCTCCCCCGCCAGCGCAGCATCCTTACACCTCACCACACAGGGCAGCTGCTGAGGACAATTTGGCAGAGATGCCAGTACCTCCAGGTAGGGCTCAGTCATAATCCAGGACCAATTCCCTTTATCCTCATAAAGGAACCAAGATTTTCTTAAAAAGACAGAAAATAAACCTCTAACTACCTATAAACAAAAGCCTCTTTTCTGCTGTGGCAAGAAGGGTGCCAGCTTTTCTCTGTCCTTGGAGACATATAGCCACTGGAGTCAGGCCTACAAGCTCATGTTGAAGGAGATGGAGAATGAGGAAAGCTATTTGGTTAAAATCACCCATGAAGATGCTGCATAGACAACTGGCAAGGTAGACCCACTTTTTCAATAAGGGTAAAGGAATCAAGAAAGCAACACAAAATTCAGAGCAAAGGCTGGAAATACACCTACATGTTTTCCAGATAAGCATCTAAAGCAAAAGTGATCATTTGAAGCTGCCCACAGCAGCTTCCCAAAGTTTGTTACCCAGAAGAGCGTCAGTACTGAACTTTCAACTGGTTGGGGACGTCAGAGAACTAACGCTGGAGGAGATCCTAGAAGTTACTTATCCCATTTTTTCCTCCCTCCAGTCACAATCATTCTCCAGGGCACTGCACAGGGCCCAGCAGAGCTGAGATTTCATCCCTTGTTACCTGCACAGTGAGGAATCCCATTTACCTGCCCAAGAGAGGCAGGGACAAATTTTACTCTGTAGCAGAGATAGTTCTGAATCAAGACTCCCTCCATACCATCAATCCTTTGCATCTCTCTCAGGATGCTAATTCTGGTAGTGGATTGTTTGTTTATTTGTTGTTCCCGGATTTACACAAAGCATCTAGTTATTCATGTGACAGCCTGGAGGTCCATCTGACTGCTGTGTCCAGGGCTGGCTGTACTAGAGCCAGGCAGAAAGAAATAAAAAAACCTGAAAACCATTGCACAAAGAGCATGCTCTCGCCAAGGACTATAGAATATGACTGAAACATTAAAGAATTTTTGGTGGCTGTTCAGGGGAGGACAAGAATTATGTGTTAAAATATAAGAATTCTCTTCCAACATAGCTTAAATTACTTCACAATACTGATTAAAATAACAGAACATTATAGCTTGCTTAACTAAACATTATATTTCTAAATCTATTTTCAACTGTTTTCCTTCAATTTAAACATTTTGAGAAATTTTATTGCTATTCATACCTGCTTGATTTTTTTTTAATTAGAAATAAAATTGCGTATTTTTTTAATCTGGCTTACTGTGTGCTGGTACATTTAACTCTTTCAGATCAACTGACTGAGCACAGGAGAGAGCTACCAATGGCATTAAAAAGTGCCTGTCCATTAGAATGAAGTATTTATAGCAAAAGTCACTTTTTGGCAATAAAGACAGTTGAGAGGAGAAAGAAACTAATACAGGAGGTAGAGGGAAGGAAGGTCAGGGAGGCAGAGGAAGAAAGCTAGAATAAAGTAAGGCTAAGGGTGTGACAGCTTCAAGACAAACATTCCATTTTCCTCATTCCTATCCCTTCTTAATATTTTGGGGGCTTCTCTCCCTGCCTTCCCCTTGGAAGAAAAAATAAAGCAAAAATACAGAATTTTTAAAAAATAAGCGAACCAATTGTGGTTCAGTTGTGGACTAAGGGAGTATTTTTCAGCCCTTAACAGTGAGCTGTAATTACATTTCTATAGCAAGACAGGCACCTAGAGTCCTTCTCATAGAGTGAGGTAATAATTATTAATATTTAGAGACAGATGTTTTAAACTTGATTGAAGTCAAGCTGCACATCATTTGAAAGCCCCTCTTTCAGCTTGACACCTCCCACATCTCCTTTTCCCTAGCCATATTTCAATCCTTCTCTGGAAGGCTTCTCCCTGATGGCATGAGTCTACACCACCACCACCTTTCATAAAGTAGGAAGCCCCCAGAAGTACCTGGGTAAAGATGGTATAACTGGCCCCACCACGTTTATATGTGAACGTTTGTAATTTCCCTAAGTCAGCAGGGGCTGTTCAGAGACCACTAAGTGCTGGTAACCACATCAAAACATTAATTAACACAACTATATTCCCACACAAATAAAACATTAGTATGGTAATTTCTAGTCTATAACCAGCTGGTATCTTTTCCCCAGCTACAAGGATAGTAGGATTAACAGTGCAAAGCAAGTATTATAACAAAGTCAAATTAATATCACCTTTTCCATGTTTTACAATTCAGAATAAAACAATAAATTATGAACGTCCTTTAGAAACCACCCCTTGTGAAATACTTCCCCTGGATCCATGCTCAAGGTGTAAATCCCCTTCCACCAAGTTCTCCTGGTTTCTCTGTAGCTGAAGGCTACTCAGTGACAGGATCTCTGCCTACGCAACTGTGCCCATCAGATGGTCCTGCTCCCCCTTCCTCTTGATATCACTGAATTTGTCTTCTCTGCCAAGCTTCTTCTCCAGTAACAGATTCAAGATAAAACAGTCAGCATGTTATTCAAAGGTAGTTGCTATGAACTTACTGTCATGCAGACAAAGAGCAGGAAGGGAAACACTGTTTGGTCCAAAACAAAACCTAGCTAGAAGGAGTTTTTGCAGGAGAGGTACTTGGTTAATATTTTGAAAAATTATTTATTTTATTTTATTTTCTCAGGCTCAAGCTAGAGTTGTCAAAACATACACACATCTATTTCTCTTTACTCTGCAATAATTTTGGCATTGCCTTCAAAGCTAAATGTATTTCATGAACGTTAATACGTTATACCTACAGAATTTGAAAGAACTATGGGGAAAACAAGCAGCAAAAGTATGAGCAATGTCAGTTAATGAAAAGCTCACATTTTCAAAATAGTGTTTGGCTAATTAAAATTGAATTCAGTGACTACAACATTAACTATGTCAACTATTTAGCATAGAATGTTGTTAAATATATCGTATGTAGGAAGATTCTTGCAATCTTTAATTTTAAGAAATAGTCAATAGTCAGCTTGGTAGGATATCATATTCAATTACACGAATTATATTTAGTAAAATATTTTAAAAGGTTTTTTTTAAGATCATGGAATTTTCTAGATAGCATAAAAGAATTGAAGCACATTCTTAATATCTATTTAAATTTTCAAAGTCCAGCTGACAGCATAACTGGGTAGGTTTTTTACAGTCCAAGGCAGAAAAAGACATCCAGAGCTTTGAATTAAGTTTTTAAGAAATAATTTTGAAATATTACTTGTATGATTTTTCCACAAAATTTTGACCAAATTTAATGTATCAGGACATTCAAAGTCCTCCAATCATTCATGGAATGTGTGTTCCTCACAGTCATACTTACATCAACATAAACAGAAACCTTTTGGCAACACCTGAAGTTGATACTAAACTTATAATACTTAATATGCTTCTAAAAGACTAAAAGAAAGCCTGACAAATACAGTTATTGCCATTAAACTTCTGACATGAGGAAATCTGAATCCTTTTTCCCTTATCCCTAAAGATACTTATTTATTCATCTACCACAATTATAATCTTCTGCTTCAAAATTAGATGGGTTTCATGTCTTACTCACCTCCCAGCACATGCAGGCAGTCAATAGCTGTTCCAGGAAGTCCATGCTATATGTTGCTATACATATATATCACCAGGACATGGATTAGAGTATGAACACCCATAAAAAATTAGGTTGTACTCAACACTCATTAAAGTAATTAATTTTAAGTGTTCTCCACCCTACTTATGGTATGACTCTCCAATAGCCTGACTCTTCTTTCTGCATACATGGTTGAAGGACAAGCACAGATAACAGTGAGGAGAGCATTTACTGATCCTAAGGACCCCTGAGGCCCTCATCTCAGCAGCATTTAGTTGCCTGGTTTCACACAATACCACCTGCCCTCCCTCATTATACATCAGGAGTTTGCCTACCAACTGATACAAGATGATGGAATAAGAAACACACTTTCCACAGCCAGGACACTAGACACAGTCTCTTAAATTAAATCTCTTTATATTAGAAAATTCCAGTTGTTTGGAGGGGTTTTTTTAATACAATCCTAAGTGGTAGCAAGACCTGTCATTCCTAGCTCTCAATAAACATCTTTGATGTAACTCATCTATCACTGACTCATGTGAAAACCACATTTTATGAAGCCCTCTTGTAAACTGCAGCTAATCATCCAGGCATGGCCCAGAAAGAGTGCCTCTAATTGTACCAAAGTGAATAAACAGCAGAGAAAAAAAAAAACGGATGCAAGAAAGACTAGAGCTTCTCTTCAGATATCTCTGTGAAGAAATTCACAAGCAAAAAGGTGTCATGAGGCTGGCACTTGTGCCAATCATGCACTCAGCAGCATTTACCATTGCAAACATGCTTAACAGATGCTCAAGGACCTGCCAAGGTACTACTTCTACAAATAAAGGTATTTTACATCTATACCCAATTCCAGGTCCATTTTTTGGATGTCCTTTTGTTAGCATCACAGCCATTTAAATTTATACTCAAGGTTATACCAAATTATAGCATACATCTAATTATCAAAACCCTCCTGCACTGAGGCTGCAGCTCACTCATCTGGCTCTTCATCCCAGTGGGCAAGAAGCCCTCGAATTCATTACAATAACCAAAATTACTAAACAAAACAAAACAAAACAAAAAAAACAAACAAAAAACCCATCTGCATTCACTCAGTGCCTCCTAAGCTCCCCTGTTTTCCTTAGGAAGATGTAGGCAGATCAGAGGACACCACTCGGACAACTCCCACTGCGGTAATTCTGTACCACCTCCTCCAAATGGATTTTTTTTGGCATTTAATCCCATTTAAAGGTGAGTTTCCCCCATCTCAATTTCCCCTGATTGTCATATTAAAATTAAACAATACACATTGTTAGCAAACTAACACATGCTGTTCTGGATAGGGTCACACAAATAAATGCATTACCTATCAAAATCAATTGGTCTTTATTCCACTTGTTGAATCCATTCTACCTTAAGAAAGCAAAGCTTTGATTCTATATGTAAATTCTGTTTTCAGGTTTCATAAGGAATATTGGTGTATAAAAGCTAATAATTACAAGGGCAAATGATACTTTTTATTGCCATCCATTACAGACAGAGTGATCCACCAGATGACAATTCTGTTTTAAGGAGCTGTTTTGTGATCATCTCAATTTACTTTACACTCATTCTTCCATTAATATTTACCACGCCTGATGAGAATGGATATAAACAAATATAATCAAGATTATTTTAGCCTCCTTATTACAAAAAGGCTTTGGAGTAATTTTAGATAAGATAAAAACAGGGTTGCATATTTATTCAGAGTTACAAGTATCACACAGGCCAGTCACTTGGTTACAGCCCTCCTAGCTTTATAGCTACAGCTCTAGTTACAGTTCAGCAGCAGAACCAACTGGAGAGAGAACAGGGGCAATGTCTCCTAAACCACTTCTTTTCGTAGACAAAATAGTTGCCAATAAGAAGAAAAACACCTCCAGAGTCTGTCAGTCTGAAAGAGCTTTGCCTAGCTAAGAGAGAAGTTCAGACTCTTTCCGTGGCCTTTTGGTGCAAAACCATGATTCTGGCAAACTGCAGGAAAGAAAGAGAACTTTTGGATCCCCCTGTGATTCTCTGAGGGAACACAAGAGGCAGGATTGTCTCTGCTTTAGCAACTTTATCTTGCATCAATAACCAAGAAATCCCTGGGTTATTCATCAAAAAATCTTTACAAAAACAAGACAGTTACTTAAACTAAAAAAGCTTCCTTTATTGACTGTTGAGCCAAAATGGCATCTTATATTTTTAAGTACTTACATAAAAACTTTAGCATAGAAGTTTTCTGTATGAGGCAGATGACTTTGTGAGTCATTCTTAGGTTAATTTCACAAAATTGTTTTTTATTTGTTTTTGTTTTTTCCTGGTAGAACAGCAAGTCCTTTGGTCTTATCTTGTGCTTTTTTTTCAGCTGTAATCTATAAGCAGGTGGTCATTCAAGACTCTGTGCTCGAACATCTCTATATCCAGGTTGACTCCTGGCTCTCAAACAGAAAGAAACACACTGCAACATGGATCAAAGCAGGCACTTGTGCCAAAATCACCCTGCAACGGGAGCTAGGGACATTAAAATTGTCAAGTGAAGACAGAAGACCCACATTAGGAGAATGCCACCCATAATAACTAGACTCTCCCTTTACCTCTCAGGGTAATGGCATTAGAAACACATATAGCATTTTACCAGGTACCAGTCATTGCTCTCTCTGAAGATTTTTACTTTCACTTGAATTACTACGAAGTTTTAGTTTATAAGACAGATCTTAAAGGGTAGAAATTTTTCCTAAAATTTAGATTAAGAAATGGTTGCAAAATGAACAGCAGCATTTAGAAGTTTTTTTGGTTTCTCACGGTTGTTGTGTTTGGGATTTTTTCCTCTCTGGAACTATGAGTTACCAGCAGAAGATAATCTACTTTCCCTTGTCAGACAAAGTTTATGACTTATGTTTGTCACAAATGAAGCAAAGACTGATGAGAAGCTGAGCTGGTTTTGGCTGGGACAGAGTCAGTTTTGTTCATAGCAACTCATGTGGGGCTGTACTTTGGATTTGTACTGAAAACAGTGCTGATAATGCAGAGATGTTTTTGTTGTTGCTGAGCAGTGCTTACACAGAGTCAAGGCCTTTTCTGCTTCTCACCCTGCCCCGGCAGCAAGAAGGCTGGGAGTGCACAAGAAGCTGGGAAGGGGACAGAGCAGGGAGAGATGACCCCAACTGACCAAAGGGTATTCCACACTACAGGATATCATGCTCAGCATACAAACCTGGGGGAAGGGGGAGGAAGGAGCTGACATGCAGAGTCATTGTCTTCCCAAGTAGCAGTGATGAAACTCCTGGAGATGGCTGAACACCTGCCTGCTGATGGGAAGTAGCAAATTAATTCCTCAGGTTTTTTGCTTGCACACATGGCTTTTGCTTTACTTCTGAAACTGTCTTTATGTCAATCCACATGTTTCCTCACTTTGAGTCTTGTGATTCTACTGCTCATCTCACAGGGCAGGGAAATGAGCGAGTGGCTCTGTGGGAAGGTCACTAATGTGACCAAAGATGTTAGCAAGAGTTCAAGTATCAGTAGTGCTTATTACTGCTCATCAGTAGCATTGGTATTGCTGATGCCCAGTCACAACTGGGAAGTCTGAGTTGAATCTCTATAGTTATATTGCATAGACTATGAAAAAGGACTTCCTCAGTCCTCTCTATGCCAGTGCTAGTGACATCCAAAGTATTCAAGCAGTAAAGCTGTGTCCAAGGCCACAGCAGCAGAAGATGGGGGCAGCAGTGTATTGCTGGAAAAACTGCACTTTCCCTTTCCTATCAAGTTTGCCAACCACAGTGTACTACTCATTGACCTGACCTCTTCTAGAGCAAGACAAGTACCAATTTTTATAGATTATCACTTCTTTATACTACATAGGGTGGTCTACTCTTCTGTGTCACTTCCATGGTGTGGAGGTGGAGTATACACCACAGTGAATAATGCCCTGGTCGGTCACACTGACTGTAGTTGTGATGAAGACCCAAGAGATACATCCTCATCCTCCTTCTGGCATGGAGCACTATGTTTGGGTGTTTCATTCTGATGGTATTGTCACTGCTGGGAACTCTGAGCTGCAAGGCAATAAAAACAAGTCCTATTTGAAGTCCAATGTTTTGGGCTCAACTCCCCAGTCTTGACACAATCTCTGCAGAACATGGATTTGCATAAATGGGATGTGCAGCTTGTAAAGTATATGATACATTCTTCCTGTGTGCAGAACTGTAGTAGCATTTACTTATTTTCACAGTTATTTCAGTTCCCTATATGAAGAGTATCTCATGATTTACAACCAGAAAAAAATCCATATTAATATAGTATTCCATTTTCAATTGTACCATACAGAGCTAGCAAGTAACTCTTACACATCTTTGTAATCTAATCCACATTTATTCTTTTTTTTTTTCTTCAGTATCCACCTTTTGCATTTTCAGAACACACCTCCAGAAGAAGAAGGGGTGATGGAATCCTTAAACCAATTTCTGCGATTTGGGAGTGAATCACAAGACTATGAAAACTGTAATTAGCTTTGGTAATATGACTGTAAATCAGGCAACCATACAACTGCAGTTAGGCTTCCTGAGATGTGAGGTTAAGTGCAAGGGAAATAATCTTGGTTTCTTCTAGTGATCACAGCCACTGAAGCACAGCCTGCTGAGGAGTTAGTACTCTGTTTTGTATTAGAATAATAACTTGGATTTTCAGATACTCTAATGATCGCTTTCATCAGTGTGACCCTCCCACCCACAGCTACAGACAAAGGCTCAGGGAGGCCAACAGCCTTTTAATCACTGTGCCCTCTGGTGCAGGCAATAGACAACTTCCATGTCCAAGAAGCAGAGATCATTTCTGATCCAGTAAGCAGCTGTTTGGGTTTTAAGATCTGACTAGGACTGAGTGACCTTGGAGCTTAGAGAGGCTTACAAAATGTACATATTGCTATATCTAGCTCAGGATTTGACCTCATGCATGAGCAGATGAGGCTAGTGTTATGGGAAATTCCCTATCATGACATAAGATACAGGTCCACTTTCAACACAGGCTTTTCAAGTATTATCATATGGCTTAAGGGATATGACTTCACTGCCATTCAGCTTTGTCTCCTACTAAGAACCAAAAGTCACGTCAAAGAGTAGGGTAATATTTGGAATGTTTTTGGATATGGCTCTGCATTCAAAACCACTCAAATATCTGCTTCTTTGTTACTCCTCCTGGAATACAGCCCAGATTTTTCTGAGCATATCTCCCAAATTCCAAACTATGCTGGAGGAGAGGGAAGGCTGGCTGAAGAAACTACAGACTTCTCAGAGAAACAGACTCAACCTTGCTTCTTAAAGCAGTGCATCCTAGTGTATTAAGACAACTGCCAGGTCAGTTGTAGGCCCACACAGTTTTGCATTGCTTCCCAAAGAATAAATTCAGTCAGAGATTTTTCTCTGAGAAACTGACTACAACTCCGTCAAGACCTGTTTGATATCATTACATGAGGAGATAAAACAAAAACATTTTTCTAGAGTTTACACAAGAAAAATTGCAAGTGAACTTTGTTTAAAAAAAAAAAAAAAAAAAACCATTGAAGGCAAAAAAAGTCAGGTTATATCTATACTGGACTATAAATCCAAAGGGAGGTAGGAAACTCAAAACTGCAGGGGAGGCTTTCTAGATAAGCTTTAGCACATAACAGTGAGGGGTGACATTTTTGTCATGTTTGAAAACTGCACCATATCCTGCCCTAGTTTATAACTCAGAATAATTTTTCCAGAAATACATAAATTAAAAGAAAAAACAATCACATTTTAACACACTATCAAACTTTCACTGACTCAAGCACTTCAATAGCAACAGCAAAAACTCTCAGAATTTTCCAGGTAATTACAGTTTGTTGCAGACTGTTCCGAGGCTATAGCTATTAAGGAATTTGCTCTATTTAATTGTGTAACAGGCTATAGGAATGTTCACTTAGTTCCCAGTTTTCACGATAGTCTTAATGATTGTAATGACTTGAAGACATAAAAAATGTTTCATTCATTTTGAACAGTTTTCACCGTAGAAGACTTGGCCACCAGTACAAAGCCTGTGTAGCTGCGTGAGCCCTTGGAAAGCAGCTTTGTATCCCTGGGATACTGCAGCAGAACAGATGATGGCTCTGAAGGAGAAATGTAGGAAGAAACACATCAGAAAAATGTAGTTTATGACTCTGGGTGCAGACCTCTTATCTAGTGAACAAAACCTGTTCAAGACATCCTGATCCCAGTCCTCAGTCCATGGTTCTGCTTTGGCATTGCTGTTCACTCCCCCTGCAGTCTGGCTTTAAAGAACTCAAAAAGCCCAGCTCCTATCTGTTGCTAACAATGTCAAAAAGACAACTTGCCCAGCCCTAGTTTCACTCTTATTATATGTGTCATTGTCTCTTAGATCCCTTTGTCCCTAAATGATCCTTCTTTCTCCCTGCATGCAGTCCCTCCCACCTGCTTCTCCTTTCAAAGCTGCCCTTAGTCTGCCATCCCCACACCCTGGCTCGCTCCTTCAGCACACACTCTCTCTTTCTCCCATGCAGTGATGCTACCAAGGAAGGCAGAAGTACAAATTGAAAGGAACACACACACACACACACACACAAAAAAAAAAAAAAAAAAAAAAAAAAAAAAAAAAAAAAAAAAAAAAAAAAAAAAATATGACATCACTACAGGGTACAGTGAAGGTTGTTTACTTGCTTTAATTAGGTATTTTCCTACTTTAAATGATCATGTTTCTTTTAAGTTTGCTCACGTCTATTGAATTTTGTAGGTTTTTAAAAGTTGTTTTAGAGATAATTACAACACCCTGATTATTTCCTTTACTCACCAAGTTACTCAAATAAAATACACTCTCAACTTCAACTCTATTTTAACTCAATGTTTTCATTATGGAATACGCAGACCTTCTTGTATTCCGGAACTGAACTCTGTTAAATTATATTAAATGCAAATTTCATTTGTAATTTCTTTACTTTAAAACTGAAAAATAGTCAATTAAGTGCTCTATTATAAAAATTAGTAGCACTCATCTACAAATCTCAGCTTGATACTTCTGACTGATTATTTAAACTCCCAACAGTTGAATCTTAGAAAAAGCATTGAGACACAGGATATTTTTCATTCACAGGTGGGTGACAGGAAGCTGTTCGCAGGTGGAAAACCTCTATCAGAAGCAAGGACAGCAGTACTGTATCCTTTCATTTTTTTTTTTCTGTAACAGGTGTTTTTCTAACTCGGATACTGACTGAAGCTCTCAAATCCTGCCTTTCAACTGGATTTGCCACTAAGGAAGAACAGAGAAGCCCAGTGCCCATGGACAGCCCTGCTTGAAACTCCTGGTTTGGAGTTCCTAAGATCCTGGAGGCACTGAAAGGGCATCAGATAAGGCAGTGCCATCACCACAGCCCACGTCCAAGATTTGCAGCTTCATGTCAGCACTGAAGGTGGAAGGTAGAAGAGGGAAAGCACTGAGCTGTGATGCTAGCTGGGCAAAGGCAGACTGCTGGTTCTAAACAAGTGATAAAGTGAGAGTTAAAAAACAGTTTCCCCTGACTGTGGAAGTGCAACCCCACTGCCTCCAAATCTGCATTTGAATTTCCAGCCACCAAGATATAAAGCCCCTACAGAACCCACAGAACATCCGAACCCAAATTCCTCTGTGGGAATACGAATTTCTTGGGAAATTAAAAAGGGGGGATTTATCTTAAATACTTTTAATGACATCTGCATACAACAAGAATCCCACTTATGTAGATATTACACTAGTGGAAAGGTCTCTAAGAATAGTGGGGTTTTTCTGGTGGTGGGGTTTTTTGTTTGGTTTTGTTTGTTTTTTGTTTTGTTTTGTTTCTTCTGGATTTTGGCTCCTTTAAAAGGGACAGCCTGCTATAACAGGTGCATTGCAGACAGGTGCTGCATAAGGTTCCCTGCATCGTTCTGCCAATGCTTTTCAATCATGATCTACAACACCCCTGTTACTCCTGTGTGGGGCCTCCCCTCCACAGCAATTGCCAAGGTTATGAATTATGCCATTGTGTATTGATTTGGACAAATGTCCACTACTGACTAGGTCAAGACCACTGAACTTAGTTTGCAGGTAACACAAGCCAAACCTTGAGAGGCTCAAGCTGAGCATTTAACCCAGTGTGCAGTCTTTCTCCCAGTTTTTCTTTTGATTCAGTCACACATTATGTACCCTGACTCCTATGTACAAGATTTGTGGCAATTGCATGATGTACGAGGTGCCATTTGTAAAATATTATTTAGTGTAAAACATGATGTTTTTTCTGTTGATTTACAAGTCGGATTTATAAATCTGCACTTCTCACAGTTTGAGTTATATATCTTGCCTCTGATTTATAAAACTCACCAGTAAATCTTTAGCAGAAAGTTTTGATTCAGAAATCATTATTTTAAACATTAGATTTAGCTAAAACATTCAACTGCTTTATAAGTCATGAAATGGATTTACATATCCCGATCTGGATTTACAAATTCTACAGCAGATTTACAAATCATGCTGAGAAATTTCTAAATAAAATGCTTTGCTTTATAAATTTTCACTTTGCACTTAGGATACAAGTGACTGATTTATTACTCTGAAGTCATACAATAATGATTTAGTTTATAAAATCCTACTTTAAGTTAAAGTTCTGATTTATAAATACTGATTACACTTACTGCAATAGAGGCAACAAAGTAAAAATGTTTGGTGCACAGCTGCTTTGCAAACAGCTCCTTGCACACACAAAAAGGCAAAGGATATCTGAGAGGTCGTAGGTGACCAACTGATCAGAGTTGGCAGCAAGGCAAAGAAAGAAGAAAAACTTGAATGAATAAACTCTTTATTTCTTGTTCATAAACCCAAGGTTTTGAGATGAACAATTTGACTATCCTGACAGAATTATTTCTCAGTTCAAAAATCTTCCTCTAAGCCCAAACTCAACTACCAGCTACAGGGAAATAGTTTTAGTGCCTCCAACAACTCCAGGAGTTATGGGGACTTCTATTGAACTTCACTAGGAGTTGCACTGAACACTGGAGGAAATTTGTTCCTCTCAGGTGGACTTAATGGTCCCCAGCTTCTAGACTCTGATCAGATGCCATTTATTTGCACCATTCCAGGTGTTTGCAAGTATTCAAAACCAAATAGGAAAATAGCAAAGCGTGAGAGTGAAGGAGCATGCATCACTCTGATGTGATCCAAAAACACTTACATGACCAACAGGGCATTTAAATATTTTAGATCCCTGAGAAGTACTTCGTCATTAATACCCATCAAGGACTCAGAAGGGATACTGGGTACAGACAGAATTGTCAGATAGTATAAACACAAAATGGAATAACGGAATAGAAGTCTAGCTTCAGTAAAAGCAAAAATTCCTGGATTCATTTCAGTACTACATCTTTAGAAAATAGCAATAGAGTGTTTCATCCTAAAAAGCAAAATTCAGAGTAATTTTCTGGAACCCACTGAAAAAACCCAAGCATCTTATCAAATTGTGAGACACAGTGATTGAATTCAACCACTGCAGATGAAGTTCCCTTTCAAAGCTCACTTCGTAAATCTTTAGCAAGTATGAGAAAGCTAGAGAACCCCTTTGATCTGAAGGGGATTTTCTTTATTCAGATAGCTCTATTACAGCCTATCAGCAACACAGACTCTGCAAGAAATTGTCTAAGACAACTGGAATGGTTCCATAATTCAAGGTTGCTGGAGCACAGAGTTAGAAATTAAGATTATTGATTTTGTCCTAATTTCTAACACCGAATCACCAAGACCTAAGTCCTTCCATTTGGGTTCCTAACATCCAATGTAAAACTTGTCCATGAGTTTTCACCTCTGCACAACGAGTCTCTCAATAGACATGTTCTCCATCAGGGCTCTAGGAGCTGTTAAAATTGATTTTGAAGCATTGTAGGACAAACACTGATCTCCTACTCTGTCTCCTACTTCCTCAGACAAATATCCAAGATATGTAATGTAATTCTTCAGGAAATGTAAACAAGATACACGTGAACTGACACACTTGATTAATCTTCAATGCTTTCTTTTATTAAAATAGCATGTGAGAAAATGCCCAAGCTGTCCCAAGAAGGAGGCACAAGCATTCCACTCTGTGGAAGTCCCCACTGCTGGGCTAGCATGGGAAGCTGGCAAGACCTAAACCAAGAGGGCCACAGCAGCTTCTCTTAAGCAGATACTCAGGTGTGAGGGACTAACCACTGTTCATAATGCCCCTTCCACCTTCCCTAACCCTGCTACCTATCTGAAGAAAACCCTTCCTCATCTGCTGCAAGCCACAGCTTGCATCTAAACCAAACACAGTCTGCACTATGGGGTAGTCAGACCTCTTCCTTGGAGTCACCAGAAAGCTGAATAATGCCTAAATACCTCCCTACCCACCTCCCTGAGAGGCTCAAAAACATGTTAACCCTTAGGAAGCATCTCAACTCTTGAAATTCTACCTCATAGATTCTATTGTCAGCTGATGAAATTTCTATTCACTGTTAAGTCCACATCTATCCAGTGGATACCTTGCTGCAATGTCTAGAGCCCACCAGACACCTGTATTTGGGATAACTACAGTATCCCAGTACCACTAGGAGATTATCTGAGGAAACAACCTCTGCATAAATTTCAGTATAGTGCAAAGATACTTCGGTAAAAATGCTCCTGTGACTGAAATTTATGTAAATTCTCCCAAATCACCACTTCTGTGTGGAGGACTCTGTGATAGTAAAAGATGATTGAGATTTTTATCTTGGTAGACCAGAGGAACACACACATGTAGCCCACACCCTGCCTGCTCTAGATTGCTTCCTATCATGTGTTTTCCAGCATTTCCTCCAAAGAGACAGGGTATCCGCTACTTCCCTCAGAATATTATTCTGCAGATTAATTCCATCTCACCATTAGAAGCTTTTCCCTGGCATCCAGCCTGAAATTTCCATGTTATTGTAGTGCAAAGCTGCTCTGGACTGCTGGGGTTTGGTCCATGCCAGACTACACTGCAGAATTGGGGTGCCTTTGAAATTTGCCTCTTCTACAGCTTGTCCTGCTTTCCCCTCCCAGGCACCAGAGCAGTTTCCATTTTCCCCCAGGGCATTACCTTACATTTGTCCCAGCTGACATTCCTTTCCTTATTTCTTTGGCCTGTTTCTGATCTCAGTTCCCTTTCTATTATTTCGCTGCCCTCAGTGATATTTATAATGTCTCCAATTTAGTATCATCTGTGAATTTCATTAACTGGCTGTTTACTCTGCTCTTTCAGATCATTAATGAGGATGTTAAATAACACTGGACCTAATGCTACTCCCTGCGTTAGATTAGTAGAAAACTTCTCTACACTTGATACATTGCCTTTTATTGTTCTGATCTGTAGAGCTCTCTAGTTAGGTGTTCAACTCACATGCAGCATTTCGAGAAGCTGATGAAAATAATTCCTCATCTAAGACTTTGTAAGCAAAGGTAGCTCACTAAAACACAGTGCATACCTAGCATTAGAAATTATGGGATGTTTATCTCTAAGAAGAAATCAAGTATTTTCTGCTAAGGAAAAATCTGTATAAGCCACAGTGCTCACAATAACAGCAATGGAGGGACCAAAGCTGTTTTTGTGACTGTTATACTCTCATTACAATTTTTTTCCTGAGCATTAATGCTGCTTTATCTACAGTCAGTGCATTTCCTTGGTTTGCATTTGCAAAAAGACACTGTTTAAAAAGGACAGATTTTTGCATGGTTGGGTTTCAAGCTAGGAGTCTCCCACGCTGTAATCAAGGGTAATGGCAACTACTCACAGGTGTACAGATATCACATAAACAAGTGAAACATTGATTGTGAGGGGTGCAGTGACAGTCCTCTATCCATAGCATAATCTTCTCGAGAGATATTTAATCAGATGATTATTTACATCTTAAAGACCAGGGAAAGGGAAAATGTTAACATCGAATTATGGGGAGGAATGATAAAGAAGATGCTATGCATGAAGTACTCATCACAGAACTGATGAATAACAGGTTTGCCTGAATATGCCTTGACACCAGTAGTGCAATCTAAGCCCAGCCTCTTGCATGATCTAAATCAGCAGAATCCCCCAAAAATAGTGGAATTACAGCAGACCAAAACACAGGAGGCTGTGCCCTGACCAGTCTCTGAAGCTCTGAGCAAATCTCATGGGTTTTTTTTCCTCATCTTCAGTTTTTCATCTATTTCCAAGTTACCTGATATTAAACATCTTTATAAAGCATGTTACAGAGAACATTGAGTCAAATGTCACCTGCAGAAGCTTGTTCTTTTGCATACAAAATTCTACCCATTTAAACCAGCTCTGGGTAGAGATAGGACACTGAGCTGAATTTTATTCTACCAAGACTGAAATGGAAGAAGGTTTGCAAAAGCCAATGAGGTTTCCAGTGGTGCCTAAAAACATGTGGAGAGCTTATGGCACAAATTATAGTTACATTCCTTACACTAAGCCTTTCTTATGGTAAGTACACTTTTCTTAAGTGCCAGCTTCTTTTTTAACAGTATAGTTGAAGGAGTTTGACACAAGGTACTTAGATTGTGAAGGCAGGCTCAGAACTGGGACTCTTAAAAAACTCTGATCAAAACAGAATAATCCGGTGTTACAGGTGAAATATTTCTACTAATTCAAGACATTTCACTGAAGAATACAAAACATCTGGAATTCTTTGGATTGGGAGCCACAGAAAAACAACAGCATGAAAAGCAAAACAAGTCATTGTACAGTCTGCTGGACTAGTTCAAATGCAAAAATTCTCATGTTGCTTACATCTGATACAGCTTCAACTCCAAAATGAACTATTAGACTACAGCTATGGTAAATTCATAAACAAAGTCTTGAAACAGAACACTGCTACTTGAAAGCCTGGGAAACTACCAAATGCTTAAAGATGAGTGACTGGTGCTCGTTAACTATTACTCCTAATTTTATGATAGTTGTTGTGGGTTTTTTTGACAAGTGGTGTGATTAAGTAGGACCTCTGCTTTCTACAGAAAAATTGTCTTGAATTTGAAGGTTTGGTTCATTGAATTCTGATCGTCTCCAGCAGCAAATATTATAGACAAAAAATACAGTAGAAATGGTAAAGTGTATATCATTCACCTAAGTTAGTAGCAACAGAGCAGCTGTTTCATTGCTAACCCAAAATACTCAGTATGAACATCCTTATTGTCCATTAGGCTTGTAAAACAAATACTAGAGTGGACTGGCTGGACAGAATTTACATAAAATCTCAATCAAATTCACAGCAGCACACCTTTCTCTTCAGTAATTAGATTCAGTGTCATTTTTGGGTTTCTGAACCAAATAACCTGTTTCTCTACTTCATTATATCTTAGCAATTTTCACTAGCAAGTGAATTTCTATGCATCACCTTTTAGAAGCACCAGAAAAATGTCCATCCATCCACTGAACAGTCAAAAAATGCAAATGCATATTAATACAGCTATAGTCATTGAACTCTCAAGTACATCTAAATAGGTATCACTTGTTCCTGATTTTTTCAGTACAGTGTCCCTCATAATGCTGATGAAAATACAATACAGCAGGTGCAAAACCAGTTGCAAGCCATATCAAGAGAGCACTTATTAGCGGTTCACTATCAAAATGAAAAAGAGGCAAACAGGAGGTCTAGATCAGGTACTAGTCTGCACTAACTGAACGATAAAATAAAAGGTTAGGCTTCTAAAACTCATTGGACTGATCAAACTAGAATGTACTGCAAGTATGCTTAGCTATAGGAAGAGCCAGGCATATTAAGAAAACATCTGAAAATGTTTTGGGGCTATAAAGAATGCCTACTGCCATACTCAGATATGTAGAAACCCATATACATTGTAACATGAACAAAGAAATTAATTCTTCTGCTTGCACGTAGTGGGAAGACCTCAGATCATACCAGTCTGAAGCACCTTTCTTCAGCAAGGCTCTGATCCAAGCAGAGAAAATCTAGATACAACGATAAATCAGTATGCTATAACCTAGCAGGTCAGTTAATCAGCATTATTAAGCCAGCAAAGAGCAAAGTATGTTACCTGTTAAGGTGATAACAATTCATGGTCACATAAAAGGCTACAGAAAAGAGGAGTGAATTCAAAGCGGTCCTAACCCACAGTGAACAGCATAAGAAATAACAGGTTTAAATTACAGACAGAGTCAGAATGGATATTGAGAGAGATCTGCTGTATGGCAAAAAGAGTGAAGCACAGGAAGAGATTTCCTGGACATATTGTGTAGTTTGCCATGTTTTTAAACAAAAACAAGACAAGCATCTGCTGAGAATGACACAGGAGTGATCAGTTACATCACCCCAGGGTAAGAGGATGGCCTTGATGCCTCCTAAGAGCCCTTCAAATTCTTGAGACTAAATTTAAAATCTCAGCTTTAATGTTTTCTAGGGAGGCCAGAAATGTGAGAGCCCTTGTTTAGAGATGAAAAATACACATATTTCCTGTTCTTCCTTAAAATCCAAGAAGAAACGTTAAGATTTGTTATTCATGATTCCTGCTCCCGAGTTGTTTTTTTTTTTTCAAGGCAGCATCGAACGATGGAAAGCTTCCCTGCATTGTAAGCTATTCCAACACTTCCTCATCCTCACCTGTTACTCCAGTTGCTGTCTGTCTTTTGGTATACTGGAGAAAGCTGTACAAATTAGTTGAGAATTGATGGTATCTCTCTGGCATGCTAACTGACTGGATGGCTAATTGGCTATTACAGCTGTGGTTCACAACAATTTATCTTTACCTTATCTTAATGGTGGTTTTCAGACGTCCAGTGATGGGGAACTGTAATTTAAAAGTTTATTCATTTCCATACCTGTTGCCAAAGGATACCTGATAGAAATGTTTTTCTTATATCAAGTTTGAAGGTGATGTATAAACTTGGACTGCTAGACATACCTGTAATCATCACCTTTAAATTCAGTCTGGACTGCTGAGGGTCTAATTTAATTTATGATAATGCAAGACCTTTTCCAGTAACATGACCACACCTTACTGCAGTCTGTGCAGCCTCTCCTATACAACAGTTCTTGGATGAATGCGAGATTAATTCCCTACCACAGTAAAAAGTTCTCAGGTCATTTTTTAGACTTAGTTCAACTAAAATTTGAAGTCGCCATGCAGTAAACTTCTTCATTTGATTCTCAGACTTGAGGGCACAGAGGGAATTTGATTCCCAACCTCCAGTCCAGAGGATTGATCCTTAAAGGCAAGGAATGATGGTTTAATCACACCAAAAGGATACAGCAATTAGAACTCAGACCAAATCTGGACTTGCAGTGAACACAGGTGGAGAAATCCATGAGCTACTTGTTCTCCATCTATCATGTTCTCTCACTGTTAGGAGCTGTAACAAGACCAAAAGGCTGTGACTAGAGTAATGCAATGTTGATAACACTGTTCCATCATACAGTTCTTTCATTTAGAAGGATTCAGGCACACCATTATTAGCTTGTATAGGAATCTTTTAACTATTGCAATGAAACCCAAGTGAAAACAGCAAAGATGCTCTTCATGGAAACATTATTCAACACTGAAAAACATTTAAGGGTAGAAAATGAAGTATGCCAAAATTCTGTGTAAGGCAGTGGTGAGCAGAGAAGGGTTGGATTAAAGATGGATAAACTCCGTAGTCAAAACCAGACGTAAAACCCCTCCTACCCATCCCCCTTTTTTAATTAATCACAAAGAGACTTTGAGTCTTTCCCCCTACCCCTAGATGTTGTGAAACTTTAGGAAACCTTCCTGGGGCTAGAGAAAAGATAGATGTCCTCTGCTGACCTGCAGAGGGGTAAGTCTAGGGGCTAATGTACAGAAGCCTGTGAAGGGAGAAACAAGTTCCGCTCATTTGGCAGACACACTTTTCGCTTCCTCTCTCTCAGTACTGCCTTAATTTTTTAGGTTATATGGGCTGGCAGAGAAGGGGTGCAAATATCTTGCCACAGATTGAATCAGTCATTCCAGTGAGGATCCTGGAAAGGATCTGTCCTTGTTATCAACTAAAATGTTGACAATATAAACAGAAAATCTATTTTTATCATCATCATTAACTTTGAGGTATAACCAGGGTTAGCGGGATAGCTTGGGGAAGAGGGAGCACCCTGAGTGACAACTGGGCTAGACTGGGACTTCTCCTTCACTGAATTAGTTTTTTAAAAAACCTGTAACACTACAGCAAAAGCTGATGGCAATGAGTAACTCCAGGCATGCAACTGAGCAAAACAAGGCTGCATGAACAAGCATGGGAAAACCTGATCTAAACTGTCATTACCAAACACCCTTCCAGTCCAGATAATGTCCAGCTGGAGCTGTGAAGATGACATTCCTCTCTGGAGATGAGCCAAGCTGGGGGGAGGACATGCCCCACCACCATTGCTATGATGGGAGTTCCTGCAGCTATGGAGTAGAGAATTCATCATCTCTCAGTGACCTCCAAGATCACTCAAAGTTTTCATTGCTCAGAAAGGAAAATCATACAAAAAGGGAAACATCTGTTGGGAGGATAGGCTGCATTTTGTGGTGTTCACCGAATGCAGCAATGTGCCTGTAATCTCAGACCATGTTTGCTGTAACATACTAACTCACCACTTCTTTGCACAGTTCTAATGCCTGAAGTCACCTTGACCAGAGGAAGTATTAACTTCTGTCAGGGGCATTCTACATGTTTGCATAGACAGAGTTATCAAGGCCAGTGTGAGCAGACAGCAGGTACAGCCAGAGTGGCTCCTCACTCAGCTGGCCTTCTGGAGTTCAAGTTACGTACCCAGCAGTCACCAAATCTTTCCTTACACATAGTCTGGAGCGTAAAGTCACAGCAGTATTCAAAAGGTTAAAGCAGAGTGAACTGTTAATTTTAATGCTTTCTCTAAGCTTCAGTTTTAATAAGCGAAAATGATGTTCTTATTTGCAGTAAAGTGGTGTTATAAAATTCTGTCTGTCAAGCTCATTTTAAAACCATGGAAATAAATGATCTGACAAAATCAGGCTATTAGACAAGTGAAGAAGAGTGATTTCCATAAAAGTAGAGGAGCTGTTCCTTAATTTCACACTTGGTAGTCTTTTGGGTCGACTAAATTTTTAAATAAGTGATAAAATTATATTAGCACAATTGCATTTTTATAGATTTTTTTGGTCATTGTACTCTTTTTCAATTCCTTTATTTTAACTCAAACCATTCTGCTGAAAGGTTACCTCTCAACTTATGTTACCTCATAACAGTTTCAGCTCACACAACAGAACTGCAGGTTCACAAATCCTCCATGAAAATATCCAGAATGACCACACTCACCCAAAAGTATCCTAAAGTGAAAAGATCATCTTATTGAAGTCATGTGCTGCCAAAATACTAACCCTGTACATGGCACCTGACTGCAGAAACATGTGTAGTAAATCACTTTGGGTAGTTTGGGTTTGTATATGAACACCTTCTTTGGGAGCAGACTACAATTTCTGTAATATACACCATGTATGTAAAAGCCAAACAAACAATTTGCTTTTCCACATCCAGGTAGATGTGGCAAGGATAGCTTTTCTAGAAAGAGAAGTCACTGTTCACAATGCCAGGCCTGTCTCTCCAGCTCAAAACACAGCTTGATGCTAAGAGAGGACATAAACTTGTTCTGGGGCTGATGCCATCCGAATACATGCCAGTAAAACTGTTGATGCCTGACTCTCCCCTTCACACCAGAAACAAGGGAAGTTTTCAGACCCACAACCTAAGAAAGAATTTCTGTGTCCTATTTTCCTAGCTTAGCCAGACAACAGAGGAAAAGGGCTGTGGCCTCTCCTTGAAGACAACCTCCCATGTGGGAGCAGAGCTGGCTGCCTACAGGAATTCGGAAAAACTTCCAGCACCACAAACTCTGCCATGGATTAGTTTTTCTACTGCTAGAAATTTATGACAAGCTTTTTTCTGACAAATCAAGTAACACATTTCAAGATTAAAGCTAATTCTCCTTTTCAGAGATTTAAATAATGTTCTAACAATGATCTGGAGTAAGCAGGTCAGTATAAAAGAATTTTGACCTTTTATGAGGTCAACGACTCTTCATTTCATCTTGCTCAGTTTCATTTATTTGTTGAGAGAAGAGATCTAATACATTGATACACAGGTTGTGACATGCTGTTTGAACATTAGCTTACTATAATTGGTCATGTCAGCACGCATCATATTAACAATATACACAAAAGTGCCCTGAAACAATTGTCTTATAGATCCATCACATATCATAACGAAGCTTCTGGGACTGTTATCCAGCAGCATCCAATTGTGATGCCCATTCTACTTGAGTTCTGGATCTAAACATCACTGTCATCTTAATAGTAAGAGATAGATTAATAACTTCCTGCTGGCTTGAAAAACTTATATGCATGTAAAAGATGGCCATACAAATTTATTGCCACTGAGCATGCTCAAAATAGAAAGCCTGTAGAAAAGCAAAAAATCCTTCTTTGTGTATGCTTTTCAAGCTAAAATCTCCCTATTTCCTCAACTATGGCAACTCCTTGCCCCCAGTAATACAACAGCATGTTGTTAAAAAACGTAGAACTAGAATAATATCTACCAGCTGAATAAGGCACACAACTTTGAAACACAAAAATGAAAAAAATACACTTGCATCCTGGGTTTGTGTCATATAAATCACACTGAAAGCATTTTTGCACAAAGATTTTTTAATTCTTTCCCCATGCTTTCATACATATTGAGAAGTACAAAATCAGGCCCACCTTATACACAGCAACACAGCTATAGTTCAGTCAAATTTCAATTCAATTAGGATGCCCAGATCTTGTAAGGAGTTTTGAGATTTTTCAGCTAACTTTATCTTTTTGTCCTTCTACCTTTTCCCAGCTATTTGACTATAAGAAATACAAGTTCTTAAACTACTGATGCAGTAGTCCAATCTCTAAACAATTCCTTTACTGAGGGATGATAAGTGCAAGAAGGTCTTAAGAGTCAGAAATTCTCCTATCTATGGTTTCTGTAGCCCCGAAACAACACCAGATTGACCAACACTCATCAAGAAAATAAATATAATTATCGTCCTTATACCAAACATAAGCCACTGGCAGGTAGATGCCATAACCCTCGGCAAAGGCACTTTGCAAAGGTGAAGAATTAGAGCATAAATGGAGACCTTAAATAAATTTTAGATACTTTTCCTCACTTCTGTCCCAGAATTTCTTATAGGAATGGTCCATGGGCAACAGTTTACAGAAGCTGAGCTTTTTGTTGCTGCAAAAAAGACACTTGCTGATTCTGAAGGTCCACACTCATCCTTAAGTGAGTCAGCACCCAGCATATGCCATGGTATTTTTGCAGCTGGTAGTACTATTTTCAGGAAAGATGAAAAATGATGCAAGTTTTAAGACAAAGTTATTAAGATTCCTACAGCTTGATCCATGTATTACCTCAGTTTTAACAAAATTCCAGCTGAACTACTCCACTCTGTGTGGCTGCAGACCCTTTGGACTGGAAGCATTATGCGATGGCACTTTGAACCTCTTAAGCAACAACACATGCACTGGGTCTGGGCCCCAGTGGAAGGGGCTTTATGGAGCAGGAAGCCATATAAATGCAGCTTCACCCCTGCAGCTTCCTACAATCCCTGTATCAAAAAATAAACTGATTCTTTCTATCCTTACTACTTATGCTTGTTGATAACTGTCCCCCTTAGCTGAAGCCCAAGGGGCTGGGACCACCAATTGAGAAAGCTCAGAGAGGTAACCAGGGCAAAGAGCCTTTCCCCTCCACACACACACTGAGCCTCCTTCCACCCTGGGAAAACCCCTGTGCAGACCTTGCACAGAGCAGCACAAACACATCCATCAGCACCTCTTAAAGCCCTCAGCCATGGTACACTGAGAAGTCTGCCAGGGACACCACAACCTGTGGAGCCCAAGAGACCCGTTGACAGCTTTTTTTTAGGCCTAGGAAACTTTAAAATTCCACTTACCAGCAACAGAGGAAACCTGCAGCAGTGCCAGCTGCTCAGCCTGACGCACTCCTTCGTGGATGTTAGATACAAATAAGCAAGCTTAGGACACTCCAGCAGCTCCACTCCCCACAGGAGATGCACATTCAGCAGAAGTGAATGCATGCTCTCATTTTTATTAAAAGCAAAGCTAAATTAAAGCTCTCCGAGATCTTGAACTGGGGAAGTGCAGTGCAGGTGCCTAAGACAAAGCGATGGGAATTGTGCTGATGCCAGCAGATGTGCCCCAAAGCAGCCTCTGAGGAGACCCTTGTGCCTCTGCTGGAGCTCCTCAGGACCCTCACAGTGACAAGGGGGCTGCTCAGCACTGCAGCAATGTGGGGACAAACACCACTGATCACACTGACCATGAGCCCCCCGAGAGCCCGGGCAATGCTTCCAACACCTCAACATGCTGCCTGGCTTCTCCTGAGCCCTGGAGGGTCACACAGCCCCTCTGAGTTCATCCACGACCTGCAAGACTACATTTGTAGCTGTGTGGCAGGAAGATAAACCTTCCTGAGGAACAAAAACACCGTACAACAGATAATTTACCTCAGGGATTGTTTGTGTTGTTGTTGGATTAGGGGCTTGAGGGGAAAGCCGGAAGGTGTGAAGTTGCCTGTGGCACCAAGTGACTGGGAGCCCCCAGGCCTCCCCACAGTGTGCCTGAACACCCACTGCACAACGTGCAAGAAGTACTCGGAAAAAAAGGGGCACAGAAGTTACTCTTTTAGTATTAAATCACTGTGGCTGATCCAAACACGCAGAATCATCCAAATCAAGCTTTTCAGCTGCTCCTATACACTTTATGCGAGATCCTGCTGCAACATTCACTTCAAAATTAGCACCATTAGAGCACTCAGAAAACCTTTTATTTAACATAGAGGGCTTTTGTTGTTTAAAAAAAACTAGGCTGCAGAACAGTCAATGTAAACCTACTTGGAAACTGCAGCTAGTTTATGGCTTGGAATATCTTGCCATGAGCACTATGCAGAGAGGTTTTGATTTGGGGCTGATTGCATGTCTTGGGCACAGACAGTCTGTGTTGTCCAAGAGACAACCTCACCTTCCCTGAAACTGGAGTGGGGGTCCTTGCTTCTCCCATCCTTAATTCACTGAGCACCTCCTGGAAGGCTCATTTCTTATAGTGACTTGAAGGTCCAGCTGAGCTACGGTGTTTTTACTGACAGAACATAAAATTAGAGATTTTGTTAATTTGTTACAATGATTGTTGATTGTTGATTTTGTTACGATGTTAAAATTGTAACATTAAAGTTACAATAGGTAACATGTGCATTATAAAATTGAAAGACAAATAATCCCTACCAACATTTCCAACAGCAAACCTTCAAAAGGGTGGAGGTGTCATCTTTCAAAACCAGCAAGACACCCTTTATGAAATACTCATAAGGAACACAAATTATTCTCTGGCACCTTCTCTGAGTATAACAAAGTTCTTATAATTGTATTCTGTTAAAATATATTTTTTATTTCCTCAAAGAAAGGTGTGAATGCACATCAGATTTAACTATTAACACTATTAACGGCAAGACCAGCATGGGCTAAAATTATGTAGTCTATTTGCTCTTTAGATGTAGTAATCTTTTATATCAATCTTGTATAAAATCTATTGGGAGATCTTTAACAAACAGGACCAAGTCCTGTTTGAATTCCCCAGCCATATACTATGAACACAGAGCAATGTAGCTGTTAATAAGGGTATTCATCATGAGACAGCCTATTTTTGGCATTGTGTATGACAGCCTCAGTAACTTACAATTGTCCCTTGAATGTGAACTTATCATTTAATTACACTCTCAGAGACTGCTTTCCCATATCACCCAGCAAGTTAGTTAACCACACAGCAATTCTCCAGCTAATCCAAGTGTGATTGGATCAGCCTAAGGTCCACAACGTATCTTTCAGTTCCTGGGAACTCCCTATGGAGCAGTCTGTTTATTTCCATCCTTGGTTGTTGCTAGGGTTTGGGTTTTTTTCCTTGAATTTAAATATACACTCTCAAATGCTCAAAGATTTTGAGCAGATAAGTAAGTTGCTTGAAGAAACACAAATTTTGTTTCAGCATAAAATATCCAGTGTTAAGACAAATGATATAGAAAGTCCCAGCAAAAGTACCAGTAAAGCCTTAGAAAGAAAACCAGATCATTTATTGGCAAAGATCCTATTTATTCATAATCATTATTTTAATAAAACAACAGGTGTCACTGGATAATTTAGTTATTGTAGCATGTATTAAGAACACATACATTTTGAAAAGGATGTGGGATGCAAAAGGCTTTTTTTTGGTGTAGAAGGCTTATACTTATGTTAAAACATAAAATAATTGTTTCAGATGTTGCATTGCCCCCAAATTCCATTAAATTCATATTTCTTTGTTTCTATCATATGCTTCATGTAACACTGACAGATAACCATGATGCTCTACCTTGCTGTTCAGTTTCATGGGGATGTAAAGCAGCTGTATTCTGAAGGACACAGTCAATCTGAAGTGACACCTGACATTTATAACATTATAGTATATTCCCTATAGTTATTATTATTTTTCTTCTTACCTAAGATGCACACAAAGAGCACTGCTACCTTCAAGAGGCCCTTAATCTTTGGCAGACAAACGCAACAAAGGGAAAAGAAAAGAAAAAAAGAAAAAAAAGTTTTTGCCTCATTTCTACCTTTCTGCTTCTTAACTGCCAGAGCTAACCCACTGCACAAGCTTTTTAAACATCAACACAAGCAGGTGCCCCAATCACCTGCGAGTTTCATCCATACCAATAAAAGTCAGTACCTATTGCCTATGCAGTACATATTACGCTCCCTTAGAGAGGCATTAAAATGCCAGCTACATTTAAACAAGTGAATGTCTGGCCCCTAATAAAACCCACATAATTTAATACTAATGAGTCTACCAATTATGACCTAGTCTCTGAACTTCCTTTCTGGGAAAAATCATTGGGAAGGTAGTTCAATGCCAACTCTAGAAATTACATTACTGCTCCAGTAGAGTCCCAGCTTTGCTTCTGGTCATTGCATTAACTGATCTGGGGTGCAGAGGGGAAAGGGTGAGGTGCAATTGCCTCCCTCTGACAATGAAGGGCCTGCTCATCCTCAGACCAACCAAATGCTTTCACATATTAATCAGAATATACTACTAACTTTAATGGTAACAGGGAAAAAAGTAGGAGACTGTTCTGAAAGGGTTAACATCTGCTAAATAATGACCTTGCTGTCGCTTTATAAGGATTCCCACTTGAGAAGTGCCACAGATCTTATGTTCACCTGTGTATCTTTCAGTACTTATAGAAATCCTTCTTGAGGTATATATAGCATGACTGCAACACTAACAGACTGCAAGATGGAGGGCTTTCAGTCACCTATGTGCTTCTTGTTGAGCCTGGATACAGGCATATTATTTTCTCTGCTTGTGGTAGAACTCAAGATTAGGCAGAAACAAGGTCTCCCTACCCAAGCAAGAAACTACCACTTGGCAGCAACAGGAACCACACAGCGAAGTCTACAGGGTTTTTTAGCATAGCACTGTCCACAGTAATTTTCTTTCTGCTGCCTGCAGCAAGGTTGCCAACTTAGGTCTCTCACCCTCACTCCTCCACTAGAAGACTGCGTCCATTCACCATCTACCCAGAACTGTATTTAGTGCTTAACACATCTATAATTAATAGGTTCAACTATGACAGGAATTTCCATTTTGAGATGACTGTTGAACCACATAGAACCTCTGGCTGGTGGAGAACAGTTTCATCTGCCTTCTACACTTGGACCTGCCACAGTCCTGTGTGGCATCCAGCACCCATACAATTAGATGCCAGACCTTTGCCTGTCCCCAGCCATGACCACCATGCTCTGCTTCTGCCCTGAACTCCCTCTGGAAGCCCTGCAGGGCCTTCTGGTAGGCAACACTGGATGCTGGTGGTATACTTTTAATTCATGGTGTACCTTTAATTTTTGTGACATGCTGAGATAATACAGTGAGGAGTTCTTTAGAAATGCTATAAATAGCTTAAATAAATAGATATTCTCTGTGGTGGGTCCTCAGCTCCGGAACTGACTATTGCCAGAAATCCATCACAGCCTGAATCTGGCAAGCTCTCATAGGAGATGCAAGACACATCATTGTACATTCCAGCTCACTAAATGCAAGTGCCTGGCTAGTTCTCTGAAAAGGGAAAAAAAATGCCTGGAAGACAAGGGGTCATTCCCTGCGCCAGCTTGAAAGCTGCCTGCCATTAGTTCACCATGTACTAGCTGTTGGAAAGGGCACAGTGCTAATGCCTTATAAATACAAACCATAACTAAAGCTAATTTCTACAAGAAAGAACTTTGTAATTCTTTGAGACAAAAGGGCTAACTGTGGATGCACAATATTATCTTTCTAAACAAAAGTATTTCTAAACAATGTTACATACACTATGGCTGCCAAGCTTAACTCCTCACCTTATCCCTTGATGAGCTATGACTGCATCTTTAAGAAAGGATTGCTCAGGAAAGGTATGCATTTGACAGTCAAAAAAACCAGCCTCAAAATCACTTTAGGGAATTGAAGAAGTGGCTTCTATTCTTGGCCTCTGAAGTCAAATAACTGTCACAACTTTGTCTAAACTAGCCAATGCTTAGGGTTTCAAGGTATTTAATTACATAATAAGTAAATTATAGAAACACAGAGAATAAGTGGAAATGCCTCGCATTCAGTCAGACATTTTGTCTCAGAAAGTCTGGCATCCTCAGCTCACTAAGCAGAGAATCAAGATGAAGTCAAAATTATTGTAGTTACATTATTTCTTTTTATAGCAGTTGCCTGCAAGTCCACAAATGCCAGCCCATTAATGTGCTGTCACTTGGTAACATCACCTATTTGTCCTTTATGAAAATAGTTTTGTGTGCATTTTTGAACATCAAAAGGAGAGGTATTCACTGTTTTAAACTTTTTTTGCAGTGTGACTATTTCCAGTGACTCCTGCCAAGAAGTTAACATTGATAGTTTAATGTGGCTATGTATATAATTTTTTATTGCATGAAGCACATATTATTTTTATCTTCCTCACAGAGTGTTTGTTTTTAAAAAGGCAGAGTTTTACCTTCTTGGTTGTTACAATTCTCTCACCTCTTTCTAACCGTGCTGCAAGCCTGTCAAGTAAAGCTCCAAAATAAATTTAACATTGTAATTATTACCAGTAAGTCACACTGGCATTTGTGTAGGAAGACACCCCCCTCCCTGCATGCTTCTACCACGGTGGCAAACTTATTTCAAAAATTCTGATGAAACGCTTTGTAAATTTTGTTATTCTGTGATGATAATAAATCATTATAGCCTTAAACACTTCTCTAGCTTGGAGCCTCAGTCACAAATTATCTTGTCATTCTGACCAAAACATTCTCCAAAAAAGCTTGACAAGTGCTAAAACCCAGAACATGAAACCATGTGTTGTTGTGAAAGCAAGATTCAGAAATGTCAATTAATTAGATTAAGAGGCTACTTTTAGCTTTACTTGTGTTGCCAAATAACCCTTAAAATATGCATAGCAGTGGAAGTCTACCTCAGCAATACAGTACTTCTGTGCAAAATAAAGACAATGGATCTGGCTAATAGAGGGAATTATTGTATCTGTCATTCAGACAAGGAGAATGATCTAGAAACAAATGTCTTGCTTCCCTTTCCACTGTATGGATTCACAAGCAAGACAAATTCTGTCACTTACAAGTTTAGGCACAATTTTATTTTTTTTCCTAAAATCTGATTCAGATTAGAAAATAAAAGTCAGATCACTATTATACATCTCCGTAAGTAAAATGGATTTCTAACATCACTCTCTGTGTAGCTGTCTCCTCCTGCCCATAAACTATTATCTTTTATCTGCATGTTTGAAGTTCACTCTAGAGAAAAAAAAGCGGTGCAATTAAATACATTTTTATTCAACTTTCTCATAGATACCCCTAAAATTTTTATTTTTAAATAATCCATGTCCTCAATTTTATTTACACTATAAACTGTTCCTATATTTTAATGGTATGTTTGCTTTAAAAGGGGTTGTTGGCTTTAATAGCACTGTTATTATATCTTTGTACACTAACATTCCACATTCCTCCTAACTAAATCCTAGCAAATCATCTGCACTTGCATTTGGAACATACATTCCACCACTGCAAATAAAATTTAAGCCAAATAAATGTTCTGTTCAAATTAATATACATAAAATCAATAGCTAAACATAGATCAATTTTGATGGATTTAACAGTTGATTTGTTAGTGACAGGAGGGTTGTGATATGCCATACACCTGAGAGAATGGAAAAAAAAAAATTAATTTCCTGTAACCACTACTATTTTGTGTTACAGTTTTAATGCTAGAACAGTGTAACTCTCTAGAAAAACTTAACTTCTTGTGTTTTTCTAAAATATCTCGCTAGTGATATGGCTCAGTATAAAGCTGCAATGTACTACTCACATGGGGGGGGGGGTAAGCAGAATAGGAAGGATCCCAACAGTGGTGAATCTGCAGCTGAAGGGAGTCTGTGTCTCAGGTTCTGGCCCAGGACAAGACCAACTTATGCCACGGGAGGGCCTTGGCTAAGGATTAGGGACAACAACTTGCAAGGTAGCATCTCATTCCATTTTTAATTAAAACACATTAAAAGTTTTATTTTCTCATCTTTACTCTTCCATTTCCGTCCCTTCAAAGGACCTTATCTCTGACAAAACCACCATCTCTCAGGAGGGTTAAGGGACCAGTACAAGACCCAAAATTACTGGATATAGCTTCAAATATCATATATAGTAACATCAATCCTTAAGCAATAGCTAAACTTTGAATGACATAACTCAATGAGTTTAGCTGTAATTTTAACCCCATTATTTCAGTAGTTTCATTTTCTCCTGTTAACTGGGGGCTGTCAAGCAATTGTTTCTAGCAATCAACCCTGTTCCTCCCTTGCAAGAGCCTGTCCAGATCTACAGTCTTCTCCATGCCTGGACTCACTCTGCTAAGCAAATCTTTCTCCTTCCCCATTCCTCTGCCTTTCCCCTTCCTCACAGGACACCTACATGGTCTTTTGGTTCCTCACTTGGCCTATGATTAAAAGATAACAGTACGTAACCATTTCTTGATGGTGTTGAATATATATTTGAGTCTAGACTCTGCACAGTGCAAAGCGGGACTCTACAGAAGATACTCTATGCAGGCCCTTTGCCAAAGGGAGAATTAAACAAGGAAGAGAGATGAAATATTTAAGGATACTAAAAAAACTCTACAGATTAAAATAAAACCCAAAACAATCCCACACAAACGAACAAAATACTGTCAAAAAAACCCCAAAACAAACAAAACATAAAAGACCAAAACAATTCTCCCAATTTTCAAACACACCAGAAACTATTCTCAAGTTCTCTGTCCAAGGCTTGTTAAAAGCAGAACATCCCAAATGTTCTAAAAATTTGTATGAAAAGCAGATGGAGGCATTTCCTTACAGAATGAGCCTTAAGTCAAGTGTAATAACTGGAATATATTGGCCACCAAGGATCAAGGCAAAAATTCAGTGTTATTCAGTGCATGCAAAGGCATTAGTGCTGTATCTGCAATACACCTTGCACTGCAATACTCTACCTCAGGTAGAGCTCCCTGAGGAGGGGTATCAGCTCACCAGGTCTTCAGCCACTCTCCTGCCAAACAGGGAACTCCCATGGGTTCTTTCTCCCATGAGCCCATTCCCTTCAGATATTCTGGAAACTCCAGGACTTCTCCAGTTTTGGCACGTACTGCTCTTAATGGCTACACTTGGAGAAGCCCTATGAAAGCCTGGCTGAAAATAGAGCAGCGAGGACAAAATTTGAGTAAAATTTAGTAACAGGGCTCACATGTTAACATGCAGTATTTATCTCAAACTTATTAACATTCCTATGAGTCTCTGCAACACTTTATTACTGATACATGGGATTGTGCTACTATAATAGGCTTCCCTGAGGAATAGCTAGGACTGCAGCTGTACTGCAGGATATGTTGTACTGCATATTATAGGGTTAAGTGGTGCTGTCTGTTATCTGCACAATGTGTGCATTACCAGTGTAAATGAAAGAACTCATTTGAGAAAACTCAAATCTGCACTGAAACACTGAAAAGGTTTGTACCACTAGAGAGAAAATGAAGGGTCCCTTTTTTCCAGTTGCAAGCAACTTAGTCATATGATTGATGTGGAAAACTTAACACCTCTGCCAGCAAAAAAATGAAGCTGTGTCTAAAGTAACTCTACCTACTGGTGTTACAGGAGTGCAGCCTCACCTGAGCACAGAAGCCAGTGACAGTGTAAAATGGCAAAATGCAAGGACATTCACTGCCTGTCATAAGTGGTTACCAAAGGCCCTGCTAATCCATGTCCTTCCCTCTACTAAAAGAGGAAAAGCCAGTACTTCTTCCTATGCAGCACAAGAAATACTGATGGACCATTGACAGAAGGGACATGAAAGTTCCATCAAAATAGTTAAAATGCAAATAGTACCAATATACAGCAAGAAAGAGGACAACTTTGCAGATAACAAGTGTACTCTCTGCAATAGCCACACACACCTGAAACATTTAAAAAGGCATATGGTTTGCAGGAGCCCTCAAAGTTCAATTTATGTTTATTCTGCAGCACAAGTAGGTCAAGAACACCCATGTCAGTTTGTCACCAAGTGCAGTGATGGTGACCGCACTCCTTCTCTCTAAGCTGCTCCATGCTCAAGCAGTAGTGAGAGCTCTGTTTCCCTTGATAATCTTATCTCCATGTCCCTTGCTGCAAGTCAAACTGCCCTTGGTAGACATGTACAATGTTTGATCAGCACCCATTTTTTAACGGCTTTTTTTTTTTCTTAAACATAGCTAAAGACTGTTATCGTGTCCCTGCTCAGACTTCTGGTTCCTAGACTAAACAAATTCAATTCTTTTAACTTTTCCTCATAGGTCACATTTGCAAAACCTCTAATCATTCTTGTTGATCTTCTCTGGATTCTCTCCAATTTGCCTCCATTTTTCTTAATGTCACCAACTTTAGAGGAAGTTTTGCAGCTTGGAGAATTGTTTCTTGCTGCAGGAGTCACCTGACACACTGACCTTTAGCTCAACAATGAGAAATAGCATACAAGCTTCCTTAAAGAAAATGGTATTACATATATACTGTCATGTATACTCACTTTCATGCCACCTACTTGCCACATCAACCAACTCCTTTGCCTTAACAGCAACAAAGCAACAACAAACAATAAAAAAGCTGCTTCTGTGAGCTGTTGTATAGACAGTCTTACTGTACAACTTAAAAATACAAGAAATTTCAGCTGAGCTGTTTTAAAATACTATTAAAACCTCTTTTTTTTTTTTTTTTTTCTCTCCAATTCTCAAAAAAGGAAAGCAATTTCAAAAAAGCAGAAGAGACCAACACAAAACAGCAGGGGGGGAAAAAAAGGCTGCATGCTCACTGTTACATAGATGCCAAAGTTACAGGGGGTAAACCAGCCTATAATTAAGGGAAAGAGAATAGTGTATCAAACCTGAATTTCAGTCTGAACATGGAAATAAGCATAAGATTTCTTCAACAGATCAGGAAGTCAAACTTCTCACAAATACTGACTCTTGAGACCTACCTTCTTCACTGAAGACTACAAAGTCCAACCAGCAGTACTTACACTGAAATTGCTGCCAGCTGAGGAGTGCCAAGCTCCTAGGCTGCTGATGTGCAGGGCACCTGCAGGGCAGATGTGGTGGACTGAGCTCCCCAGAAGGCAGAAGGCTGGGGGCCTTGTAGGGTCTGGGCTGAGCTGAGGTCACCCACTACCTGGCTTCAGAAGGAAAACATGCCAGATGCTGGGAGGCTGCTCAGGCCATCACAAAGGCTTCTCCAGTACAGAGAAAAGTGTGAATAGAAGAGAGATCTCTGGATGCTGGGCTGCAAGCTGGGATGCTGGGGTCTTCAGCTGTGGGAGAGGGCTTGCAGCTGGGATGCTGAGGAACTGACAGGAATCACCTGTCTGGACTCTCTTAGCCAAAGGTGGTAGCACAGATGCTTCAGCTACTCTCCAGAGTATTTTATTTTCAGGTGCCTGGATATGTTGCCAAGTGTCTGACCAGCTTAAAAATATTTCCACTTGGTCACCAGATCTTCTCTGTTGTTTGTAGGGTGGCCCGAGTTCCCAGCAGAGCATTTCTATCCAGGGAAGAGCCCTGCAGACACAGGTGGGTCAGAAGCCTCAGTGGTCTGGTGCTGGATGTGGCGTTTGTCACCACCATACAACCTCTGAGGAGAGGTCTGAATAGGTTTGCAAGAAAACACAGCAAATGGTCTATAGAAAGGGTTTGGGAGGACAAGGAGCAAAATGAGTTTGCAGAGCATGCTGCTTAAAAAGAGGAGTGTGCAAAGCTCTGGGCTGCAAGCAGCAGGAGAAGGGTAAAAGCAGCTTTCAGAGTGCAGGAAAAAGGCTAAGAGGGAAAATCATATGTGTAGAGAGGGTTTCTATGGGATGGGGACTGTTTACAATATAATGTGCCCACACCTGTGGGTTGGTGTTGTTTTGCCTCCTGTTCAGTGCTTCCTGAGAAGCACTGACGAGACCCCAGAGCTGACGAAACCACTGTTATAATAAAGGCCCTATTAAAGTACAAGTGTGTGCTTTGTGCTTCTCTAATACCTAGTTTATAACAGTAAATAATCAAACACATGCTCTGAACCTGTGCTCTTTTTTTAAATCCTATAGTGTCTTGCTGGAGAGTTACATATATCACATATTCCATCTATTTTATTTTCTTTTTTTGTGTGTATGTTCTCCTACCATGCCCAAATTTTTGTTGAAATTAAGACACATAGTGAAGCCCTGTCATTCAAATATTGATTAGACAGATCACTGATTAGATCAGACTGGTCTGTCTTGGGGGTGATGGTTGTATTAAAACACTTACTGCATAAAGAAGAAGCATATGGCATTTACAAAATCTGGGCCAAAGAAGAAGGAAAGGGTCATGTTCACTACCAAAACAGGAGCAATCACCTTATGAGGGTTATACATGGATTCAGTTCAGAGGGAGCTGGAGAATCTCATATATTTTGAAATCATGGGAGCTATGAAATCAGCATAAGTTACAGCTGCCCTTAGGTGCTTTCTTTTGAGTAGTCAGTGCCACAATCATTCACCGGAGCTCATTGATCTCACTGACTTTGGCAGAATTATAGAGGGTCTGTTTGCATGAACCATTGCTGAACAATTTATCTGATGTATTAAATAACTCTTATGTAAGAGTATCTGGACAGCAGATTTTTCTTGTAACCTGACTCCTGTGGTCTTTTGTTGTTGTTGGGTTTTTATGTGAAATTTTAAAATTGAAATTTATGCTTTTTTAATGCTTTGGATTCTGGTGCCCATTTTGAAGCCCTGTGAAGTACAGGCTACCATGTGTACAGCTACTACCTGTGGTCCTCAGAGAAGACAGGAAAATGCTAGTCTCTTATTTCTCCCTTCTGACAGCAGCTCTGTTTGGGAAAAATTGAGATCCTCTTTCTCCCTCATCGTCCAAACGCATATGCGAGAGGCAAAAAGTGAGCATTTTATTAGAGATGGGGTTGCTGGGGTTATTTTACTGACGTACAGTAACCACCCTGGGAGACTGTGTCTATGCTGCTAATATGGCAACCCAGCCAACTTATGGTGTGGTAGGGCAGCATCCCAGCCACCTTGAAGGTCAGGCTTCCCTGCCACAGGGGGCAAGCCCAGGCTGTGTACTCCAGGGAACCTTCTCTCTCCGTACCACACAGCCAGAGCCTTCTGGAGAGAATGACTTTCAGTCCCACCCGTCTCCCTTTCCACAGCAAGCACCAGTCATTGCTGGTCAGGCTGTCGTGTTCCCAGACTATCCCCAGTACCTGGAGAGCACTTTAATACATTTTGTAGAGTTTCTCCATCTGCTTGGCCCTTCTCTGCAGCTCCAGTGCTGGCCCTGACCACCCGGCCCTCCAGTGTTCACCTCCTGATGAGTTTCCTATCTGCCCTGTGCAAGGCAACATCACAGATGCACACTGTAACCCCTGGTTAAGCCATTTTCTGCTTGTGATTTACTGGTCACTTCTATAATTTCTTTTTTTTTTTTTTTTTTAAGTGGTATTTTAACTCCAGTAATTTCCAGACATTTAACAGGGAGAGCCTGTTCTTCTGGACTCCTCTAAACACAGTCCTGTGAGGACTTCATGTTTTATCCTGTCAGAGTGCACACAGAAAATTTGTAGCCATTCAGAGGTATCAAAAGCAGTGATCTTAGCCTGAAACAATTGTACCGAACTGAAGCACTACTCCTCTTTTCTAGATCTACTTTTAAGATCCCTGTCAAAACAGCCCTTCAAACACATTTGATTGGGTTGGGGCTCATCACGCTGTCACCAACTCACTTTTCATTAGGCTGTTGCTCTCTGTTAGCCTAGCCAAGCAGAAGAACTCAAACACATGCACAAATTAAATCGACATCCAAACTCCACCAATATACAAAGCAATTTAAATGATATTCATTAGAGCGATGACAAGTCCTGATGAGGCTTTCAGGAGCGGAGTCCTTCAGCTTCTGCCGACTCGGTTTCATGGTCACTGAGGCGTGACTGCAGTGACTGTACCTCTAGTTTAGAAAAAAAAAAAGCAAAAAAAAAAAGCAGAGAATATGACTCCGCTTCCTGACACACCTACCTCATTCTCCCTCTCTGCACAGGTTTAGAGCTGAGCACAGGCTTCAGGCTTTTCTTGCAGTACCTCCCAGGCTTTCTATCATACACAGACTTTAGCAAATCCCCTTCCTTCTTCCCCACCACCTTCAAATGCACCAATTAAAAGGAATTCCATTTTCAAGTAATTTCATTTCTCTTGGCAAGAAAGGTCACTAACTCACAATTATGAAGACTATAAACATGTCCCCAGTTTCCTACCATGCAAGAATGAATGTGATATGTTGAAGCTTAATAAAGAAGTATTTTTCCATGTTAATTTATACCAAACTTTACAAGTTATCCTCTGTCCATTTGTAAAAAAAAAAAAAAAAAAAAAAAAAAAAAAAAAAAAAAAAAAAAAAAAAAAATATGGACCCTGTGGACAGTGTCTTCTCCACAGGGAGTGGAATGGGGCTGACAGGTCTAATATAGGATCTTCCACAGTGCCAAATCATTTGAAATTTATTTCCCTGGAGACTAAAGTCCTTAATTCAGGCACCAAGAGGCACGAAATCAGAAAATTAGCTCACCATTTGGTTACAAATAAAGTTACACTATGCCATTTGTGAAGTTTAAGTGCATCAAGGAAGAAATGCCCATCTTCACCCTCATGTGACACTAGAAATACCCAGCAGGTAATGTGACGGGCACATAATCATTTTTCCTTAGGTATGGATGGTGCTGCTATTAGCTCTGACGAGCTCTACCACCTGCCCCCACTGGCCCACTGGGAAACGGGGCCATGGCTGCCACTGCCATTTTTTACTTCTTTTTGCTTGCTCTACTACAACATTTTTTATTTCTCTAAACAGGCTAAGCATTTTAAAACTGTGATACACTGAAAATGTTCTTGTTATGTGAAAATTTAGGGGGTTTTTTAGCACTGCTGCCTTAGGTTGTAATTTTGAATTTTACCTTTTAAACATCCTAAAATGAAAGACAGGCACATCAGTATGTAAGTTTGATTTACAGTTGCATATTTTCATTTTATAAATATGAACTTGGTGAGTGGTCCAGACATATCCATCTATCCCAAAAAGTCTATCTGATTTTAATTCTCTTAAAAATTATTTAACCAGAAGTGCATTTTAAGCTATAAATAAGGCGAAGTGAATCAAGCAACAGCTGCTGAGGAACTTAATGTGTACCACATAAATGTTGTAATATTCTGCTGAAAACCAACTCAACAAACATCACTACCCTAACACATAAGCTGGATACTAAAGATTTTTTTTTTACATGTAGAAAACTAATTTATGTAACATAATCACTGTATTTGTGTATGTACTAATGAATACAGAATGAGCTACGTATTAGTAAAACTTGGTAATCTTTTTCATGCTGAACATTTAGGTAAAATTACTGCCCCAAACCAAGGCCTGAGAACAGACTGTAGCCTCACCGATTATTCCAATGCTTTCAGACATATATAATGATGCATTAATACATAATTCTGCTCCCTTCTATAAATGACCCTGATTCTTTCTTCCCTCACTGGTAAAAAAATTGAATTCTTATGCAAATATTCTTCAGTGAGGGCTGTAGTATCATGATCTTGAACATATACAAGCTTTTCGTTATTATAGGGTAATTACTGGAAACTCAAAAAAATTCACTACTACCACACCCCGAAAAACAGAGCTGCTTTCGTATTTTGAGATGGCAGCACAGTAATCATTTCATATTCTCTCATTTACCTACAGCAGGTCAACCAAGGGCTGGAAGGCACATCTTGGCACAAAGTCCCTGGAGAAGAGAATTTACTTTGGGGTTGGTTTTTTTGTTTGTTTGTTTTGGGAGGGGTGTTTTGTTTGTTTTGGTTTGTTTTGTTTTCTGGAGATTATATGTATGTACTAGCAGTACCCAAGGGAGTTACACATTTGTATTTCCACTGATAAAATGGTAACTGTCCAGTCAAGTATTAAGAATTATTTTTCCTAAAAAGACAGTTCAGAGACTTCCTAACAAAGCTCCAATATAGTACTGTAACAAAAAGTTAGCCAAAGGAGACAAAAACAAGTGCAATAATTTGTAATTTTTAAAGAAATACATAATGCTCTCTGAAGGTGCATTTTGCACGTGCACAGTCACCTCTTTTTCTTCTGCAGGAAAAAAAAAAAAAAAAAAAAAAAAATTCTCCTTAATACATGCCAGTATTTTTTTAAATCTCAAAGTACAAATTTCTTTTGCTGTTGTAAAATTCAGTCATATCTGCCTCTACCTTTATATAGAAAGGTACACAGCCATATTAAAATGCAACAGATAATTCCCCTATTGATACCACTGATCTCCCTGGGTTGGGATAAAAAACTATGCATAGTGCTCACCACAAAAGCAATTCCATAATTACAACAATGTATTATGAATTTTAACACAAAATAAAAGGGAACAAAGATTCTACAAAGATTATTGGTTTAGAAACAGTTCCTTACTCTAGCTTAAAAGTTGTATTTTAGTTAATTATAGCTTTCTTACTCACTAAAACTTAAAGATACATTCACTGACATTTTTTGTTGGGTTTTTGTTTTGTTTTGAGTTTTTTTTTGCTAAACATTGACTCCAGTGAACAGCTCTCTAAGATCTGGCATATTGATTTCTTGTTGTGAAGTGAGCTGTTCAAGTTCCATTTAAGATTTTCATCTTGCATGTAGCCCCGAGCACATCATAGCACCATAAATTAGTTAAATTGCACATTTATCACAAATGTTATTTTAAGATACTGGGTAAATGTGATGGCTGGAAAATATACAGTACACTGCAACAAGCCACTACTTGGGTGGGGTTAGACCAGGGTCACCTTTATACACCTGTGATTTAAGGCTCTTCCCACCCCATCACAATTTCATTTTTAAACTCTTTCTTGAGGCATTTTGTTTTCTCTCTCACTCAATCTGCATATTCCTAAAGAAAATATAAAATGCAGAGCACAAGTCAGAACTCAGATGTGTTTTTTAAAATCCTGCATCCACACCTTCACATTTGTCTAATAGCAAAAATTTATCTTAACAGAGCTAGGCTGGTGATTTAGTTAGCACTAATAGTTACCATGCCAATATACATATCAGTGTATGGATGAAAAGAACATTATTCTAGTTCATTGATTCTCTAAATTCTTTATAATGTGAAAGCACATTGGTATGCCAGTCCTGGAGGTTTTGAAATGCAAGCTGAACTTTATTTTAATAAATTTGGGAAATGCAGATCTTGACTAGCCATTCATTTGCAAAGTTTCAAGCACATTTTAAAAATGTATTAAGAAGTCATTTCTGGTGCACACTAACAGATATGGCTGCTTAGTGAATTCTTACTCAGTACGTCTCCTCACTCCACATTCAGACCTAGATAAATCAGGCCCAGGAACTGACTTTTACCAATTAGGTGCAGTTGTATCAGTGGTATTTGGTGTTTGCAATCATCAACCTCTTATCTGTATTTTAAGAATAAGTAGAAACACTGCAAAGACTCTGTAGTCTCTTTTACTCCGTCTGTGTCCCAGATAACTGCATACAGAGCTTTTAGCATTACTATTATAAAACAATGACACATCTTAAAAATACACTGATTGACAATATATGCAATAATCTGCCAGTCTCCTTATGTGTGAATTTCTGGTTTGCAACCAAATACTATATTTAAGCTGCTAAATTTGCAAAGGATGAATTTTGTGCTGTAGAGGTAAAAAGTTTTGCTGCATTTAGATTGAGATTACCTGTTTGCAAAAAATGTGAAAAGCCACCCAGGAGGCTTCATGAAAGACTTCAGCTTGCCAGGCTGCCTCTCCTAAGTAAGCGAGGGGGACTCCTGGGATGATCCAGTCAACCAGCAAAATGGCATGCTGCAATTTTTAGTGGGGGAATTTGAGCTGAGGCCATAAACATTGACACACAAATGACCTTAAAATCAGATAGAACTGTGAGCCAAAAGAGGAGGAAAAAACCCGGAGTCCTAACCATTGATCCCATTCACTAGGCCTGCTTAGCAGTGTTTGCTATAGAATGAACTGAACACTCCATGACATGTCTAAGAGGGAAAGAGGAAAGACGGAAGGAAGGACAGAAGGAAGGATGAAAGGAAGGAAGGAAGGACAGAAGGAAGGACGGAAGGAAGCATGGAAGGAAGGAAAAAAATTATTTAGCTGCTTACTGGAAGACAGTGGATTTTTTTTTTTTAAAGAGAAAGATAACTGTACAGTTACGAGTTATTACTTAAAATGTGACTCTTAAGTGCTGTAATGGTGATTTTGGTTCCCATATAACCATCACCAGACTCTGAGTTCACCTAACTGGCAAGACATTATTCACATGCATAGTAACATAGGTGCCTCAGAAACGCAAGCTGTTTTCAGCAGTTTTGATGGGATGACCTGTCAACACCACTAAGTCTACCATTACCACATAAATGCTTCTGCTTTTTGCCTCTGTTTGGCACGTGTTTATTCCTCTTCTCATCCCTGTCTGCTGCGAATGCTGTACAACAACATTTAGGGCCCTAAGAGGACTCACTTCCAAATCACTAAGTTTATTTTAAGTCAGCAGTCTCGGGTTCCTACTCCTGTCATTGGAAAATGCTGGGTAGGTGGAAAGGGATTCTCTAAGCTGTGAAATCCCCACCAGTGCAACTTGCAGGCTCTGCTCAATACATTCAGGGAGAATGCAAGAGAGTAGCAGTATCTGCCTGGGTCTGAATGCACAGCACAGCATAACACCCATCTACTTTGCCACACGTTGCTTACAAATCCCATCTTCACAGTCAGCCTTACCTGACGTTTTAAAAAGGCATTATAATGCTCATTTATCTTTTCTGGGGAAAAAAAAAAAAAATCTGTTAATGCAGCCTTTGAATAAGTGCTTCCCTGCTCTTTAAATGCTAAAGTTCACTAAAACTCCAGTGATTTATGTGCAGCTTTTGACTGCCAGCACCTGGCAGATGAAGAAACCTACTCAAGCTTCAGTCATAAACAGATAGCATACAATTTAATTTTAATGTGCTCGTTAGTCGTAGCACATTTCAGACATAATTGTGAACGCAACACAAAATTATAGCAAAAAGACAATTTTAATGCTGCTGTAGAAAAAAAGGTTATATGAAGAATCATATAATGGTGCTTCATTGTCAACAACAAAACAGGGCACAGAGTGCATTACAGTGTCTGTGCTGTTTACATGCCAATATTTTATACATAGATTCTCATATGGTGTCAGCTGTCAGTTACTTCTGCAAATTAACTGCCAAAAATGGAGACAAACAGAATCACTTAGTGTGCTGGTAACCACGGGTTACCTTTCATATGCCTAAAGATAAAGCTGCAGTATGGAATCTTGGGAGAATAATTAGGCAGAACAAAACAGAAAGTTACCAATTGAAATAAAAAGGCATTCTACAATAGGAAATAACAACCAAGAGTGCTTATAAATAAGTAAAAGAGGTTATATCACAGAATGCCTCGTAACTTTTTAAGCAAAGTATTACAGTACAAACATTTTAAAGGCTTTATCAATGTCTAGGAAATACAGTACAAGTTTTTCAAATAGATTTAACCCTTTGAGCACTGAGTTTATTTTGAATTTTCTCTTTTTATTTTATTTCTTTACTAATAAATACCTTTAAAGTCATGTTGTGCAAAACAGTTAGAATGCATGCCAGGAATGCAGTCCGTGGCTTCTGTTTCTTCAGACGGTTTCAGAAAACAAAACAAAACAAATTATAGCAACACTAATAAATATGTATAATTTAAACATGAACCTCTATTAATATAGATGTACTGTATAGCAAAACAAAACAAAACATACTTTGCTTTAAGAATAATGTTTCTGAATACTTTATAAATGATATCTGTGGTATCTTTCATCATATAATTTACAATGTTTGGATGTTAAAAGAAAAAATGTTAGATCTAAAAAATGAAATTTACACTATATATAGGTACAGTTTGTACCTGGGGTTATCAGGTACAAACCCCACTGTTGCTAAAAAAGCTGAAGAAAAAAGAAAATGGCGTTAACCACAATCACATTTTCTATAAGAGATTTTGAAATCTATACAATATATACATCTATGTTTCAATGTGAAAATTATATTTTTAAATTTCAAGGTGTGAGACACCTCTGCATAAATGGAGGTTCATATTAGTAATCGGAACTAAGCTGGTAAGGGTTTAAAAAAAACATATCCATATATTTTTACCAAATTAATGCAAAAGTGCTTCAAAGTACTCAGAGGGCTAAAGATTATAGGGTGAGAAATACCAGCACACTTAGGTCACATGAAAAAAGTGCACCAGAATTAGTTATAAATGCTTAATTAAACTGTCTGTTAATGCATGCAGCTTGATGCATCAGAGGGATGCACAGCAACTAAATCCAATTTACACAAAGTTCCAAACACTTACCACTGCATTTTAACCTTCATATTTTACCAGTAACAACAGCTGATTATGCACCTCTATTTAAACACTGTACAGTTATACAAAACAGTTCAGCCCAGAGCAACTCTGGAGTTAAAATAAGAACATGTGCCAAGAACTAAACAGTAGCTTTAAGGCGTCTTTGACAGTTTTCCTCAAAGCAAATTACAGTTATTTTAATCAAAAGCAAACGCTACTGCTTCTCTAACTCCGAAACATACAGAAGATGATCCTCTGGTGACTTCCCATGTGTTTTACTAAGATGAAGTTTAACAGCATGCTTGCTTGCAAAAGTCCTGTTACAAAGTTTGCACTGATAAGAAGTTCCGATATCTTCCTCTGGAGAGGATGTCACCAGTTTTTCAGATGGTGACTTTGCTTGTGCTATCTGATTGTTAATCTGTTCACTGGACAGTTTGGACAAGTCTCTTAACCTGAAACCCAGATGCGATTCAAGATGACTGATGTAGGTTGAAGGAGTTCTGATCTGTGAAGCACAGTCATTACAAAAGAACACTGGGTGCCCCGTGTCCAAATTTTTAAGAAACTTAGTTCCCCCCGTCCTTCGGAGCTGGTATTTCACATTGGCTAGCCAGTGGCTAATCGTGGTCATTGAAAGTCCCGTAAACCTGGAAATGTGCATTCTTTCTTGAGGGCTCAAGTCTGACATGATGTATTTCCCTTCTGAAGTCTGCCGTAAACTAGCTGCAAACTGGGCCTGCAATATGAGCAAGTGCTGAGGGTTCCAGTTAGACTGACGTCCCTTCCTTTTCTGAGCTGGTGTACTCTCTTCTGGTTCCTCTATTGTGGTACCATCAATGTCAGATTTCTCAGATATGCTGGAAGGTGTGGAAGATTTTGATGTGTGACTTTCTGTCAGGTTCTTCAGCATATCAGATATATCTGACAAGGCATTCTCGCGTAGCGGCGAGTTTGACATGAATGACACGACTGCAGATGTCTTTGCTGTTGTCACTGTAGATGAAGAAGAAGCAGAAGATGTCGATGTGGATGACAAAAGCGCTGAACCCAAAGAGCAGCTTTTGTCACTCTTGCCTTTCGTCAAATCTATGGGTTGGTCATTGTTGACGTGATAAAAATAACGGTCTAAGTGGTCTGGTTTTTTGGACTGCAGAGGTGGGGTGGCCACTGCAGCCTTTTCTGCCAGACTGTTGCTCATTTTAAAAAGCATGCTCATGGGATCCAAGGCGGGCAAAGATGGCTTTGCTGCCTTCCCAAGGTGAATATTCATGACAGATTGCAGTGCACTCAATGGATTTACAAATGGCTGTTCAGGAGGGTGATCGGTGATGATAGCTGTGCTGTTACTTAAAGAACTTACAATGGACTTAACAGGCTCTTTCCCATTTTCCACAGGTTCTACAGGTGGGCTATCCTTGCAACCATCTCTCTGAGGGACTGGGCTGTTCTGATGGCTTTTAAAGCCACCATCATTGGAGGACTCTGTCTTAAGGGGTTCACTGACTTCACTACTGCATGGAGACGGAGTTGCACGTTTCACTGGAGAAAGCTTTCCTTCAGGCTCTTTCATTTTTTCCTCCACTTTAGCCACCTTCTCGGTGACTTTCTTTACCAATTCTTCCATGGCATGAAAGTTTGTTTTTGGCACAGGAGAGGTCTGACTGCTTGGTGGAGACACCAAAGACTGGTTTTTAGTTGGTGACACTAGTTCATTGTTTCCAAACATAGGTTTCAGTGGTGTACTCTTCCCAGATGAACCCAAAGACAGCTTCATCATATTAGGGAGCTGATAGGCAGCATGAATGCTGGGGTAGCCACCCCAGCTTGGTGTGCCATTCTGGGCTTTGTTTATAGCTGATGTAACTGTGTTTTCTAAAGACTTCAGTATATCTAATCCCCCCTTAGGGCTTTCCTCTAGGTCATTTTCAGTCAAGTAATGGTATTTTGAGGAGATATCATACTTCTCCTCATCTTCACTTGACTTTTCTTTGTCTTTCATTTTGTCATCAGCAATGCCTCTTTCTTTATCTACTTCTTTTTTTATTTCAACATTTAATTTAGGAGAAACACTGGAAGGTGTATTAGAAGGAGACGTAAAAGTGGTGGCAGCTAGTGGCACAGACTGGACTTTCTCATCTACTAAGGAGGTTATCGTTGGTGTCGCTGGGGCTTCTATAATTGGCTTCCCTTTTTTCATGGCAGAGTTAGTGACTTTAATAAAATGTCCTGTCACCATCATGTGAGCCGTGAGTTCCTGCAGAGTGTCATGTGAACTGCCACACTCCATGCACTTCAGAATTTGAGATTTCCTTGCCTCGAAGTGCCAGGCATAGCTGGCACCGTTCTGGTGACCATAGCGATTATTTGGAGTAATGTAAGGATTAGAATTCTTTTGAAGTGCATCATTGTTATCTGAGATTGTTGCTTTTGGTGTCCCACCTGTGGAGTCTGGAGAACTTGGAAGTTCAAGCTCCAGTGACGCTTTCTTCCTAGTAGCTGGGATAATTTTTGCTGCTACAGGTGTAACAGGTTCCTTCAGAGGCACTTTTTGGTAGTGTTTTGTTTTGATCATGTGAACACTCAAATCCTGAAGAGATTCAAATGAATGACCACAGTACATACACTTTAATACTTTCTGGGCATCTTCTTTCCCTTCCATTTCAAGCAAAGAACGTTTACGAGGTTTGGACCATCTTTTGGGGTTATTGTTATCAGTTTCATGGTTGTCATCTCGATAATGCCCAGTTTCATTCATGTGCACTGTTAATTCTACTAAAGTATCATAGGCAGCACTGCAGTCTTTACAGCGAAACTTACTGGCTCCAGTAAATATAGACCCATAAAGCTTACTGCTTTGTCTGTACAACTGAACTGTGCTAAAAAGACTTGGTTCAGGAAGAATTCTGCTCTGAGACACTTGCTGCAGTGTTTTCGCCATAGCAGTCTGGTGCCAGTCAAAGCTGCCACTTCCACAACTGCTACTGCTGCTGCTGCTACTGCTGCTGCTTCCATTGTTTTTTTCTGAAATTGGCTGGTGAAGGTTCAAATTGAGATTGGACCAGTAGGAATTTGAGAGGAAGTTATTATATACAGCTTTCATTTGTTCTAAACTATCAGATACGGTAGAGTCTTCCAGTGGTATCGACACCTCCTTGCTTTCTTCCTCATTTTTAATAGAGCTGCTCTCAAAGTCTGCCATGCGGTCACTTGTCTCACTGATATGTGACTCACTGTCCATTTCATGGCTAGAAAATTCAGCTGCCGGAGAATTTTGGTAGCTTTGGCAGTTCTTACTGAAGTCTTTTTCTGGACATGCATATTTTGCTGAAGGCTCCCCATCAACTGCATTTTCATCAGGTTCCACATCTTCTTCCACCAGTGCTGCTGCTTTTAGTTCATCTGAAACATACGCTATTACGAAGAGAAGAAAATATAAGTTAGTTTCTGCTGATCATACTTTCACTTAAGTGTTTTAGCCAAAGTGTATTTATATTTAAAATTAAATAGTTAAAATCTAGTGTTTCTTTAGAGCAAGAAAAAAATCTGCTCTTCAAACATAATTTGCCACCTTATTCTTCTCAAGGGGCAACAGCTTGAAATTAAAACTAAATTTGAAATTAATGAAGCACATTCTGGAGGTGGCATTCATTTCTAAAGTAATAAATTACTTGTATCAACCTCAGAGACAGCAGTTCCTGTCTGTCAATTAATATGTCTTATGCTTCTCCTACCCCTAATGCATTTCTCAACAGACAGATTCACAATTTAAATTAAGCAAGCATTTTTTGCTCATTACAGTTTTGAGATGCAATCTTTAATAAATATAGAGTACATCAAACATAAAAAATTTCTACAAAGTAAAAAATTCCTCAGTTACAATAATCAAAAAATGAGATTTTTTTAAAGTTAGCATTAGTAGTAGTATCATATTTTAGAGGAGAAGATGGTAAAAGCAGGTGACACAACCTTTTGAAACAACTCACTGTGAGCAATTTGTGGATATTCAATATCAGTGTAATAAATGAACCATTCACATTTTAACATACCCTTCTCAACAAGAAAGCCCATGCAGAATTATGTCAGGAGCTAGTTCAAGAAAATTGGTATGCTGTACTCATTCTTGCTGTATAAATATATACAAGACCTTCCAGTGGACCTTACAAATGTCAAAGTGTTTGCTCTTTACACTACTTTGTCAATATTTACTCAGCATAAGCTACACGGACACCCAACAGGGATCCTGTCTTCCCCCATGCCTCTAGTAATGCAACTGGTGATGTAAATCTAAGATTCTCTTCCTGAATAGGATACTTGAGAAATGACAGTAAGCATTTTTTTGCCCATTGGGTTCTGTGCACATATTCTATATATACTAAGTCTACCTAAGTTTTTTCTTTAGGCAAGAAAACAATGGAAATATTAAGAGAGGTATCGTTAACTGGTCAAAATAGTATATTTCTATATAAAGCCTTAATTTACAGGTAAGCAAGAAAGCAAAAATAGAACATGACTGTTCCAAATTAAGTGAAATTTAAAACTTATTTGCAATCTCTCACAAGTACAATTATAAACTTCGGAAAAAAAACCACATTTCCAGTAGACTCTATATAGTTGAAGACACTTGACTTTTGACCTTCTCTGCAACACATCTGGAATGTGTGGACATACGTATCTTAAACACATTCAGTAACCTATAGCTTGTTTATTCAAGCAATGTTGCAGAGAAGACCTACAATAACCAACAGACAGAAAAATGGAGAACAGTGTAGTAGATATCACATACACAGTATTAAACCTTGCAAACTTCCTTCTGGGAAAATGTATTTAAAAGTTATCAGAAAATACATGAGACAAAACAAAAGCTAAAGTAACAACAAAATCAGGCTTTTATAGTTTCACACAGATTTCTTCACTCATATAATATAAAATATTCACTAATTTTCTTCCACGTGGATGAATGGTAGTGAATCTTCCTCCAATAATGTAAAGTTATAATCTAAACTTCAGAATAAAAGTTAAACCTTTGAAAGTACAAAAATATCGCATAAGAGCAATACTCATCAGTATTTCAGCTGAGTATATATATCTAGTGACTAGATTTTTCAGTGCAGATACTTTCAATGGAAAAAATTGATGCAGGAAGGGTCCTGTTTTTAATGCTCAGTAGAACACAGTTGGAAAGAAATTTCTTAAAAACTTCATTACAAGATGCTTCAAAGATGGAGGTACGAAGATCAGAATTTACTAACAGGTATATATGTACTCTAATGAAATAGAGCTGTGCTGATTTGCTCTATGCTATGCTTTTTCAAAATATACTTTTTAAAAATATTATTTTATGTATATTACAGTCATGTCAACAACTTGTAGTAATGACACCTCTCCTGCAATGAAACCATTACAAAGAATCTAATAAGGTGGATTTCATTCAAAACTTTCACTACCCTATGGAAGGTACAAATTGTTTTTCATCCTAATTACTTGTTCCACGATGTTTCCGAACACTATGAAAAACTTTACAAAAGGAGACCGAAGCAAATTACTCTCTAAATCTGAGAAATTTTAAATAACTGCTGATAATGTGTAAACAACTGTCTGTCAACTACCTTTCTCTCCATCATGCCACATCCTAGTGATATGAATAAGGAAGAATGGAAGCAAGGAATGATAGCATGCAGTCTATGATTTAGACACAAATGCACTCTTTTCCTTTTCCACCTCATGGAAACAGTTTTTTATTTTGCAGCTCCTGTCCTATGCCTCTGTTGTGAAACTGGAGAATAATTCCCTTTTTACGAGGTAAAGAAAAACCCAGGGTTATTGCCATTCTGCCTGAATTAAAAAGATCTCATTCACACCGATGGGCTCAGACAGAACACCACTCTGTAAGTGCAGCAGTCTTTTGCTCTTTTTGCCCATGGAGTGCTCGTGTGAGCATGTGCTCACACACCACCACCATTTCCACCACCGCATCACATATCAAAGCTCTGGGATCTGCCCTTGCACACCACGGAAAAACTCCTCCTGGCGACTGGTGCTCACCAACACAAACAGGAGTCACCAAATCAATTAGTCACCTCTAATTAGTGTGGTTTTCTTTACATTTTTATTTCTCTTACTGCTGAAATCTTATGAATTTCGTTTGGACTGAAACACTTGTATTGTCACATGCATGGTTTTTTTAGAGACTGACTTTTACATTAGGGAAAACCTCCAGCATGAGTCTCATTTAAATGTAAATCTATTTACCTTTCATGCTTTCTTTGCCCTTTTCACCAACTATCAAGCATATTTGCGTGTTAACCAGGAGCTGCCTCCTCTGTAGCTGTTCTACTTCCTAAGCTCAAGTTGTGAAGGCAACTTGTAACATAAGTCTTTGATCCAGAAGTGCGGGAAATGAGGCACAGCTGACAGTATGGAATTTAACCCAGCAATCTGCAACTTCAATAAACTGACAGTTTGAACATCCCCTTCTGCTCATTCCCCTGCGAAAAGAAGAGGAGGGATGAACCCTGACATTACCCCCCAACATCCTTAACCAAGTATTTATGCAAGAGATGAGCCTTAGACTGCTCTTAGCCTAAGACTTAAAACACCACCCTAAATCAGCGTTTATGCCAGTAGCTTCTAATTCCTTATTCAAAGGGCTGGCCACCTAATTACTTGCCTTCAAGAAAATATACAGCAACCCAGCAAGTTCTGGAGCAATGGCAGACTCGAGGCATGGTCAAAAGTACAGGCAGCTTTACGGTGGCTGACAGGCTTCCTCCTCAGAAAACCCAATTAGATTGTTACAAGCACATAAGATAGAAGAGAGGGTTAAGATCAAACTTCAGTCCCACACTAGCGTGGAGTAGAAGATTCAATGCAGGCACCCATGAAAAGGAGCCTATCTGCAGCCAAGAGAATCTCTGATCCTTCCCTGTCCCACCAGATCTTCCTCAGGGGATAGAGGTGATCTGTGTTCTGCCTGAGTACAGGTGAAGGTTACAGCTTCATTAAAACAGAAGGAAGGAGAAGGACACCCATAGCAGAGAAATTTTTTGTTTGGCTGAATACCTACAGGAAGATCAAAAAGACTATGGAAGTAGAGAATAAAATCAGGACGTGATGGTAAAAAAATTTTCTCTGAGATCCACCGCCTCGTGGAAAGATTGGTTTTTAAGAAACACCATCTCCAGGTCATCTTCACTCAGCCATTTCCTTCTTATTTAAAAAAAAAATACTCCTGGTTTGATATTTTTCATGTGTAACATAAATGTTTGAAGCAGCAGGGCATCTGTAAAACTGCTCTTCAAAGCCTCGACAGCAAAGTCTGAGGGGAGAAAAAACAACTCTAAAGGAAATTCTAATGGCAGAAGAAGTTATCAAGAATGGAAATGACAGACCCTAGGTTCTCCTTTTTTTTTCTTCTTTTGTTTTCCAGAGTCAAAGAAGAAAAAATAACGTAGTTTTCAAAAAAAGTTTTAGTCTACATCTCACAGGGCACAATAACCCACAGAAAACTAACTGCAAATTAAGCAGTGGTGTCACTGTGATATAATATTTGACAAAAAATGGAAAATGGTGCCCAGGTGTGGCCCTCACTTTCTAGAGAAGGTGAGGATATCAAACATATTCAGAAACCTATCACAGGTGCAGCCACAGAGAGGCTGAGAGCAGAAAGTTCCCTCATTAATATTTCTTATAATTATTAACTAAACTGCTAGGCAATAATGAAATTAACATATTTGATATCAATACATAACACTGAGCTGTGGTATAATGCAATTAATTTCTGCACAAGAGAGAATTACCTTCATAACTGAGCTATGGATCACTTCTTTGCCAGTGGAAATAAATTGTGATCCATCACTGCCCAAAATGATCTACATATTGTATATATGATAATAAGCTCATACACCAGGCTCTACACAGACACCAGAGATGTACCATACAAAAGCAGAGTAGCTACAACAGCCTGGCTGATGTTACTCTGCTGATGCCTGGGCTGAACTCAACAACCTCCCGCAGGCAGCACAACAGCAACTGGCTCGAACTCCAGCTGATAAGAGGTTCCCTTCAGCAGAAAGATGGAAAACATCATATGGTTTTCATCCCTACCATGGCAACATCCACACACCTCCTTCAGTTTATTTGGAAATACTAAACCATAGCATTAAATGTGTGTTTTACTGGTCTCCAAAACCCAATTAATAGCACAATTCTCACTTTATTTCCTGAAAAATGCAGTTGTGACTATGTATTTTGGTTTGGATCTATCCAAATATTTCATTTTGATACTTTTTGAAATGTCATGTTTTAATTATGTTTTTATGCCAAGACTTTTAAATTTTATTTTAATTAGCTTACTGGGCTATTTTTAAGCTAGTATATAAGCCCTTTGCTTGAAAAAGTACCAAAACATTCAAATATTCCTCTCACATGAAAAAAAATGCTTAACTACAAAAGTTTATTAAAAACATTCAGTTACTTGGAAATATTTTGGCTTTAACCAAATAGCTTCCTATTAAAAAAAAAAATCCAAAACCACAACCAGCTATATTACTTATTTATGCATGGTTTGAAATCATCATGTAATGCTAAGGGTCATTTCCTGAGCCATCTAATTTTGAGTGCATCTTGAAAAAAAAAATCTTCTCAACCCTGTAAAAAACCTGAACCCATCTGCATTTCACACTTGAAAAAAAAGAGAACAGCAGAAAGGGACTAGAAGCAGGAATGCTCCCAATGCTTACAGGGTGAATATTATATTCCCAGTCAAAAAGAAAAAGGGAAAAAAGGATCAGAACAGAACATCAAATGGAGCAGGGAGTAGGACCCAGACAGTGCTGAGAGAGCTGCTCCTGCCACAGCACAGAGCCTTTTCCTAAAGATCATTCCCATTCTGTTTTAAAGCAGACATCAGCCACCTAAGAAAGATTTAAGTAACTGATGAAAAAAACCTCAAAGAGTCCCCAGTTTCAGTGGGACCAAAGAGGGGGCTCAGACAGAACACAAGTCCATAGGAAGCCAACAGAGACACAGCAGCACAGCAGTGATGTGACTGTGCCAGTGAACCTTACTCACAAAGTTAATGAACAAAGGCAAGAGAAATCCAGCCCAGTGCATGGAGTCAATCAAAGGCCTAATGCAAATGAAAGCATATAAAAGAATTATATTAGTCTGTTAGAAAACTCCCACTCCACAGGCCTTCTACTTACAGGAAGAAAGGCAAACATTTCACCCACAACATGAGCTATTTCTATACTGAGACTGAGTGATAATTCACATGTAACTGAAACTGTATTTGAGCTTTCACTGCCTGGCAGAGACGTTAGCATATTAGGTGATGGCAAAGGAAGGTAGGAGTGGCTGCCCTGTTTACAAGAGTGGCAAATGACAACACTGTCTCTAAACGGGCATGGCAATACTGATTACCCAGCACCTTGACAGGGACATTATTCCTGTTAGAAAGGTCAAAGGTTCTGTTTCATAGAGGCAGGACTGTCTATTATAGGAGAGAAATGTTATTTCCAAGTGGAGGGGTCAGCACTTCTCTTGCACGTCGGCTGCAGTCGCGGGTACCTCGCACTGCAGTACAGTCCTGCTGCAGGATTAATTATTCTGCCCACTGGCAAGGTCAAAAATATTCATTTTTAATATGTTAATTTGATGTGATGTGCACAATTAATGCTTGTTTAGCTGGATTTTTTATATGTTGGTAAATCTGTAGCCTTTTCATGCCAATAAGAGTGTAGTATTAAGTTATTGGGAATCTGTGGCTGGATGTGACATAGAATCCCAATCCAATGGGTGGCTATCCCTAGGTAGTAGAAACTTTGAAGGATATTTGTGTTTGCTCCTTCATGAAAACACTGCAGCTGTCTGCCACAGAGAGCTCAGAACTCAGCCAGAGGAAGCTATCCAGCTGCTCTAATCCAGCATCCTGGACTGGTATTACATTTGGAGCAACTTCAGAGAGCTCAAATCAACTGTAAGTGTTAAGACTTGAGAATTCCATGGACAAGAATACACAGTGAAGAGACAATAACAAGAAACGAGCTTGTACGTCATTAAAGCGTGGGTCATCTAAGAGCCTAACAAAGCAAATCTACAGGAGGCACCTTTTCCTTATGTCACAGTACTCCAAATTCCTCTGGCTTTTGTGAATTTTAAAGGAGGATACGGGATTTAGGTCTCACTTGACACTGCTGTATGAAAAGTATCATACAGGTCACCTACAAATGAAGAGAGAAAGCATTCAAAAATTGCTACTGATTCTGTTAAGAGAGGTATTTGTTTTTCCAAAATGGAATACTGTTCAGATGTTTGTTAAATGAGAGATTCCCCCACAAACCTCACATCAATATATTATTTCCTTCATTAAATATCCACCTAAAAAACAAGATGCCATAACATTAAATGATGGCTTTGAAACAACTTAGCACTATTGAACACTAAGGTGTTCAAAAGCTTCTAATATTGTTTTATTCTTCACAGCCATCCTGTGGAAGAAACATTCTCATCCACAGTTTATAGTTGCAAACCTAGAAACCTAAAGAAGGTAAAAAATATTTCCTCCTCAGTAACTCCTCTAGGTTAATATGTATAATTCAGCTATTCACACAAAATGTGAGAAGGTTTGTGTTTCTGTTTCTTTGCTTCATCAGTGTGTTTATGTGAGTACAATGTATGTGTATAATTGAAAATAATTGCCAGTTTTCACCTTAAACAATTATTAAAGATTAAAAAACCCAGCAAAATACCCACAGGTGCATGTACTATGTCCAACAAAGAGCCTGGAGTTACAAATCTCCTGTGAGCCAAGCTGCAGGGATCCAAAAAATGCTGAACCTGCAGACTGCCAGCAAACTTCTTTTCACAATGATGAAAACAGGAAAGGTTTTTTAAGGAAGAAGAAGAATTATTGTCCAAACTCTCCTCCAAAGAGCTTTTTGCTCCTAGTGCAAGGCAGAAGCTCAGATATGCTGTGAATGCCTGTTCTACCAGAACTGTGCTGGAGATGTAACATGATGGATCTTGCCTCTCTCCTCCAAAGCTCTGCTCTGCCTTTATTTCTGCCTGGGGCCTAGACTCCCTGAATTCAACCTGCTCAGCAGGGTTTTTCTGAAGTCTCCTTAAATTATAAACCCATGAAACTTAAAACCACCTCTTTCTAATGTGGAGAAGAGCACATGAGCCTCACACTGCAGTGCACACACACTCCTCCATGGGTAGGGTTGTCTAAGGATCTGGGATCTGTCTCACTTGAAGAGTTCATCTGCCACCTTCTACGAGAAATTTTTGACAAGAGGGATCTGAAGATCAGAAAAAAACAAAAAATTAAGACCCAAGACAGTTCCATGTGTAGATTTTTAAAGAGACTTCCTCACATAAAACTTGCCTTCAGATTTCACTATGGTATAGTCAGAAGCGAATGACATGCTTATGAGAAACTTCATAGGAGTAACAGTTCAGAGACTACACCTGGTCAGGAAAAACAGATTTTTATGGGTTTTGTCCTAAGTTTGCAGTCACACAAAGATGATAAAACTACAGCTGTCTAGAAGCTAGGGAACAGCTCACGTGCCCACAGCTCATTACCAGAAGAAACACAGGATCACAGTAACCGAGTGGAAGGGCTGAGAAACATCATGGACGCCCATGATGACAGAAGGACCTCCCTTGCTATCATGTTTTGTGGAATCAATTTTCCCCTTTGCACCCTAGGGAAGTAGAGATTTTAACAGCCCCTATGAGTGTCAGCCTGGAATTTCTGGCTGATCTTGCTGAAAAAGGAGAAAAAAATCCTTCTTAGCCCTGTCACCACATAGATAACCTTTCACAAGTACTACCAAGACAAGATCAAGCAGGCAAAAGAGCAGCAGGAACCGTGAGTACTCATTGGTAACTCCCAACTGCTGTTCAGTTTGAGTCAGCTCAGGGTCTTAGTGTCCCCACTTCATGTAGCACCTTCCCCTTCCTAACTTCCCTGCCCCTCCACATTCCTCGGGCAAAGGATGCCCTCCCTCCAAGTACACCCAAGTTACAAATTAACATTAAAGGAGCACAAAAGTCCTCACTATCCATAGGGATGCGAAGGGGTCAGCTAGCCAGCCACCAAGGAGAAACCCCACCAGGGACTCAGTAGCCAGGCACAAACTGTTGAAGTTAACAGTTCATAAGCAACCCCACAGAGTGAAAACCTTCACATAAGCTTAACAAATACAATCAGTATATGCATAGGCAAAAGAAAAAACAAAACAAAACACCTACATTTGCTCTATAAATTATTCATCGCGAATAAATGTGATCCACTCTAAGTAAAACAGAAGTGGTTTGAAGAGTTTCCTACTCCATTCAAAAACACATACTAGAATGGGAAATAAATGCTCATAAGCAGAGAAAACAGTTTCATGTTATGCTTTTATCCTAATTTTGAATAGGGAAATAAAATGGGTTTTAGTTTCCAGAATTTTTCTAAGCACAGACTTACATTTCCTCAAATGGAGAAAAATATTTACCAGAATCCTCAAATAATAAAAATATTTGGGGTTTTGTATGTTTTTGCTTTTGTTTTACTAGAAATCCCTATCAACAAAAAGACAAAATCCTCTGTCTGAATAGGTGCTAAAACACACAGTGACACAATCTCTCCTTGATACATTTGGGTGGCATCTTTTAATCACTGAAAGGCACACAGGGCATTCAACAAGCTAATACAAGATTCACAGCCAACTCCAGGATAAGCAGTCATGAGCAGAAAAGCTCTCAATATGGCTCTAATAGCTCTTAATTATTATAATCCTTCACTGAGCAAACAGATGTTGTAAGGGAACTTTAGTTTCTTCAAATGCAGTAATCAAACCATTCTGCTTCTGCCCTGCCTCTTTGCAGTAAATGCTTTGTATAGTGGAGTGAAAATAGCAAATGTAGTGACAAAATGACCATTTCATTGTCACAGAAATCTGTTTCTGAACAAAACTGATGTTGATATTTCTCTTTCTCCACATTTCTTAGAGTCTTCCAATTATGGGTAAGCATTTTTTTAAAAAATCAGAAAAAATTTGCACCTTTCTGTAATCTTCCCACATCTTTGGTTGCTCCTAATCTGACCACATCTTGCAAGTTTACAGACAAAAACACTGGCCAGAACACTGACTTTCCATCTGTATTTAGCTATACTAATATTAAGATACTTCTCAGGAGCTGCAGCCTTAATTGTGAAGTTTTTTAGAAATCAAGTTTTCACCTCCAGTGCTTCAATATACTACAGAGACATTCAAAACGTACCAAAAGCCCTTCAACCTGATCCTTCATTTTTCTTGTAAACTTGAAAATTCCCACTGAAGTCCTTTCAAACAGCTATTTTGGTTGCAGAGCCTCCTTACAATAAACTCCATACAACTGTATGAATGGTATAGTAGAAATCCAAATTATTTCAATCACAATTTCAGCTATTGTGAACATGCACTTATAATGAAGTTTCTCCACAAAAAAAACAGGAGTTCACTGTGGGCCAACAAAGCTTTGTGTCCATTCACAGTTTTTATTCAGCCCTCATTTAAGAAAAACTACTAACTGCAATATGAATCTCAGGACCTGAAGATAGCAGAGCCTGGATCTAAGGATGACTGCTACTAGATGGCCCCAGCTTGCTTTGTATGTATAGCAAAAAGAAGCACTGATTTACTCATTTGATAACTATACTAATACACATGGTTGTAAATGAGTCTCTATTTAGCACTAGATATTGAAGTGAAGGGTATTTGAATAGGTGGGTTTTGCTGTAACACCACACTAAGATAATGTGCTGGAAACAAATGGTTCGCTGATTCCTGAATAGAAATCTGATGGAAAACCACGAGATGAGGGGGAAGGGATTAAAATATCACTGAGAGCCACCAACCAAACTCTTGTCATTTTCAAAAGATGTTCCTGTAGCACAGTATGAATAGTTTATAGCCACAATTGTGAACATTCAATGTCATATAAGAAGAGACACTTGTCAAGAGTCTTTCCCTTACAAGCACCCTCATCATGACCTGTGTTAATGAAGTTAATTGAATTTAAGATCAATAATGGTTAATTATTGCAATTTGACATTCTGAGATAAATGGCTTTAAGACAGAGAAATGTGTGTGTATGTGAATTCTCTCCAAAGAAGGTGAACACATTACAGCCTAAGAGGGATCACACAGTCCTTCCATTGATCCCGGTACAATCTGATCGACCTAATCCTCTGATGAATGTGGGCTTTTCACAGCTACAAGTAAATGTTCTACAAGACTACTCTAACCCTTGTCACTGACCAAATCTATATGAGCTGTACACTAGAAATCTATTGAGATAGATTAAAGAACTGCTGTAGAAACAAGAGATGCTTCAATAAAGATGAAGGTTTATTATATTGACTATTAATGTTACATGCAGTATGTGATTATGAATGCTTAGGGATCATAAGAGTTTAATTTGGGTCAGCTAGATGTAAATGATCATAACTGAACAATAGCATTAAATTAAATAATATCAGATTTTTTAAAAATTCAACAACTGTGGTGAATTTGATGACTTTTACAAGAACGTTCAATAAGAAAGTGATTTTGAAATCATCCTTGAAATGTGCAAGAAGCTGCTCACAGACAGGTACTTATTTCATAAAGTCACTCATCAACCCACTTCATTTAGTTTTTTTTCAAGTTTACTTTCACAATAGTTCCTCAACAGGAAGACATTTTTTCAA
>JAAWXA010000018.1:8929173-8934173 GCA_038090715.1 Florisuga fusca
TTCTAAATATGTTCTTTAGATTACCAAGAGAATGAAAATAGGGACAGAAGAAAGTGAGAATAGATTATGATTATTAAAAGACAGGGAAACATTCTAATTACTTAACAGGAATATTCATCAAACATCCACTTAAACTTTCCAGACAGCACACTTCAAAAAGTGTACTCTGACATCTTTGAATGTAAAAGTTTAAAGTCAGTAATGAAACTTTTGGAACACCTTCTGCATCTCTACTCTGTAGAGCAAAAAAGCTTTTAGTTTATTAACATTCTCTGGACAGCAACCATATTTTTATGTATCTCTGACTACCTGCAGGAACCACATACTAAATGAAGGCTCTTTATGAAGGTATGAAGGCTCTTTTTGTTGTCCAGACCAACCTTTAGAAACTGCTTTGTGTATTACTATAAAAAGTCCTCTTTACATTTTTTCAATCAAGTTTTCATGTCATTTAGGTAAAAAATTTAATATGTCAGATGCTTCCCACATAGCAAAACAGTCTTAAATAATGCTCTCAAGCCTAGCAGATTCATCCAGAATTCACCCACGAATATTGCCCAAATTATTCATCATGTTTTGGAACCATAATGACATTGCTAACGGACTTGCATCTCCCATGTTCTGATGATAAAAAGATATGGGACTTTGTCCATAAAGAATATAAAAGCAGCTTTCTGCAGAATCAAAAGATGATGTCAATTCTCTATTAGAAAGAAACAATTAAAACTAGATAATGGTTATGAACAGCTCTGACCTGCTGAGAGCCTGAAGGCTTTGCTTCACTCAGGACTCCACTTCTGACTGCAGGTCAGCCCTACACAAACAAAGCCTTAACAGAAATGTTACGGAGGAAATAATAGCCATTTCCAATGATAATACACAATTTTAGCACCTACGCTTGGCTGATTTAGGTGGTCGGCTAACATGTCAAACAGCCTGCCTTAGTTAGGTAAGCCTTTAATGGGTAACTGGCAGACTCTGGCAGCCTTATTTCTGTTTTAGATTTGGTTTGTCATTGGATATCCATTACCTGCCATTCATCTTTGATCTCTTTGGACAGGCCTGATCAAAAGATGTCATTTGACCTACTCCACTTGGCAGAAACTTGTATGACTCTCATAAAGGGGGCACCCCAGCTATAAATAAAATGACATTATTATTTTTCTGTCCTATCATGTAGAAGAGACAATTATGATAATGCAGTGTCTGTCACTTGGAGCCCAGCAAATTGCTAGCTCTCACGCAACTGTTTAGCTTTCTTATTTGTTTTTTGTCTGTTTTCCTCCATTTCAAGTTGAAAATAAAACAGAATTGAAATCACTAATGCTCTGCCTCACACTCTGACAGTCTCAGGGTTTCCTTTTATGGGACTGACGTGCAGATGTGACCATCAGACTGTTTGTCAATGGTGGGTGGTGGTTAAGTGCTGCGTTGGCAACACATCCCAACAATGGAATCAGGTTTATACTTCATTTCCAGCTCTGCACGCAAGCTCCAAGCTGAACGCAGTGCTGGTAGACATTACCACAATCATGGAGAGAGTTTATTGTATCTTTAATAAAAAAACAATAGAAGAAATGTATGAGCTCCTTCTCTAATGCTGCGGGGTTCATGTGTGACAGGGGGGTTTCTGGGAATGATGAGCAACAAGCAGAATATTGGGATGCTGACTGTCTTCTGGTATTTTACCAAGCAACACACACACTCCCTTCCAATGCACCCACGTCTCTAGGACAGCACACTGTGTGCATGTATACACATACAGCAAACAGAGCTCATACAAACTGCTTGGTCTGGTACTTCTGTGCCCATGTCAGTCTGCATACTCCAACCCTAATGAGCTCTGTTTGGCCACTGGCCTGAACCTCTTGGCTGAACCTCCACTTCCTACATGCAACCTTTCACCATCAAGTATCCACGGGGTTTTCCTCTGTCTCCCCTGAGGAGAGGCACACAGCAGCACTCACAGCACTGCACTGGTGCTACAAGCTACAGCAAAGGCCACCACTGGCACTGCTGCTGCCCTTGGTGCCAGGGGACAGCACCTGGGTGCCCTCTCTGTTTCCACAACACAGTCCCATGACAGTACGGAAACACAAATTTAATTATCTTTTTTGTGGCAGTTGGTCCATAAATTCACTACAAGCATTCACTATGGGAAGACTCTGCAAAACCAAAATGGCTAATGAGCAAAATCACACATACTATCAACCTCCTTATGTACAAGAATAGTCACCAACGAGAGGCAATACAAAAACCTATGTCCTTCAGTCCATCCTCGCTATTCTACTTGCTGTTACACAGGCTGGAGGTGCTGCTGCCAGTAAGCAGATCTCTGACAGGGATGCTGAGAGAGAAGTAAAAATGCTAAGGCCTTGTAAATACCAAATAGTTACTCCTCATTAATTATTTGTAATTAATTATTCATGATTAATTTGTGCCAGAACAGGAATGTTTTATTCTGAATTAATTTAATTCATTTCAAAATTGCTACTTTAAATTCCCACCCTACCATAACGTGATATAATCTCTCTCTGTAGACAAGCCCTAAAATATTAAAAAAGCATTTAAAACAAAGGAAGAGCAGTGTGTTCTTTCACGGAAACGCATGCTGTCTGCCGTCTTTGCAATATACTTTGTCTGCTCATCAAAAAAAAGCAACCTGGACAAAATGGAGCCTCCCTGGTGGCCTAGAAAATCTTCACAATAAGGAAAATGGGGAAAATATCCTGTATGAAACTTAGGAGTGGGATCTCATCAATGCTGCAAAAAGAGTAACTCAAAACAATTAGGTTCTCCTCACACATGGCTACATAGAGAAACTCAAGGGATCTGAATATCAGTAAGAACCATCAACAAGGGAATATTGGAAACAAACATTTAAAATTGGAATTTTAAGGTATTTTTTACAGACAGAAAATACCTAGATCTTTTTCTCATTAAATTAAGAATACTACAAAGAAAGCAGATGGTAGGACTTAATAAAATTCAAGTACCTTTGGCAAGGAAGCTTTTTCCTGTTGCAATAGTGCTTATTATTCTTCTAATGCATCAGTGTGCCTTCAACATAGTACAATTCTTTCAAGTAGATTTCTTTATTACAAAGTTTAGTTTCCTAAACATGTACTGAAAATATATGTAAAAGCACGTACTGAAAAGAGGACCACATAACCACTAACTTCTCTTTGCGTTTTTACTGTCTGGAAATCCTCAGAAGAGGCAGGAGCCAGAACAGGTACTAAGCAAGCTACAGTGTAACCTGAACGATCCTCACCTACACTTGCTTTTCAAACCTAGGATGTAGCTTGCTTTGATACAGAGAACCTTCTTGGATTTTAACTTCACACTACACTTAGCAAGAAACATTATGTGAAAACAATAGATCTTAGTTTTTATCAGTATTATCCCTTCTAGGGTACAGTCAAAAAGCACACAGCGTGTCTTATTTCTACAGCTTTATCTCCACAGGAGGCTCTCAAAAGAGACAGAGAATTGTACAAGTCTCTCCAATAACTTGTGAGCAGGCATTCAGGTCCACACAGTGACCCCCACCCCTCTCCTCTTTTGAGAAGGCAAATAAGTGAACATACAACAGTAATCCTAAAGAAAGAGATGGACTTGACAAACGGAGATTCTTCTTAGCATGGGATAAGGTACTAAGGTTTATAAATAAAGGGCATAGCTGAAAGGGAAAGCAGCACTTAAAAAGTAAGTTGGTCAGTTACATTAAATAAAGTGAAGCAGCACAACGATGGCTAATCCCAGATAGAAGTTGCTGAAGCTGACTGAAGCACCCTCAAGAGGTACTTTCTCCCTCTGCCAGTTCAGTGGAGCAGGATCAAAGGCAGCTCCTGAGCACAGCTCTACCCTTGGACAAGGATGAACAAACTGCCTCGTTTAACCCTATTTAATGGAAATCACTCCCTTCCTCTGTTTACTGTTCAGCTTTTCTAAAGGCAACGTGAGCATTCCCTCAGACTGGAACTGCATATCCACCTGCACTTCACCAGCTATGATTTATTTCTAATCACATACAGCTAGATTGCAAAAAAAAAGTGCCAACCTTATGCCAACAAGAATGACCTATTTTGATTCAGCACCATGCAAGTTGCATTGTATCACTATGAGAACAGACAGAGTTAAACTGGTTTAAAAACATGGCTTTAGTTAAATCAACACAGATTCGTGTGCAGGCACCAAACACTGCCTCAGCATCAAAGTTATGTCCCAACTGGCTCATTTAGCAATCTGTACTCTGCTTTGGTACAGCTGACACCTTTGTAATTCTCACTGTCTCTCCAAAATTTCTACAGTAGCTGGTGATCTTCCCCTTTAGCACAATAAAATGGCCATTTTTCTTAGGAAGAAACACGAAGAGTTTTCCTACACAAACAGACTTCCTTTCCTCCTTCTCCTACTCCTCTCAGATACTGACACAAATGGGAGTCCATCTCACAGTGTGTTAAAACCCCACAATGTCCTGTTAGATCTGACTTTGTCCAGTGGCTTTTTGACACCTAAGATAGTGCCTAAGGTAAAATCTGAAACATGCCATGATGCATATGAGCTAAAATAATTAATTTCAAAACAATTTCTAGTAGTCCATGCAACCCGGTACACCACTGCACCATATTTATTTGTCCTAAAATTTGGCAGATTCCTTAAAAAAAAAAGTCCATAAAATCATTCTTCACAGAAAAGCTGCTATCACCTGCAACATCAGTGCGTATATGTTAATGAAATGGTAAACTGTTTAATAAGCCATTATCAGTTATATAAAAAATATTTAATCTGCAAATTACAACATACTTACCAAAGCAGCTGTCCATATCTAGGCAACCATAATTTCACTATCTAGCTCAGTATTGAAATATGAAAGCATTTTGTGAGGATCCAGGATATTTGGCATGGACATTAGTAATAATGTTCCTGGCACCATGCACTACCTGCATGTTCATGCTGTGGGAAGGCTTCCTGCTCCTATACATCTCATTATCTAC
>JAAWXA010000018.1:8939173-8961619 GCA_038090715.1 Florisuga fusca
AGAAACATGGATGTTGTGTGTGGACATATGATGTGTGCCAGACATAATCCTATCAGCACAATTTCTTTCAGAGCATTTGCAGCCCTCCCTGGAAAAGCTACACCTCCACATCACTGACTGTGTGGTTGAACATGTAGGAATGTGTCCATACACACTTTTCAAAATTTTTATTTTCTTTCTATTGACAATTTGATCTAAAAATAGACCTATTTTCTTCATGAACTAAGGCTTTCCTTAAGGCAGAAAATAAGTAGTACCATGTCTGCAGAAATAATATGTTAATGACATGAAAAACAACAAGAAAAGTACCTCTTGTAAAACATACTGAAGAACAATGCTTGGCAACAGGCTGAGGAGGACTTGGTTTTCATACAACTTCTAAAAGTAACCAGTCATGCTGTCATTAAAGAAACACCACTGAGAAAGCAACAGAAATGTGCCCACAAATATTAGAGAAATTTATTTTTCAATCTTCTAAATAACCTTCTAAAGAAGTAACTGTTTTAAGGAAAAAAATAATGGAGGAAGGCCCCCAAATATTTATGCACTATTGCAGCACTAGAGCGAGCTTAAAACCAAGCACAATTTTGGATTAGCAGCATCACAGCACATACTAAAGTGTGAAATGTATAAACTCATCTGCAGCAATAGGGGGTCAAAAACTTAGCGCACACACACAGTGCCAGGAGAAAGAAAGGCAGTCTAATCTCTGAATTTCAGATTTCCTTGCTTATCATGATACGAATCAAGATGTAACTTGATAGAGAACTGGTATCAGCCTTTCACAACGCATCTTGCGAGGAGAGGAAGAGGCAGAGGGAAAGATTTTATGTACATGTTGCACAACAGAAAACTGCACCTATGAGCCACAGCTATGTATATAAAATATATACCTTAAGAAAATATACATAAGAACCTCATCTAGAAAACACGATGGAATTTTAGAAAGGAGAATCCAGCAAAAATCAGGAGTGTGCTGCAGTCTAGATACATGCCTGTATCTTCCTACCGCCTGCATTTTGTAAAACCATAGTTAAAGATTTTCCAAGAGAATGGTCCAGGATATTATTGCTACTTTACACTCCTCTTACTGAGAGCCATTTGGTGTTCTTTTGAATTGAACAGCAGCGGAAGGAGTTCAGCAGAGTATTGATACCACCTCCCCCTGCAAACCCTGCCTGGAGCCAGTGGAGCATTCATGTAAATACTTGTTTACAGATTTGCAACACATACACAAAACGCATGTATTTCAACACACATAACAAAAGTTCTTAAGGCAAGCTAAGCCTTTCCTCTCCCTGCTCACAGAGCCAAGGGCAGAGATGCAGGCCCATGGAGGGGCCAGGGCAGGCTGGCTCCCCAGGCTGGTGGCTGGGCTGCAGCTGGGGAGATGAGCCCAGACCCCCCCATCCAGTGTGCCCACCTCCACGGGCCTTCAAAGGAGCAGCTGGTGGGGTCAGAACATACACAAGTCTTCTCTCTATGTACCACGTCCATACCCCTGTCCATACACTGATCCCCAAATCCATTCTAATGATCAAAAAGATTTATTTAGGACTTGGGGACCCATTATGAGAACACCTGCTCAAGTAGTTTGCACGAGTCTGTCCATAGCTGTCACACTGTGCAACTTCTTGTGAAGCTGGTGCAAGTTTGGAGCATGGAAGGACATAAGGCACACAACCATATACTGTCGATCTGAGTAACTCCAGGAGCCCTTCACAGCTATTAAAGTCCATCACATGCAATACTAACAAGAGCAAATAGCCAGGCAAGCTACGTGACTATATCTTGATACATCACACAATAGCTTCATTTAGCTTAATGTAATACATTACAAAGGCAGCACAGAAGTTAACATTAGTCAACAACATAATGGACAGATAAGTGTCTCGCCATGGTTAAGAACATACCCAGGTTCCATTATAAATTCTATTTTTAGCCCGTCCTATGCTCCCTGTCCTCAAATTGTATGAACAGCAAAATTGGTCTACTTGAAAATATTAAGCTTAAGTCAAAGGAAAAAAATGTTTCTGAGAACTCACGGGGAAAATGTACAACTTATTTTAAATTAGACATCATTCTGGATTCTGCAATAAAATCGTAAGGACACCAGGGGAATTAAAAATTTTCCATTTGATACCTGGCTATAATTCATGGTAAGGTTCATCCTTGGAGAAGCAGGTTTTTTCTTATTTGATACTGAAAAATTCTGCCTTTCAGATGCTGAAAGGTCCTACCTGCTAGTCTCAGTTTCTAATATACTTTCCAAGAGTTGTCACCATCTCTTGGAGCAATAGGCCTGTTGCAAAATAACAGCAACTGCTTTTTCTCTTAGGTTCACTGATAGTTAACTTATATACAGACCTATTTAGGTAGAAGCTCCTCAACCAAAGCTGCCATGGTACTTTACTGATCCAGTAAACTTTACCCTAAAAGTTCCCTGAGAAACCAATGTAATTATGTGACAATTCTCACAATGAAGGCAAAATTATTTTTCAATATATAGGTCTATTTTGAAAAAACATAAAAATATATAGTTCCACTGTATTATCAAGAGATGCTGAAAATTTGTTGTGCCTTTAACAACAACAACAAAAAACAACAACAGAAAGCCCTTATAATTTTTACATAGCACTACTATAGCCAGAAAGGTAAACAAACCCTACCATAGATCTGAACTTGTTAGGCAGCAGTAAAAAATCTGTAACGAGAGCCAGGATTCTCAAGCTTATTCGAAGCTCTGATTTGTTGTATGACTTTAGCCAACCCACTTCATCCCTTTCACCTTCTCTTTCTCTGTAATTACTGAGATAACCAATAAGCTCTGTTGCAGAACTCCAGATGAGCCTCCTTGTAGTTCTAAAAGCAGCTCCACTGATTTAATGGAACTGCATACTAATGAAGAATTTGGCTTTCATATCGGGATGTTATAATTAATTAATGCTTAAATTCTTTGCAATCATCTGTAGTAATAAGGTACATAAGTGCAGTTATTGTTGACATATTGAAAGTACCTAGAAAAAACTCCTGAAGTATCCAGCATTCATAATCTGCAACTGCTGCAGATGGCCTCCTCATGCCAAGAAGAGTACGTAACAAAGGTGACAAGAAGTCTCCATATCCTCCTACGCTCATTGTTAGAAATGCTGTGCCTTACTAACTCAACAGTTCAGCTTTTTCACCGGTATATCCATCATCTGACAGATTTCAGTTCTCAACAGAAACACTCATTTCAGCCTGGTTTATTCCACCTGCCTTCTAAGGGATGCAGGAGTACCAGCATGGGTGGGTCAGATTCAGCTTCGTCCACCACCAAGTGAAAGGTGCAGGGAGAGGACCGGCCCCATGCCCACCTGCCTGCAGGATGCTCAGCGATGGTGCTTGCTCAGGATGCTTCAGCCATCCAGCAGTACTCCAAGCAGTGCCCTGACAGCAATGATGAGTGAATTTGTTCTGCCATACTTACATAAGCCAAGCTTTTTTTTTTAAATAAAATTACCTTCCACACTTTCCTCAAACAACTTGCACAGCAAGAACTGAAACATGATGGCTTATTAAAATCAAGGTCCTTTTTTATAAAGCACCTGAACATAACCATTCATCTAAAACTAGTAAAACTCACCTTTATTAGTATAATTTTATAGCTGTATTTTTCCTTTGAAGTTGAGGTTTGCAAAGGTGCCTGCAAGTGCCCAATTCTTCATGAAATTAAAATGAGATTTGAGTTCTAAAATCTCTTAGAATTGGCTAGAAAATTGTAGAGTTTGACACAGGATTTGCAAATTGTCTTCTGCCAGCATTCAGCCAAGAATTTTATGGCCAGGTACCGGATGAACTCCAGGACACGGAACGAAAACCCTGCAGGAAATTTTGCTGAGGCAACAGGCACTGTAAAATAGTCTACCTCACCTTACAACATGATGTTATACTAACTGCTTTTATTTTTTATAAGGAAAAAAGGCAACATTTTGAGAAGCTTAAATAATGTTGACTAACATTATTTAGCACTTCAAGGCAAAGCCCGTATCTTTACATGCTTTTCAACTGTACTAAGTACAATAGGGCCCTGGTTCTGAGCAGGGCCTCTGGCTGCCACTGCAGTAAACATCAAGAATAGTTGCGTTTTCTAACATTAAGAGCTGTTGTATCATGCCCCTACCAACTCTACCAAGATACAGGACAGCAAAGGAAACATGAGAAATAATGGAGAAACTGCTGCTAGATTCTGTGCCCATTCCTTTATCATACAGCATTACCTATATGACGTCAACTACGTCTCTTTTTGCCAAGATAGGTTTAAAAATCTTAGAGGTAGGGAAGACGGATGAAGTTTAGTAAACAAGGGTCATATTTACTGTTGATGAAAAGTGCATTGTACTGTTCATATAGGAGAACATGAAAAATAGCAAACACCTGGGTATATGCAAAGAATGATCTCAGATAAATGAGCTGATTCAGACATTTTATAGTGTGAAAAAAAGCAAAAAAAAATCCTAATTTTATGAGAATGGTTTTCTCAGAGGGATAGTTAAAACAAATGCTGATGATTTGTCCCTAAACATCAAACAGCCGTCAACAATTAACACACACACACAAAAAAAGCACAATTCTTGAACATTATTTGCCAAAAGAAAAAAGACAAATTTGCAGTTACCTACTGTGCTACGTTCTGTATAGAAACACTTTTTACACTATTTGTCTTGTAGTAGCTGTACCCAAGTATTGCAGCAGTAACCTCTCATTTCATAAGCATCCCTCTATACCTGTAGTAACAGCAAGTTCAGAAAGAGCATGTGGCACAAATTAGATACCCCCATTTAAGCTGTGAGACATAATCACTGAATAAAATAAAACCTCTAGCATATGGAAGAAAAGAATCCTAACTAGCTTTGCGCCTCTATAAAATGCATGCCCTATAAAGTAAAAATTCTAAAGGGATATCTTATACTTAAGAAAAAAAACCTTCAAAGCAGAAGCAAATTTGAAATGTAATTTTTGTCTTACACTAGTATCTCTATTTTGAAAGCAATTCATAAAACACTTCATGGCATAAACCAAGCCAAAATACTGTTAGTGTATCCTTCCAGAAAGATTAACCTGCAACATATCCCTGTGTCTGAAATCAAACATCTGCATTATTTGATCTAATGCTATTAATAAACATGAAAGCTCTGGCACCTGTGAGAGAGTGAAAAATGAAACACAGAAGTATCTTTTAATTAAATATATTAATGGTAAATAGCACTTCAGTGAGAGAATTTTAGTTTATTTTTTTAATTTGGCTGTAGACTAAATATATACTCAAGTAACTTTCAATTATTTCAATATATATTCAGATAACTTTTCTGGTTTATTTGTTTACAAACTTACTTGCTCCCTGAGGCCTCAGCTATCAGGTGCTGGAGCAGCAGGTGGACAGCTATGCTACAGAAGACAAGAGGGATGAGGAGCAGTAAGGCAGCCTCAGTGGCACGACCCAGCAAAAACCATGAAAAACACTTCCTGGGAACGGGGCATGGCTGGGTTTGCAAAACTAAACTGGCTTGAGAAAGGTGTCAACTGCCAAGCAGCCCTTTTCCTGGGGGTCACCTTACGTGACATGCAGCAGGCTGCCAGGTCTAAATCCACAGGATACGGCGCTGGCAAGACCACCACTACACACCCTCTCCTCCCTACACACTTTCCATCCTTCACTCCTACAAGGGCAGGAGGGCAGAGGACGGGGAACACAGCAGCAGCAGGGACAGACAATGACAAGGTTCTGACAACTGGCACTTGCAGCATCCCTTGGGTGCTCCTTCACCACCCCATGGACCGTCCATCCCTGAGGATGCAGCCAGCAGCTCCCAGCTCCTGCTCTGGGAGGCTGCAATCAGAAATTCCATGCTCAGGAATAATTTTTCCCAGAGTTGTACACTCTTCCTACAGCTTTCAGCGGGAGAAACAAAATCCTTAATTCAAGGTAGAAAGAAAGTATGTAGTAAACAGATACTAAATATATTCTGTTTACAAAACCTGTGCTTTAAAAAGATGGAGTACATGGAGCTAGCTGTAACTGATATACAGACCCACCTAGTGAAAAAGCCTGAGTTCATTTAGTGGAATGTATGTATTAGATTAACAGTCAAGAAAAAGGTTAAAATTAAAATGAAGAATGAGAAGAACATTTAACAATAAATATTTTCAAGAGTGAAAAATGCTGGCTAATGAAGTTTCATACTGGAAATGCAGGAAAACGGTGGTTTAGTTTCTTAGGATGGTGAATGTTCAGAATCCACACAGGCTGAGCGATTTTTCAACAAGATGATACATTTTCAGTCTGATCATTATGGATTTTGACAACGTCATTTTGGAACCTTGGTTACTAAGATATCAATAATTAAATGCATTCACACTTTGCTCTTGCGGATACTGGCAACTTACCCTTGCCCTCTGAAGAAGCTAACGGCATAATAAGCAAAACATCAAGAATAATCAAGGAAAATGCTGGTATAAACTCCATCAGAAAAAAAAAAACCAACAACTTTGTACACAGCTACAACTTGGTATCTCACATCCTGCACTTCGTTTCAAAATGAGAGAAAGTTATTTCTTTATGGTACCTCTTAACTGGGTTTTGTCTGTGTTTAGAGAAAGAAGCACATGCCATAATTAATGATTTAATAGCCTCTATGTGTACTCTCATTTTCTAGTTAAAAGAATAACTGGCTGAAACAGCAGTAGCCCATTACATGAAGCATCCTTCTCCTTTTGTCTCTTCCTGTAGAAATGCTCCCTGTAACACAGTACTGCTGAAAAGTCACAAGCCTTGATTTGCAGGAAAGATACTGCAAACCGGTGACATCTCAGAGAGCAGGGGTGGGAGAGGAAGAATTAATTTTAAAGAGCACAAAATCTATTTGACACCCATAAGTATGCAATCTTCCTTAACTGGGAAGTTCGTACAGGGAAATTCGAGGAGGTGAAAAGTCCTTTCCTAGGGGTACTGGACATACAAGGAGGTAACAAGAATTTAAAGAGCGTGTAAAAAAGACAACGTTATTTTCAAACTATGAATATCTTGATGCTGTCACTCTGAGAAACCAAGGCAGAACAGAGTCATTTGGCTGAACAGTAGATGCAGCTTTATACAAATGATTAATACTTGGCAAACTCTCTCCACTTGGCTTGCCACCAGAAAACTCGCTATACTTCCTTCCCAGCCCTCCATTGTATTTTATATAATGACATACTAGGCTCCAAGATGAGATGAAGCTCCTGTGTCCGGATGAAATGCAAGGAAACCTCACAACAAGAAATCTGAGCAGCCAGTCTAGCTGTGGTAGCAAAGGACAACTTATATATACAGAAGATGTCTGACTCTGCACCTAACCTCCACAAGTTCTCTGTCCCATTATTACTCTGTTCTGAGGATTAAAATACAGTGTAGAAATGGTTGAAAAGCATGGATTATTATCAATTATTATTATCAAAAAGCCATAGAGAACAGATTCACAATACCATATAGCACTGCTTTTACATCATCCCAGGAAAGTCCCAAGCATGACTACATAATTAAGCAAGAGATAAAGCACAACTGTCCCAGAGTATCCCCAGAGAGGGGAAGTGCTAAGGTACAGGGCTACAGGGCTCTGAAAGTGTCACCCCAGGAAACAGGAACAGACACAGGGAAATAAGTTGAGCCAAGGACAAGACAGACAGCTCTTCATCTCACCTGCTCTTCTTGAGTACCTGGAGTTAGCCCGAGTGCTCCGCTGGCCCTGAGAGGCACTGAACTGAACTGTGCAGTAGTGAGCACAGTTCCCAGAAAACTGGAAATATATCAATAACTCCTGTTCTATACATGCAGAATACAGCAAACTAGATGTTACTTGACCTATGAAGAGTGGCTCCCTTACAGATCAGCAGTTATACGTTGCTACCCTTTTTTAAATGCATAATCCTCTAGATATTTACACAGAAAGACGTTTTCCATTTCCTTACGTACCAATTCAGTGTTCAAGACGGTGACAACGTTCTTACAAAAACCATATTAGTTCCACAAATGTTTATCTTTAATCTACAAACAACTACATTTGGAGAAAATGAAACGCTGCCTTTTCATCATTAAATTATGCAAGACTTGCAATCTTCATGAGTAAATTTGTTGCAATGAAAATGGACATCTTGGTATGAATTACAAAGGACTGGAAAAATCTGAAGAAGAAATAAGCCACAAAAAAAACTAGAAAGAAATATTACAGGAACCAGTATGTCAACCCTAATTGTGTAATTACTTTTTGGCTTGGTCATATAAGCTACAAGCAAGAAACAGGAGACAATGGTAATTTCTTACTGCTGAAATGAAGGTGTCAAACTGTCTTGTATGCTCCGTGTGCTCTAAGCTAAAGTTTACATTTATATCATGTTACTTCAATTACAATCTTAAAAGAGACTCAAATACTTCAGCCACATTAGTCCAGTATTCATAAATGTTAAGAGATTACACAACCAGTTGTCTGTGTATGTACATCTTCATATATGTACTTGCAATTGGCATTCTTCTGCATAGATTTCAAACATTTTTCGTGTTTGAAAAATAAAACTTTTTTTTTTAAAAAAATGTACATTTTTAAAAGATTCTGCATTTGTTTGTTTGTTTTTCCTGAGGAATTTAAGATTTACAAACGTCAGTCAGTTAATGTCTACAGCAACATGAAAACCAGTAAAGACAGTAATGCTTCTGGGCCTGATTCTAGCAGCCTGACTCGCACTACTCTAATCCCTTCAATAACCTTCTGTACACGAAGCTACACCCTGGAAACATGCAGAATTTGGCCTGTACTGCAAGTTGTCTGGAGTCAGAATGGAAAAAAGTAAGGCTGCAATTAAAGCAGCCCCCTGCAACCTCAGTACTGAGCTCCAACCTTCCTCCCCTCCTGCACCATGCATGGGGACGGGACCCGTGCCCTTCCCACAACACCAACGGGGCAAGTCACGAGCTGTCTCTCCCAAAAGCAGCCCAAAAGCAATCTTTATGCTACTGCACATTATTGTCACTTTATTTTATAACTTACTTGTTTTCATTTCTTCAATTTGCCCCTCGTAGGATTGACTCTTGGTACAGCACTGACAGATGCGTGTGTGAGAAGAGCAAACTTTATTCTCTACTAGACAGACAGAAATCAATGAAACAAAGCCTGCTTTGCAGTAAATAATCAGAAGAGAGGGTAGAAGGGAAACAAATGTTAAAAACAAAACCAGAGTATATACTGAGTGGGCATTTGTGTGCATATCCAAAACCACACACAGGCACTAGGATCGTCTCAACCAAATATGACAAAGCTTCTGTTCTAAGCCACTTTATCATAGATCTAGACAGCTAGCACACAGACTTCTATAATTCATTTTAGGAATGTTTTTAACCATCTTAAGGGGGTTATTGTTGCATGCTCATGCACAAAACTGTGTTAAGACATAGGAGAAAAGAAAATGCTAGATATAACATAGGCTACAAAATCACTTAATATCTCTTTTTAGACAAAAATGCTAAGGCTAATTAATAACAGAGCTGCTGATGAGTCTAAAGAAGTTTGTATTTTTAAAAAATTTTTTTCACAACTGAATTGGTCTTCAATTGAGGGGGCATTTATTTGAAGAAGTAGAAATCTTGCCCATGATGCAGCAACTACTGAAATACTGTGTGTCCTAAGCTCTTTACAAGCTGGAATATTAAGAATACTCCCACAAAAGTGGCAAAGTATGGGGTTCACTTCTTAGTAAATTACACAGGTACATAATAATGGTTCTGTTACAAAACACTGCATGCGTGTGTATATACAAGCTATCTCTGTATAAATAGAAAGATTATTCCATCCCTAAATATAAATTGTCCTTCTCGATATATGCGTAAATAAGGTATAGGAGAATATTTTTGTATGTTGTCCATTTAGGGCAATTTTTCAGAGAAGCAAAGCCTGTTCAGCAGTCATGTAAGTAGTCTCAATAAAGTCAGTGAAGTAACTAACAAATAATGGTCATACAATTTGTCTGAAAAATACAGATTTAATTGGATATGCTAAGAAATATAATGTTAAAGAATTTCAGGTCTAAAAATGAAGCATAAAAATACACCATAAATCATTCAAGAATATTGATAATTATATAGAATATACATTAAAATATAATTATATTAAATGTATGACTTGTGGTTTTCTGCATATATCTGAACCATGATCTCAGTTATGTATTTATACAGTACATAAAATCCCTTCCTCTTTATTTTAGAACTACATGATTAAACATAGCTTTTTGTAAAGAGCAAGGCCAGATTTTAAACAGAGACTGAGATACAAACAGTGACATGAACAGAAGCCATATCCACCAGATCCAAGACCAGTTTTGGCTCATTTTTACCTAGCTTCCTCAATCCCCAGCATAGGATATGAGTAATTGTGACAACTGTAACATAAGCCGTTTTGGCTTTCCTTAGACTTTTTCCTCCTTTGCTGTTTCCCAAAGAACCTTATGAGGATTTTTGATTGTTTGTTTTCTTTCCTTTTTAATTTAGAATAATTTGACTATTAGGAGGATTCTTTTGTCTTTGTAGCTCTTTAACCTCCACTTCAGTTTCTGAAAAGTAAAACTTGAGACCCCTTCATTCAACAACTTAAAATACAATTTCCTTTTTCTTAAACTGCCTCCTTACACTGAATTACTAATGATAAAGAATATACTACCAAACCACAGCAAAGGCTAAGCATATATAGCAAAAACACAAAACTGAATCATAAACTCCCCCTCAAAAGTATCACCTACATATCACTGTTTAATTACAAAGCTGTACTTGTAAGCATAAATTCTCAGAATTCTCTTGTGAAGCAAGGTATATTCTCCCTCCCTCATTTTATAGATCAAAACCCAAGGTATACAAAACTCAGTGACGTCCCTTTCAAGGAAAATTGGGAATTCTTAACTCCTCTTTCTTAAACCCAGAATTGCTCACAGTACCAAAAGGACACCAAAATGAGAAAGTTCAAAATCCTAACGTGCGGAGGCAACCAGGTGAACACAACCAGGTGTTGCCAATCAGGAGGAGGAAGGCATGAGCTCCTGTTAAGCCCACCTGTGCCCAGTTAGGGCTGGTCCCAGCTGTGCATGAGCAGAACTGGGGCACCAATAACAGGTGAGCTTCCAGTGGTGAGCTCATGCCTTCCTCCTCCTAACTGGCAACACCTGATTGTCTTTACCTGGTTGCCTCTACACTAACACAACAAAAACTTGGAAGCACAGATATTCTACATCTTGCTTCTGCCGGCCAGGCCTGGAATTGTGCATTTCACATGCACATTAGCCTGACAGGTTGCAGCTACCTGTGGCAATATAACCATCAACATTCTGGCACCACCGCATGGGTACCAATGGGGATTACCTCTTCTCAACTCCTTCAGTACTGTGAGGTAAATTAAAAAACTGCTTAATACTGAAATTTTACTTCTCTAAATACTTCTAGCAAAAAATTACACTGATATTTCCCATTATCTCAGACTCCTTTGGATGGCAATTAGCAGAGCCATTAGCATCCAGCTACACTGCTAAAAACCATATGTTCTGGTACATAGAAAGGCCTGAAGTACACTTTTTTAGGAATGAATATGAATGAGAGCAAACTTTAAAAGACTACTGTGAGGGAACTATGTATTTCATTCAGTACCAATATTCTCTTACACTTCATAAAACGTATCTTGGAAAACCATTAGTTCAGTACATAGACTTATGCCAGATTATTAATATATCTAATGTCAGGAACCTAATCTCTCACTGCACTATTTTTTTTCCAAGAAAAATAATACGTGTATATGTATATAAAAGTTAGGCCTTCTTGAACCATACACTCCTGCTAGTTTTTGATGCCTGAATTCAGCTCTGTGTTTTCAAGTTTTGGGTCCACTAAAGGCACATATAAAAAATAAATATATTACTAGGTAGGCCATGAAGTTCTATTTAAACTTCAAAATACCAGCATTTACCAGGCACTTCTGACTGAAGGCCAGTTTTGTGAAATTATTTTTAATAAGCAGGCCCCAGAAAATAGGAGAACCTGAATATCAAAGCATGCATTTATGACAATTCGTTAACGTAAACAGTTTGAACATACATCTTTTAAGAAGTGTGCCTGCCTTCAGGCAAAGCAAGATAATACAACATTCTGAATAGCAGAGATTTAGGTAACAATCTAAAACTGCATCCTCATAAGAGGATTTTATTATGGAGTTGCTGACAGACTTGAGATGCCATCAAGGGCATAGCCACCGCAAAGCTTTAAGGGAATATTTATTAAAAATAATCTCATGTGATATGATTGGTGGGTTTTAGTTCACTGTCAAATTAAAGACAGCCTCTTTTTTATTTTTCCTATCTCATTATGGCTTGGTCATCTTTTTTCTGCTTATGTCACAAATATTTCATGTCTGCCTTGATCATATTTGTAATGTAATTTACATACATACGAGCACCAAAAGACAATAATGATAATAATGCACAAGTGTAGTATGGCTAAAACACAACCTCAAATTTTGAGACTACAGATGTAATTTCTGTCCTGTCTTTGTTTGCCGTGTTTTGTCGTAAAAAACAGAAGTAAAAAACTCAGCAAAATGCCTTTTGAGAAAATGTCATCTATTTGCACAGAGACAAATACTAGCAGTTTCAGTTTCTAGCTTGCTTTGGTGTTACCCACCCTGCAGCTGCTAAATAGGTCAGGTACAATGCAGCTACACACAACTGCCTGTGACCATGCAGACTGTAGCAAGTAAACAGCAAGTTTTACTGATTTTAGCTGAATGTCCATCTTAAACAGCATTCAAGAAAAAATGGAGAAAAAAAGGAAAAAGCTACTGGGAAAATTACAGGATTTGCTAGGGATCTTTTGCTCAACTTCACTTGCAGAAATAGGAAGCAACCCTTAAACATATAAAACCTACCCTCCTTTTTATTTGCTTCAGAAATACTCAGAAGGCAAAGAGCATATTTTCATACACAAGAATGTGTAAAACCCACTGATTCAGTACAAAAGCATCTGCAGAAGATAAGGACAGCTGCAGTGTTCTAATGCTGCAGTCTAAACATAAGGTGGTAGGCCTTGCTCTTTCTGCTTCCAGTGATAGTGGACAACATGTGCCTCCTGACAACATCATCATTATAAACTTTATTATTACATTTGGTATTTCACGAGATGTCTGGCTGCCGATTGCTGAGATACTGCACAGTGTGTAGTTCTCCCACACGTTTCATGGATATTTACTGAATTCCAGCTTAACCTAACCTGTTAATGCTTCTGGAATGTATAAACATTGTTAACTGCTCAATTCCCTGTACCAACAATTCAGAAATAACCATTACATAAATTGGTTGCTAACTGTTGAGGAAGATTTTGATTTATTGAATCAAGTATCATCATGGGATGAAAATCAAGATCACCTTTTTAGGGAGACATGACATATTATCCATAACGAGATGCAATTTTGTACTAAAAGAGTAAGGATAAAGACTGTTTTTAGAATAGAATCAACATCCAAGTTTACACAATAGTGTCGCCTATGAATACAGACACCTGAATGCAATAATGCTGCCTATAACTTAATACAATTCTGAATATTAACAAAAGTTTATTGGTATCGCATTAATAACCATGTACTTTTTCCAAAACAAATTAAATCATTCCACTTGATTGAATGCCATCAAACAAAATGTCTGTTCCTAGTTGGATCATTAGTATTGGATTATATCACTCTAAAGAAAAACAGCTGCTTAGCACCTACTCTCAAATCCTTAAGGATTCTTAAGCACTTAAACATGCAGTGTATTACTTTACAAGATGAGAACCCAACCAAGAGGTGTGTCTACCATGAATCAGTCTGTATCTACACTGCATCAACGATGAGCAGAGGTACACCACAAAGTTATCAGGCAGCACAGGAGAAATTCTCTTCCTTAAGCTGACACTACAGGTCTCAGTGAAAGCCCAATAAAGTCAACAGAGTCAGCAAGAGAGTCATATCTGAGTTTGATGGGCTTTGGACTGGTTCTTAACAAGAGTGAACATTGGACACATCACTCCCCATAACTCCTAAGTACAACGCATCACTGTACAGAAGGCTCCAAACCTCTGCTTCAAGTCAAACTTAAATCAGTCTATAGGCTACCTGAAAATGAAATAACCCAGGGGCAAATCCAGCTAAAACCCAGATGCCATAAGGACACTGGAAGTTACTGCCTGGCAAGTTCCAAGTTGTCCAGGAATGTCTGCCAAGAAAGGCATGGCTGCAATTAGATGAACTGCAGAAGAACAGAAAAGCTTCTTTAAGGTTCCCTCTGTATCTTTGTCCTACCATCTTGTGACACAGATGCAGACTTAGGAGAGGAACTGAAGCTCTCTAGCCCATACCATTTATCTTCATTTTTACTACCCATAGCTCTGGACTGCTTGACCTACCTTAACAGCTGACGTAAAGCTTTTGTTATATGTAAGGTGACAGGCATTTGCTTCAGCTAAACAGCTGTTGGAGATAGTCCATTGCATAGAGGCCCCTGAGATCCAGCAGAAAGTTCTTCCCCAGTTCCGCAGAAGCTGGATGCAGCCGTGACAGGGCTGAGGGGCTTGTGCTGTAACAGAGCGGTGACACCCACCAGGTCCCACCCCAACCCCAGGAGCCAAGGGGAGAGGAACTGAAAGTCCCTTTCGCACTCTGATGAACATGTCCCTGAAGAGACTGACTTTCTCTCTGGTCCTCAGCTCCTTAATCACACTAAAGATTGGTACCACTACTATCCAGGTAAGCAACTGCTGTAGACCCAAAGAAGAATCTAACACCTTCATTCTCAGTGCAGGTGCAACCCCCAGTGAATACTTCCGAGAGCCCATTTGTAAGAATGCAAATGCCTTAGGTTAAGAAATTGCCATTTTAAAGTTTGGGGGGAGGTCTTGTCTGGAAAGTGCAGAGCACATTGGTGATCTGACAGACTTCAATAATCGTTACATGCAAAAACCCACACAGGGACATCTCTGATGGATGTCTGCAGTATATACCGCAGTATATTACCACAGCTTTGTACTACTGCTGCTGAGAAGACCCACTCATGGATGGGCATGCCATTATGCTGGGCATGACACAAACATGCAACACATGACATTTCTACTTACACAATGTAACCAAACTACTTCACCTGAAGTTGATAGTGTAATCTAAGTGTATTCTTCCAGGCCTTTAAAACAAAGCCCACCGATTACTTCATCACAAATTTTAACTATTTCCTTTTATCAATATTCAGTAAATAACCTTACAAAACATCTGTAGTGTCTACAGAAAAAGTTCTTAATTTTACCCTCATGAAAACGATTTTGTTAACTAAAAACCGCTACCAGTGAACATCTAGCAACAAAAGATATTTTTCTTTGAGAAATGTTAAATACTTTGCTTTTTCACAATGACTGAGCACAACTTTCAAAGGGACGATAACTTTGTTTTGTAATTCGTTCATTGCTTAATCATGAAGACCAGATTGAGCATTTGAGTCACACAATTTTGTGTTGCACACTCCTACAGCAAGAATGTGCTGTAAAATTTTATTTCTTTTTCCTTCATTCAGCTTACTGCTTGCTTGTCCTACTGCTTATTCAGCTAACAATCTCAAAAGGAAACACAATCACATACATAGCAAGATTTCACTGCTAGGAGAATATTTTACCCAGAAAACATACAAGCAAGAGGAAATAATGTACCACTATTCTCATATATTACATTGGAGTATTTGCTAACTGATATTGGTAGGAAGCTTTTTATTGCAGGCCCAGAGCAAAAACAAAGGCAGACAATGTATCCTGGGTGAATGATACATTTCAGCATACAAAAAAAATAAAAACAAAAAACCCCCACTCATAAACGATCTTCACTGCTTCCACTTCTACCTTCTACTTTTCAAATATTCTTTCAATAAAAACTGCAGCAATTCCAACCCAGTTAGTCCACCTAGTTTTTGTCACTCCACGAAGTTAAGGTGATTGCCAGAATTATACTCTTACACACAAACTATCCAACTAATTAATATGCAAATCGCAAGGGAATTTGGGGTTTAAAAAGAAAACAAAGCATACATTTAAAAAGAAAACAACAGCACAGAGTATACAGTATTTTGAAGTTAAGTGAATGAGAGTAACACATACATTCAGATATTTTTATTTTGGGGACCCTACAGCAGTCCAGACCTGTGCTTATCAGTCTTTTCTTCTTCACTGCATTAGTTCTTCCTCTCTCTTCTCCTGAAGGCATTTCCACTCCTGCTCCTTTCTACACAATTACCCTGGACATTAGAATGAAAGTAGTACCCTGCTTGATGGCCTGTACCCGATGATTCCTTATCTCCTAGGCCATCTGTCTCTGCTCTTGGATTATCAGGTGACATGAGTTAGTCATCTTGCACCTATGACAGTAAGCCCATTATCTTTTACTTCTGTCACTTCTGAAGAGGTATCCTAGAAAATATGTTGAATAAAACAAGGTACTTTTCAAACTTTACATCATATAAGTAAGTATATACAAATGTATTTCATGGATTTCACTGCAGCATGGCTCGGACACTGAAGGACATTCACTTAGAGAACACCAGGACATCTTCCAAGCCTCAGGATTAGCTTGCAGAAGACTTTTCATAAGGCCACTGCTGACAAACTGAAAATTGGAGATAAGAAATATTTCTGTTTCACTGCACAGGCTTGTAGAACTGAAACCCTAAAATCACTGTGCATACAAAAGATGGAACAGCAGGCTACACTGAGAGGAATAAAAAGGGCAACTAACCTTAAAAATGTGGGATAAAAAAATATCTCTCATATCAGAAATCTTCAGAAGGAAACATATTCTCAATCCTTTAAGGAGACAGCGCTCTCTAAAGACAGTGAGAAATACCCTGGATCTTTTGCAGTGAGAAGGACAGAGCTGAAGAGTATCTGTCAGATAGCTGCAATGTAAGAGGCTTGAATATGCAAGTGTATGTACAGGGAGGGGGGGAAGTGTTACACACTTACTCGGCTCAGCCAAGCATAGGACATGGTTCAGCCGAGCACACTCTATATATTTCCTCAAGATATTTTTTTCAGGTACAAACATCATGTAACTCAGTTGTTCCTACTGAGATAGTAAATTCTACTTAACACAGCAAGTTAAACACTTAGAAATGCCTGATTATTATTTGGCTATTTGATACTTCCTTTGCATGTTCTTCCACAAGTTAAAGCAAAAATTGTTTATTATCTGCTATGGTTTTAATGTCTGACATATCCTGTCCATTTTTCACTTCATTTGTACAAAAAGGCAATCTATCTCCAGTACATTCAGTAACAAGTTATTTCAACTTCCTAAGCAGTTTTCTTCATACAAAGTGTAAAAGCAACTTGCATTTCTGGAAGGAAGGGGCTAAGACAGAAAAAAGACTTTGATAGAGTCCAAACTCTTTTACCTGTGAAACAATAAATACTGTGAATGGGGAATATCCATTCTGTCTTCCTTCAACACCACACACATAAGAGACACTAGAAAAAATCAAAGGGAAAAGATGCACCTCAATTTGATGACTAGAGGGAAACAGATTATCACAGGGAACTTTTGTCCATAATCTGCTAAGAAATCACTATCAGACTAAACAATAGCTGCCTATGTTCCAACATGCAGCGATCTATCCATATGTCTCCTACCGAACATTTTCTTGATGTCAGCACTATATATCCCTCCATTAGGGAACTACTGCCACAGTTCCCCTATCAGTAAATAAAACCGTGATCAGCAGATCTGAAATACAGCAAATACTTGAAAAGGTATCAGAGGTGTTGATATGTGAAAAGGAGATGAATCCATTTCCCAGCAAAGGAGGAAAGAGCTCTATAGCCATAAACATGTCACCACACTTGCAGGCACAGATATCCCACATTTCTTTAATACACAAAAACATGCTAGGGAAAGCACTGCTTATCCATACACAAACACAGGTCTGTTTGCCCTGTATAGGCACTGGGCCTATGCACCCCAGTTGAACTACACCAGTAATATGTCCAACTGAATTATCATTACATACACAAGAAAAAAGTTAGTCCAACTAAAAAAAATACCTTCCAGCAACTTCAGACAATGTCCTAACTGTACATAAAATGCTATACTATTAGCCCCAGGTGATAATGACTTTGGTCACACAGGAGAGTATTTCTGAAGTTAATGCTGATAGGGACTACTACGCTTTCAGAGAGATGTTACTACTTTTCACACAAACTTTGGTGAACATCACGTTCTGAGGAATCATGAAGATAAAATGTTAATTGAAGCTACAGATTTCTCCAACTCATCCAAGTTCACTTCAGGCTGAGCTTCCTGCTACCAGTGTTGAAACCAATAACTCAGCGCAGCAGATGTGACATATCCAGCACTCAGATGGCACCCCCTTTCCTTCTTAGCTGTGTTCTCTCCTCCTCTAAGTAAATATTGGAATGATTACAAGTGAAACAGGGTGTGAGAGCAGAAAATGTGATACAGGCTACACACAATTAGCAGAGGAGTTGCTTTTGATGCACTGCTGCAAAGAACTATGCAAAGAATAATCCACAGAATTAGCCAATGTGAAAGGGATGGGGTGTGCAATAACAGCGTGCAAGATTTTTACTCTGCAATTTTAATTCCAAATATTTCACAGTATATATCCTGGCAACTCTTGCTGATAATCAACACTAATGTCTGGTATTAACACTGAAAATTGCGGTTTTGTCCCTGTGACTGTGGAAACATGAAGTTTCTTTGTTCATTTCTAGAAAACTGAATAATGGAAGTATGTAACCAAAAATTAAAACATTAGAAAAGGAGGGAAAGCTGAAGCCACCTCTGCTTCACTACTTAAAAAGTATTTTTAAAGAAAATAAACTCTAATAATGCAATCATCATATATTTGCTCTCTTGTGATCAGTATGTCCACAGGCATCTTACCTTCTAAGCATAAACAAATGCCAGTGTTGTGATTTTCACACAAGTACTTTGCCCAACAATCGAAACCATGATATTCTGTTCTTACAAAGACAGTTTACACTATTAAGGCTTCAGACATCCAGCTTTTTGGCAACTACAGAGTTCAAACCAACGTCCTGAATTTGCAGGCTCTCAGTGGCATGAGCTCTACCTGGCTATTTTGCAAGTGTTGAGTGAAGGATGCTCTACACTCTGAGTGTGTTCCTGTGTATGCTTCTGCTTGGGTCTATTATGCTGCACCTACTACCAGGTTATCCAAACTCTGAGGAGTTGGACATTAGACTTTGCAGCATTTTATCACTCCAGCTAAAAATAATAGGATTGCTGGAAAACCGGGCTCAGGTATCACCTCACAGGAGTCTGTTCTTCCACATGCTGATTGGAATTGAGATAGGTACTGCCTCAACATCCTTCTTACACTGAATGAAGAGCAATATTGAGGACTTGTCGAGCTTTGCTTGCCTTGCTGACGGCAGAGCTAGCGCAACTCTGATAGCTGCTATACAGGATAGTGAATGAGACAATACACTGAAAAGGTGGCCCAGAATAAAAAGGCTGGATGAAAGCTGCAGGACCTTACTTGGATGAACTAACTGCACACTCTAGTTACTGCCACTGAAGATAGGAAAGCTGAAAGAGGCTTAGTGCAAGCATGCAGGAGATTTGTGACAGAAAGTTAGAACTCCATGTCAAGCCTTTCATGCAAACAATAAATATTACTTCTGCTCATAATCAGACTTTTCTCCAGCATCGTCTTTGAATGTTGAACCTTTTTCAATTAATTAAAAACTATGCACTGCAGAGTGCATATTTTATCAGCCCTCAGCTGCTTAAGTGTCTAGAAAAGACCAGGCAGTTTTTCTTTTTTCCAGGCAACCCAGAGCAAGTACTTGCAAGGGTCATATCTTTTTAATTATCTTTTCTCTCTTTGATTAATTATTCCGTCTGACAATAGCGTGTTTCTAATGCTATTCACCTGCCTTTGATGATTGACAACTTTTCTGTCTGATTCAAAGCAAACAGCTGCTGCCATGATTGCCTAGCAACCAGGATGTGATGGATGAGCCCCAAAGATGGATGGCTGCAATAAATCATGTCTCCAGCTATAAAACTGAAAAAAGGGATAAGAATAAAAGCGAACAAAAAACAAAACAAGGTTTCTTCCCATGAGTGCACTCAGCTCCTTACCAATTACACCTGAAATGGACTTTGTGTCTATTAATAGTAAAGTTTTCTAATCAGTAAGAATGCAATGATGCCATTTGTATCAAGGTGTGTTTACAATTGTTCCAGCAAATTGGCACTTGTACTTCAATTACCTACTGTGTTACACAAGTGCAGAGGTAGGAGATCAAAGTTTTACCTTGTACTGTTGAAGGTTTATTGGACAATATTATATATTTTCCGGGTTTTCTCAGGATGCTGGACTTGAATGAAGTCTATAAACCTGAATTCATCTTATATCCGGCAACTGAGTGCGCAAAAAGCAAAGTTAACTGAAAAGAGATAACAAACACTAGATTTCTAAAAAAGAAATTTCTATAAGGTTCATTTAAAGTCAGTGATGGCTTTGCAAAACATTTTAACCTAAATGCTTTATCTTGTTTATTAAATGTTGTGATAATTCTCTCTTGCATCTGGCAAAGGAAAAGTTCATGTAAAAAGCCATGTTTCAAAAATACCATCTACCTGAGCAAACTCAAGACTGATGCAACAAAAAGCCAGTCTCACCTAATGTTACCTACCATGCCTGCCAGTCATTTGATTTTCATATGATACGCGAGGAAAGAAACATTCCATAGTTTGTCAACTCAGAACAAGTTTAACCAGGCTGTGTATCCCACTTGCCCAGAGATGTCTGTACACAAACACCCCATCACTTGAAGTTCTGGCAACATATTGCTGAAGCTGTTCTATTGCTGGAGTGTCTATCTCCTGACAGTCACTGCCTGCACTCTCAGGACAAGACTTAATTGCCTATAAAAATCTGCTTCCTTAATTCTTCCAGCAGGTGGGGGTGTCCTGGTTCCAGCAAAAAATGCTTCAAAAAAGGAAGGGATTTGCCCTTACTACTTTCATGGGCAGACTATCCACCTCCAGGAGCATCCTGGACACCTGGGAGTGACTACCAAGATTCAAGGATTCACAATACTGGAGGAAGAGGGTAGGTGGAAAAGAAAAATGCAAATGCTGAAATAATTATGTTTTAGAACTTTGTTTTCTTTGCAATTATGGGACCAAAATGCAGCCTATTAGCAAAAGGAAGCTGGATTGTGTTAATCTGTTCACAAGCACATTTTTACACTGGAACTGGCAATGTCTGACAATGCTACCCCGGAGCAGCTATGGTCCTGCTTACATTTTACTGTTATGTACAGCACGCATCTGTATTCATGCAAAAGATTGCCTGTATCCTTGCACAGGCCACAGCTTTTTCTGCATTCTTCACAATTACTGAAATAGTCTGTCTAAAAACTTAACTCTGTCTCTGCCTGTCCCTCTCTCCGTTACGCAAACACACACATGCACATGGAAATCCAGCCCCTAAAACAATTGTAAGGCACTCCTGTAATGACTGGCTAGTATCTGGTAACAAACAATGAGAAAGCAAAGCCATCAATCACAACGTGCACGTCGAGGCCTCCATTCTGTCCCAGCTCATCCAACTCTCAAGTTACAGCTTTACACGGCAAGTCTAAATAATATTCAAAATGATAAATGGCACTATAAGCCTGATATCCATCATCAATCTTTTTTTAAGGAACATCCATCTTCAATAATGCACGTTTGAATCATGTGAAACCAAGAGCTCCCAGATTCATTTACACAACCCCCAGCAAGCTGGTGCTGCTTGAATGATACGTGTCAGCCACTTTGTCCCAACTGCCAAACTTAAAAAAAAACAAACAAAAAAAACCCCCAAAAACCACCAAAATAAAAAAGGAAAATCAGGAAAAAAATAGAAGCGAGTGAAAGAAAACAGGAGGGGAAAATCTTCAGGGGGTTGAACAAGGCGACTTAACAGATAATACGGAGGAACATAACCTCTTCAGTCACTCTGCCAGCCCCCCCCAGCACGGGCGCTCTCCCGTCCCTCTCCCCGCAGCCGGGCTGTGCCGAGGGGAGCGACAGCAGCGCTGGGGAGGGACCCCCAGCCCCCCCGCACCGCCTGGCAGGGCCCGCGTGATAAATGACACGTGTCATTCTGTCGGGAGGGAAGGGTGGGTCAGTGATGTATGGCTCTGCTGAAAAGGAAATCGACTGTTTGGCATGGTGCAGCTATTCTCCACCAGGATTTAGTTTCAGAACTCTAAAATGAAATCTCTGATGTTTCAAGTGCACGGTTAGGGCAGGCCGACGGGCGGCCGAGAAGGCTTTTTTTTTATTCCACACCCCCCCCCCC